>VYXH01012048.1:89697-220462 GCA_013397275.1 Burhinus bistriatus
TTTTTTGTCCCCTGCAAACTGTGACATAAGGACTTCCCTAGACGCCAGTACTGCTCACATCTCTATTAGCCAAAGCAAATCCCATCATTGTTTTTCTTCACAGTTTTATACACTTCTCACACTGGTTTCTGGATAACAGCAGAAACTACCTCCAGAACAGAACAGCTTATCGTAGCAGCATTCATAAATCAGGTCTTGCCTTTAACCTTAAGCCAGAACTCACAGCGTAAGATAACGTGGTGCCAGACCACACAGCTCATCTCCAAGATGGAGGTATAAGCCTCGGAGTCTGGCTTCATTCCCGGGCAGATGCCAGCCATAGCCATACCCTGCTCAGAAGGGTCAGCCAGCTCTCGTTTCTCTTCCTTTGGCTCCTGTTCAGCACTAGATTCATAATAAAGCTTAGTGACAGATGCAATAAACCCTTCTCTCATCTACCTCCCATTGCTACCAATGCGGCATTATGATTTTTGTCAGATATTTCTTGACCCTCTCATCCCTTTCAGGGCTTAATATAGCTTCCAGTGAAGCATTGCCTACCCTAATCCTATCCTAATCCTATTTTTTGCCATCGAGGCAATAAATAAAAAAGCTTAAATTAGGAATTCAGTTCATTTGAGTGTTCCTTCTCCCATCATGTCTGTCCAGGTATATATAAAATTGACAGCTGACTTTTTTTTTTTTTAAAATTAAATTACACATAGTGACAATTATTTAGCACTCCTCCACTTTACTCCAAAGTCAACAGGGGGGAGTTAATAAACCGTATGTGCCATCTTTACACTAGCGATGTGGCCTGCCTACAAACGGTCTGGCAGCCGATGGAAGCTTTAACGACCCAATGTTCTTCCAGAACTGTCAGTAAGAGGCATTTCCAGCAGCACAATTCCAGCTAAGCCTTAATCAGAGACTAAAGCTCTGCCGTTTAAATGCAATTTAAACTCCACCTGCTGGCTGAGCTCCTTAACGGCATCATGCCTTCACATACAGAAGGTAAAGGTGCTTAAGATGCTCCCCTTTCAGTGGTAAGGGGTTTAAGAAAGAGCTGGTGATACATCCCATTAAGAAAAATACTAGGCAAGACTTTCTAAAGTGATTAATGATCTCTATAGCTCTGTTTAATAGCTACATGCCTAATAGATCTGATTTGCAAAATCACTAATCACATTTGAGAACGTTGGCCGCAACAGCCCAGAAATATTCTGAAATGCAAATGGGTCTAAGGAGAAGCAGGAAATGTCTTCTTAGTGCAAAAAAAGGGACTGTATTTCATGAAGAAGGCTTGAGATAGAGATAGTGGTTAGAACGACCAGATATTGCTTTGTTTGCCAAATCCGGTTTCCACAGATATATTTCAAGTAATTGTATAACGGTGGACTTCACTAATTGTACATACATATGCAGAACACGATGCATACGCGTGGTAACGAGGGTAGCGGGATTGGTGCAGAAAGTTGGCATTTACTGCTGTTGGGATTCCTGCATGCCTATGTTTTTACAAAACCGCATATTGAAAGAAAACTAGGATTTTGTTTTCTCTTCTCTGTTTTAGTACCTAAAAAGCAACTTCAGTGGAAAAACAATCTATAGAGTAGTTTAAGAATATGAGGTGCATTCAGGAGAAATACTGTGCACTAGTAAATGCTTCCATGTGTGATAAGGGCAATTTAGCATAAAACTACAAATCTACTATCTTCTCAAAACTAGCCAGACCTTGGAAAAATGTTATGATATTAATGAGACAGAAATGTCTGAGAATTCAGTGCATAGCATATAGGGAAATAAAAAATTAATTTAAGAGGCATATTCCCGAGCTATGGGGGTTATTTGCAATAATCAGTATACTCAGGAAGTCACCAAACACTATTTTCTTCTCAAAATAGTACATAGAAAGATTTAATTTTAATTTTGTTTCATATTCATATTTCATATTCATTTATTGTCCAATAAACAGTTTATGTGACCATATTTCTACCGTACGAATTGTTCGGAAAGTATTCACCGCAACTATCACCCAGAGAATGCTTTACTTTCCATAGTTCAATTTGTGGGACATGTCAACTGACACTGGAGACTAATTCTGCTTGCCTGCTTGATCCTCAAGCTTCAGAATGACCCTCTAAGCACTTCCAAACCAATATCCTGGCGTATTTCTCATCGATACTCACGTCAATGCTTTCTATGAGCCATTTTTTATGGACAAAGATGTTATCAGATGAATTAGCAAGAAGCAAGGAGAAGGGAATAACGTATCCCAAAATTAATTATAGGGCTTTATGTAAATAAACCAACAAGGAAAATTTTTCTGCAAAAAAAAAAAAAAAAGGTATTTTTATGTTACAGGCACCTTCTTATTCTCATTGTGTCTAGTGACATAATCTGAAGACGACAGAAAAAAAAAGTCTGTCTCACATCTCTAGACTTTTGCTTGCGTTCAGCATAGTGACTTTTTCCTCCCTCTGTAGTGGGTAAAACCATGTGGTTCCTTCTTCTTCCAGTGACCATGCAGAAGAGTCAGACGGTGAAAGCACAGAGGATGGACCTGTTCGCCTGGTGATACACAGTTAGTTGCACGCCGCTTACCCCACCAAAAGCAGCACGCGTAAGTGCAATCAGATTGCAAAGCCCGTTAGGAAAAAGCAGCGCAAAACCCAGCAATAATCATTGGGTTTCTCATTAACATGTGTAAACTCTTTAAAAGCCCAACTTCTGAGCAGTTGTCAAGAAACCAAGACTTTAGTTAGAAATAATTAGTTATGGTTCATACCCTCAGCATCTGTTTGCTGTCAGCCCACACTGCCGATCTGGAATTAGCAGGAGGAGCTGACGAGGTTTGGCCCACCGCACAGGTAGTCAGCCCTGCAGGAGATTTCAGCTGCCAAGAGCCTGGGGGTGCAATACAGGTGAGTCCCGTAGAGGGAGATGTTGCTCTGGTTGCTCCTTATTTTAAAGTTTTTATCTGTCCATGACATGGGAAAAACTTCATGTGCCCCAGTCATCGCGCAGACACTTTCCAACCTGTAGATTTTTAAGATGCGCAAAGCACCCACTAGAACTTGTCATTCCTGCCTATTACTCAATTCAATTTTTTCCATTGTCCTCATATACAGCTTTTCTTCAGATTTCTGCTCCACAAAGAGCTAAAGATAGACTGTTACAGAGTGAGAGTAGTGACTTGGCAAATCTTGTTGAGCCAGCATTACTAAATTTACAATTCATGACTGTTTTCTTAGCCTATCCTTACAACATTTCCCAAAGAGAGATGGAGACTGAAACTGTCCTTACGAAGCAACACAGCTACTGCATTCCCAGAGCTACCGAGTTCTTTGGGTCCTTCAGCAAAGCCCAGGGTGACCATGTCACCCGGCACTACTTTTGACATGAACATGCAGGCACAATTCGTATTTCTGTGTCCATCACAAACAAGCATCCAGCACCATCATTTCTTCCTTCTGGACCCCTCTCTCTGCACAGAGAACATACATCAAAATAAAGAGAAGAAACAATGATTGCTCTGATATGGATGAGTTTACGAATTTCAGTTTAAACTGAGGGCATTAGCCTCTAGTAAGCTTTTGTTTGCTATGACGATGATCTTCCTACCTACAAGAGAAGTTTTGTTTAATTTATAGAGTAAGGTTTGTCTCACAAGATGGGTATGAAAGCCCCTGATTTCATTGCTGCTGGTATTATGGTGGACTCTAATTCTCTTGACTCCTGCATGAACTATATTCTATATAATGTCTGTTGTCCAGCACAGGAGCTTTTTTAGTTAATATTCCTCAGAGAGGTGATCTGATTTTGCTTTTGCAGGCAAAGAAATGGGTCCGCTTTAAAAATAAGCTCTTATTTGAAATGATGTATCATCGCGCTCTCATGCAGAACAGCAGTTAGTAAAGTATTCCATAGCAACGGCCACATCTTAATAGAAGATCATCTCCTGGACATCTCCCTCTGCATTTCTGCAATTACCAACTATGTCTCCTACCATCTGCAATTATGTAAAATCCCTCTGGCAACTATAGCTATTGCTTACATGGAAAATTAATGTTGGGGAAGGAATGGGATTTAATAACTAAAAATAAGAAATACGAGTTATTACTGCATGACTATCCAGCAAGCTTTTCACCAGCTACCAGGAACCATTGAGCAGATCATCATGGGATGTAATTTCAAATCCTCTGACTTAATAATACAAATCATAGCTCTTAGATTTAATACTTTCTTTGCACAATAACACAGAACTTTCCCCAGCCACTTGACATTAAAAATGCAGTCATGCAAGAGGCCGTTTTGAATACCAGAAGAGAATGAACTGCTTTGCTTCATGCACAACCTGGAATCAGGTTATGCTCAGAGCAGAAGGCTGCCTCCTTCCCTGTGTGCTCCAGGGTGCTTCAGTCTTATTTTAGAGCACGCTTCTTCTGTATTGCTGGGAAACAAGCATTTACGTTTCTTGATGTCACTGTGTCATACCGCTGTTGGGCTACCAATTTTATAACTCAAAACAGCATTTAGCTTTTATTTGGAAGAAGTAGGTTTTGAAATGCATTATATCGGACATTAATATTATCCCTAATCTATGGATTAATTATTATTTTACTGATTTTGGCATCTTTTTGAGTCACAGCATCCATTAGCTGTATGAATGACTTCCCAACCTGGGTTAAAAACTGCAGTTACCATAGTGGTTTTCATTTTCCAGATTTAAAATGCAAAAAGTTTTCCTTCCTTTAAAAAAAAGTGACATTTTATTTAAAACATTTTCAATGCTATTAAGCATCTTTTTGATAGGGGGCATAAGCATTGCTAAAAAATTTCCATAGTTGATATTTTTCTAGGAGAAAGCAATTACTAAAATGCCATGGATATTTGTAAAAGTTGGTTGGGACATACTTGTTTTTTGGAAAAAAATAAAAGGTAGTCCGCCTCCAAAAATTTGGAACAAAAGAAGTAAATTATCTGTACTGACTTATCTCCATCTTCTAGCCTGAGAAATGCATCCCAGACATCCACGTCTTGTGCCCTGAAAGAATTGATCTCATCATAACATATTAGCACCAGTTGGCACTTCTGCTACAGAACAACACGCCTGGCAATAATATAGAGTCGACAGTGCCTTGAGAACGTCGAGGCGGGAACAAATAATTGTTTTCCATGTTCAGAAAAGGGGGAATATCCTCACAGCTGTCATGACTTGGATGTCAAAGCCAAGAGTGACTAGCTGAAAACGGAATTAATTCTGTTCCCCTGCGGTAGATAAAGGCTGAGTGTAAAAAAGCAGCTCACTTCGACAAAGTCAGCTGTCAGTTTTTGAAGTGTGCTGGAAACCAAACTGCAGTTCTCTGTTTGTCTAGATAATGCAGATAAAAAGGGGTCATTAAGATCAATGGCTCTGACCCTGCACAAAACAGGTATCAAAACACACCGTGGTTCCAGCATCAGTTTGTGGTCGATCTCACTTGCAGAAGCTCCTGATCTTGATGGGCTCATTTTGAATAACGGGGAAGCTCCATATCTTTATGGAGGCTGGAAACCAGAGCCAAGTGAAAGAAAAGTAACCACCTGTCCCAAATGCATTCGAGTACTGAAGTGAGGAATTTCTCAATACGGTAACCACCACGGTGGATGACAGCGATCTGCTGGAAGGTCATGTCAGCTCTCGTGAAATCACAGTTAATACTCCCCAGGGACTAGGTCTGTGGGTTGCATTAAGAGCGTGATGAGCGCTGCTTGGATTTGGTAGGAGGTCACTGTGACCATCTGATGGAGAATGCAAGAATGGCAACAGCATTACGCACATTACAGGCACATATATGTGATCGTAACCCGACTGTAAGGAGTTAACTGAAGCATGGATTAGTGGTGTAGTCTGCAAAAAGAGAGGAGACTAAGCAGCTGAAGGAGGTCCAGATAGCTCCTTCAGAGAAGTAGGTCATGCCTGAGGAATCTGTAGTTTCTTTTGACCACGTGAAGATGGAAGGAAAACAGCAGGGACCTGCTGGCTGGGCACACCACATCCTGAAGAGAGATTTCAGCAAATTGAAGTAACCTAGGACATACATTCTGAATATCCAATATAATAAACACAGAATGACAAATAAACCCCAATGACAAATGAGGCGACGCATTCAGAATTAAGACAGCTATCCCAAAGCGAAAACGCTTATCTAAGTTTAAGAGGATTACCATCAGCCACAACTCTTCCCACACTGCTCTGCCCCCTCCCAAGTAATATTTCCTTCTCCGCCACCTATGCTGCATAAACAAGTTAGGTGTTTATATTCCCAATCACTCAGAACTATCTTCTGCAAATAGTCCCTTGAGGTTGCTAAAATTGATTACAGAGTCAGGGTGTCAAAATGAAGTAAGAATACAAGAATGTAAGAATAGGAACTGTTTATATTAATCATAAAGACAGCGGAGCTCTGGAAAGGTGCTTTTTATCATTCTATATATAAATAAACACATCAGTAAACTGGCAAAGGAAATAAAATCTAAGCCAGGGTTTATTTTAGTGAGGTACTTTATGTAGTGTAGTTTCACGGACTTTTGTAAGCAATGCTCCCTTTTAGACATTCGTGACACACTGCGTGCTTTCAAAATGGGTGCTCTTTGCAGACCCAGTAGATGTTCAGCATGATCAATCCGTGCTTTGGTGGGAGGTGGGCCAGTCAATATCAACATTAAAATGATCAACAGCAGTCTCCATGCTAGCATCCCATTCTATGGACAAATTGTTCAGGCCCTCTGCAAACTCAGGCAGCTCTCCCTCCAGAAATTCTCACCGATTGTGTTTTGAAGGCTTTCTTCAAAAGCACAAAATCCAGAGGCTCCCTGTGAAAAACCAGACAAGGTGAATGATGATAACAGAAGAGCACAGCAAGCAACCTACACTGGTTTCCCAGATAACTCCATCTGCCCTTGTAGGTCAGCTCCCTTCACCTTGTAGCCTTCTATCAACCCCATGAGAGGATGTTGTGGGTTCTTTAAATTCCACATGAGCGTTTGCAGCTCATCACGTCAACAGAGATATTTGGGGGTTGGTTTGGTGGTTTTTTTTTTTCTTTTCTTTTTAAATAAAACTTGTGTGGGTGACAGCAAAATGGAGTGGGAAAAGCCAAGCATTGGAGGACCAGTTCTGTTCAGCACAGCACACGGGAAGGGTTACTGTGTGGGTAGCACTACCTACAAGGAAAAGGGAGCGGAGCTCCGCTGTGCTGGGAACGAGGAGGAGGCAGGAGGGAGATGGTGCGTGTGTGGAAGGGAACACAGAGAAAGCAGTGTGTCCTCAGCTGTGTAAGAGGAGCCATGGCAGATGGCTTGGTAAGTACTGTATCCATATCCTTGGGTTAAGAGCAATCAGGGGCTATAGGGTACTTTACCTAGCAGGGAGTCTTTGTTACGCAAAACTGTCTGAATAGCATTCAGGCTACAATTAGCACAGTCAGGCCAAGGTTGCATTTGACCCTGTGCTGCACAGAGACCTAACGAGAAATGTCTTGGGAGACGTGGAGTTCAGCTGCGTTAAAAACCAGACCAAGTCTGGCCATTTATACAGATGAGAACACCACAATTATAATGCCTGAGCCTGGCTAGTGGAATTGCACAAGACATTGCTTTTGTAAGGCCACACGCAACGTATGCAGCCCGGTGCGTACTTCTTCTCGCCCCCGATTTCAGCAACACTTTTTGAAGGGATGTTTGTCAGACCGGCCTCACGTTTTATACAGGCTGTCCACAGTTCCCTGTTTTTCACTCTTCCTTTAAACCTTTTTATTCCTTTCTGCTTTCTGTTTCCTGTGACAAAGCTACTGTGAATACATGCTGATACTGAGCAAAATAAAGAAAGCTGGAGCTCAGGGTAGTTGATGAGAAGGAGCGGGAGGGAAACTCCTTGACCCTACTAGCTGTCTGTAGTTGCAGTATTACGCCACTGTGCCACTGTCACAGCTCTAGCCATGCAAAAACAGCAAGGGACACTGGGGAAGAGGCTATCAGCTGTCATCCCATAGCACTGGGCATTGAAAAAAGGGGATGCTCCGTTCAGGTGGAAGCAGCAGAAGGGTCTGGGAGCATGAGCAAGCCAGGAGTCTTCCACGACATTCGGAACTCCAGCTGCCTCTAGTCCCACTGTTGTAAACGCAGAGGCAATCTGTTACGACTTGGCTATCCTGCAGCCAAGACCTGCTGTGGCAGCTACCCTCTTCCACTGGCAGCCGGCAGGGAAGGCAACTGGAAGAAGACGGGAGAGGGAGAGGGTGCGGGAGAGGGAGCACCCTCCATTTGTGGACTGGGTGGGGGAGAGAAGCAACCCAGCTCCCCAGACCCAGCAAGGTGTGCCCAAAGACATCCACATCTCCTATGTGGAAACTCCTCTGAAAGTCCCATCTGGGGCCTTTGTAAAATGGCAGCAAGCCATTTTTGTACAGCACGAGGCGAGCAGAGCGAGCCCGCGCGCCTCACACCAGCGGTAACGTCCCAGTCCCTCGTTCTCTTCCCTTCCCGAACGAGAACCTCCACGTCGGGAGGAATGCGGCCTGAACCCCCCCCCACTTCATCCTCCGCGCCCTGCCTCTCCGCTGAAGATTTAGGAGCCAGCCCGTTTGCACACAATGGCCTGGCTTGGGCGCAGGGAGCGGCGGGCCG
Organism: Burhinus bistriatus; assembly: GCA_013397275.1. Taxonomy (NCBI): domain Eukaryota; kingdom Metazoa; phylum Chordata; class Aves; order Charadriiformes; family Burhinidae; genus Burhinus; species Burhinus bistriatus. The sequence goes on from VYXH01012048.1 coordinate 98,347, forward strand.
GCAGCAGCTGTGGCGGACGCGGTGCCAAGGCCCAACCCCACGCAGGGACGGGGCTTTTCAATAGCCAGGCCGGGGGCCCGCATGGCAGCCAGCTGCCGCGGGCGCCGGAGGGGGAACCCAGGGTCTGCGCCGGCGGCCGGCGAGGCGGGAGGCCCCGGCACCGCTGCCAGGCGGCGGGGCGAGCGGCCACCGGGACGAGGGACCCGCCGGGGTAAAGCGGAGCNATCTGGGCTCCGGTACGGCGGCTGGAGGGTGTCCGGGGCACCCCGCAGGGCGCTGGCCCTGCGCGGTGGCTGTGAGGGGCGGCCGGGGGCGCGGAGCCGCGGTTCCTCACGTCTCTCTGCCTTTTATCCGCACGCACGGACGGAGTCCTGTCCATCTTTCCCACCTCGGGTCACCGGGCAGGAGAAGATAACGTAGAGAGACCGCAAAAAGCAGCAGAACGTGTGTTTCAGTGCGTTTCGCTTGGGGGGGTGAAGACAGCGTGGCGTAAAAGTTACCTGCCACATGTGAATGACTTAACTAAAAAAAAAAAAAAAGCCAAATGGCATTTTTAAAACCGTAAGCGGAGGCTTCTGAGAGTGGTAAAAATAAATGTTCAGCTAGAAACGGGGCCCATTATTCTTTTAGAACTGTCACTTCTTGTATGGCCTGCAATATGTCTGCCTGCAGGATTTGAGCAACCTACACGGACTGTCTCTGGGTGTGGGTGTTCCTCATAGGGGACTGCAAGTACTGCAAGACGCAGGTGAATGCAGGCTCCTATAATGGGCACAAGGTATATCACAGGAGCGCCTGGATTTAGACTGAAGACTGACGTGTTTATGCGTGTAGGAGACAGCAAGGGGAGCAAACTGTTTCTGTAATGTATATCTTCCTATAACCCTTTTCTTTCCCCTGTAATCTTTAAAAGTAAGTTGCAGAAGGCCCATTAATTTGCATCTGAAGCCGGCACTTGGAACCAGATCGTGTGCAAGTACGCTGGTGTAAAACTGAGATTACTTCATTTGTGTTGATGGAAGGAGACTGGTTCTGGGATGAGGCTTCTTTATTTATCTCTTGACCATACAAACGAAAGACCATTTTTTCCCCCAGGATTGTGTGTGGCTGTCACTTAGCAACAGGTCTGTAGGGAACTTTGCAGATCCACTGCCTCCCCCATTCCTAAGAGCAGAAGAAATAAATGAGCTAAGGAGTAAATGAGCAATTAATAAAAACAGAGCCTGGGTTCTTAGGCACAACCTAGAGTTAAAAGATTTAGGCAGGAAGGAGACAATTACAATTACTTTGAAAAATATATTTTAATGCAATTGAGTGTGAGAGATTTTGTATCAAGCGTTCTCTAGGAAACTACCCAAAGTGTTTTGGGTTTTTTTTAAAATGTTCTGAAAGAAAGGAATTACACTGTTGTTTACTTAGTATTGCTTACAGGTTATTTTTCTGTGTTATGTATCACGGCCTGTCACAGTGAAATCTTCTAGGCCTTCTAGGTTCCTGAAGAGTAGCTGTTTTGTTGTGTGTAAGGCATACTCTTCTGATTGCCAGTAAAGCCAAATGTTGACAGTATAGATTAAGCCATAACTGATCTAAAAACTAGTAGTAAGATTAGAATTTGGCCTAACAACAGTAATACAGGAAGAGTCCTTAAGCGCTGCTTATTTTATAGATCAGCATTAGCAAAAGGAAAAATCTACCCCTGCAAACTTAGTCTTAAAAGAATGCTTAAATTTGGCCTTAGGAGTTGCCTGGTTCTGCAGGTAAAATTCCAATACACGGCAATGAGCTTTGATAAAAGATATTCTCTTGATAAGATACATGATATAGTCATATTCCTGAAGAATGGTCAAAATCTTGTGCTCTGAAAGAAATTTGGAAGTATTTTTGTACAACTCTGTCAACCAGGATCAAGGCCTGTTGTCCGTTCTCTATAAAAGGAAGTCCTGCCCCAGCAAGGTTATAAAGTAGCGATAAAGGAGCAGGAATCTAGAACTGATGCCACAAGAGGAAGAAAGAGCCTCCAGAGAGAGCTTCCCTTGGGAGAGGGAATATTGACCCAGTGCAGTGAGCATTAGGTTTTGTCAGCTCAGTGCTTCCTAGAAGTAAAATCTGAAAAGAAACATGCAGTGTTTGTGGGAAGAGTGCAGTGTGTGCTTGCTTGTCAAGGAGAGAGGCTATAGGCACATAAAGAGGTTATAGTTCCTTACCCAGACACATCTTAAAGAGAGGATGAGCGGAATTCAGCTCGTGGTCCTTGCTCCAAAAGGAGGGATGCTGGAATTACACCATTCGTGGCCTTCTCAGTGGGCTAAGTTCTTGCACTCCCTTCCCCCAGCAGTATAATGTCTATCTTAAATTTCATTCTACATCTGGATTTTGCCTTGGAAGCATCCACGTGAATTCTTTACTGCATTTTTGCTTTCTTCCAAAAATGTCAAGAGGCAAAGAAGTTTTCAAAATGTTTTTTAAAACAGTTGTTCTGAACATTGAATTCGTCCAGTGATTTAAGGTCCTGTATCAAATTTTCTGCTTCCTACCTAGTATACAAAAAGCTATAATGCACAAATGGGCTTGATTTCGTGCTAGTACTCCCAGCAGTGGTCAGTGAAGACAATTGTATTTACGTTTTCCTGACTATTGGTGGCAGGATGCCCAGCTAAAACTGTTGTCACGCTTCCAGTCCTCCTGTTCATAGTGGAGGTTTGCGCGTTAAGGAGATACTTGGTTCGGGGTGTCAGACCCATAGTGAGAGGGACTTTTGCCCGTTGAATACAATTGTGCAACAGTATTTTGTTTTGCACATAGATTTTGTGAAAATGTTAGTCCTTTTTCCCATCCTTTACGTTACCACTATGGGAATTTTAGTCTTATTAATCTTCAACAGAAGGTACACCTACTGGGCATTCCTAGATGAGGAATGTTCTCTCAGTTTTCCAAGTGTAAATAAATGTGTGTATGGTGCTACCTTTTCAGATGAGAAATTAATGTAGAGCTGGAACAGCTGTTTCACTACAGGTTTCACTTCTCAGTCTGTTTCAGACCACACAGAGTTACTGCTTTGATGAAGGATTTAAGCTAAAATTTGAAATCACATCAGATCAAGCGATAACTGAGTGATTAGCTCTTCTTTTATTACTGTCGCACCTTAGAAACCACAGTCACAGACTGAGACACTGTTGTGCTAGGCAAGCATTATTAGAGACCATTTTATACCGACTGTATAAGCAATGCATTTTATAAATATGCCAGACTAGCTTCTGATTAGCCAAGAACAGAGCAAGTTAGTTGTCAAAGCAAATTCAAATGCACCTTTTCAAAAAGAGTTCAGTGAGTGGCTATTATTATAGTACATAAATAGATTTAGGAGAGAATGGCAGCACTTATGTTGTTAATCTTTTGAAACAATGGAAAGAAAATAGCATTGCAGTTAATCTCTTGTGATACAGAAATGAACTTTCCAGCTTAGCCTTTGTACTGGAAGGAGGAGAAAAATAATTACTAAATCTTAGTGTATTTATCCTATTGTAGTAATGGTGTCCTGGATTCCACTACACTTACTGATGTGATCATCTAGATCTAAATTTAATCATCTATTTGCTGAGTGCAGTTAATACACCAACGTAAGCTCATGATCAGAACAGTCCCTGCCTGACAGTAGTAGCATTCATAGTAATTTATTAAGTCCTTAAAAAACAGTACCTGAAAACTGTTGATAGCAGAGGTTTTTTATTACTGCTGTTTGATGAAAGTGTCAAATTGACTGATCTAATCAAGTACTGGTATTTGGAAATTAGGTATCACTTTACTAGGATATGCAGGTTGTACTTTCAGAATTAAGTGATGTTAAACCTTTCAGAAAAACAGATGCCTGTGCGCATTTTAGAAAGATCGTATTTGAAAGTGTTGGTTTAGTGGAGTATCTATCTTCACACAGAAAAATATGACCAGAGTTACTACAACCAATTTCAAGCAGAAATATGTTAATTACGCTGATTTCATCGCTACACCTTAATATTATTTTGTTTCTTAGAAAATACATTTCTGGCTTGCAAAGATGTGACAGCAGAGGAGCCTTGTAGCTTGAATCTTTGCTGTGAGACAAATTAATATACCATCAAATTCTCATCTCTGTGAATTTTCATATCTTAGAAAGCAGTACAAATCTTGCTACAGTCTTCAAGGGGTTTTCAAAAGGCTGTGAATCAGGTGCTAAATTCTGCAACTAGGGCAATCTGTGTCCAAGCACAGCAGAGCCACTGAAGAATATAGCGTTACATTTGATTCGAAGTCAAAGGTGAACTTATCTAAGTTGACTGCTTAGTGATATCCCCTGATTATCACTGGTAATTTTGTGAATAGCCACATTGAAATGAAAGAATTCTCTTGTCAAATATTTGAAAATTTTGAAACGTATTTGGTAAAGTTTCTCAATAATTCCATTGAAAAGACAGGAGAGGGGAAAGAAAGGAAAGGACTGGTTCATTGACTGTGATTTTTTTTTTTTTTTTTTTAATTATGCTGCTCAAATCTTGTCTGAACTATGGCACATGTGATAAGGTGCCTTTGGTTGCCTCCCTCATCCACTGGCTAGCAGTGACTCAGCAAACAGCTCTGGTTCATTAATGTTGGCAGCATTCCAGAGTTTCTGGTGTTACAAAGATAAACCATTTGAGAACGCGTAAGGCACACAATTTTCCTTGGTTTTGATCTGTTGCCATGCTCTTGACATGTCACTTCTATACATTTTTTTGTGGCTGTTGCAAGTGAAATCTCTTCTCTTTCCCTTTTCTTTTGCCATAGAGAACTAAAACTAGAGAAGAGACTTTGAGAGCTCACTAGGCCATCCCTCAACTGAAAGGCAGGACAGACTGGTTCTGCAAAGTAATGATACGGAATCCATAATTAAGCCCCAAAAAGCTCTTCCATGCCAGGCTCTCTTCTTCCCCTTCCAAATTATGTGGTTGGCAAAGTTAAAAGTGGTACTTGAAATTTGATTAGAATTTCCCTCCCTCCTCCCCCAACATCTAATGATAAAGGGATTCACTACACAGTGTAGGAATGGGATCCTTGTGACAGGAAGCTCTGAAACTCTTTATCATCGCATTTCACCTCTAATACTAAAAGTTCCAGAAGTTCTTGCTTTTTTTCAATATGCAAGCCCCCCCACCTTTCTGGTTCAGGCAAATAAACTTACAGCTAGAAAGCTCTTTAATGTACAGTATGAGAGGATCAGGTTAATTGTCAAGATAGGTCCAGGATTATCCTAAATATTAATGAGAGAAATGTGACCAGAACTATAAAATAAAGGGGGGAATTAAGTTCTAGAGTTTGCAGGAGTGATAAAATAAGCTTATTATGAATGAAAAAAAAAAACCCACCATCTTACATATGGGTAGGTGTTAGATAGCTGGGATAACAGGAGGCTTGGAGGTATTAAGTAGAAAATAGTATGTTAAAGGGAAGAACATCTTCTGAACACCAGACAAAAGAGGTTGGAAACTAACAGCAAAGTGTTTTGCTCAAGGGTGGTATAAGGGAGGTTAGTTTAACATGACAAATGACAGTATGTTAACAACAAACTCAGCATCGCTTTGGACAGATGATACCTACCGAGAGACAGTGATACACAGTACCTAGTTGTTTTGACATATGAAGGAACCACTTCCCTTCTTTATGAACAGTCATTTTCTTGGAACTAAAAATGAAAGGGCAGTGCTCTTTCCTCTCTTTCGGTTACCAGCTACAGCATGGCCACCCATGTGTTCCTTCCATTTGGATTTTTAGGTTGGGTGAGCTTTATTTACTCCGGCTCCTTCAAAGCCTCTTTGGCAGTAATTCTGTATTGCTACATACTTTACTCATACTTTGATCCAAATGTTAGAGCAGCTGATGGCTAGATGACACTCTCCCGAAGGGGAAAAAAAACTCCCAACATCAGGAAATAAGGATTTCCATATTCTCTTCTGGCTATTCTGACTATCCCATAAATTCATAAGCCAAATGGTTAATAGAAGTTTACTGCTTAAGGCTTGCAGGTTTTCCCTAGAAAAATTATGTTTTGCATCATTCACTGATCAGTTACGAAACAAAGGGATTATGGGGGAAGCTAGAAGCACAGGTATTTCTCATGCCTGCTTTCCCAGGTGTTTGGTTCAGTGAATTTCTTAACATTTGTGAGATTAAACATGTGTAGTATTGATGAAAATGGATTATGAACTATGAAAATAATTTCTGGCAGAAACTCCATAGCTAACTCAAAGCCACACCCAGCCTTCCTGCTAACAAAGACAGGGCTAACTAGATGACAAAATGCAGTTACATGGAAGGGTTTTGAAATCAGTTGTGAGCTCCAGTTAGGCAGTTTCTCAAGGCAAGAAAATTGGCTTTTGTCCTCTTCTTTGCAGTATAATAGCTGTTGCAGAGCTGAATTCACAGCAGAGGAAAGGAAAAGGAGCCCTTTTGATGGCGTCACCCTTCCAAAGTTTCCTGTCTGTTTTTTGACATTAGTTTCATAACTATAGTGTGATTTTCATCTGAGCTAGTAAGATGGGATTACTTTGTTTACCTTTAACAAGCGGTAAGCCCATTGCATTTATTTTTCTTAATGTGTTATGCAAGTACACACTCTTTGATGAATGGAGTGTGAACGTGGAAAGGAAAAGAAATGTTTGATACTTGGGTTTTTTAGTTATCCTGAGTGATCGTCATTTGATAGTTATGTAGTCTGAATCTTAGTGACTCATTTAGATTTAAAAGACTGCAGGACGTGTCAGCACAGAACAGAAGTTGCAAAACTTAGAAGTGAGGTTGGTGAACCTGTTTTGCCTAATTCTGAGCTCGCTCAGTTGTTGTGGATTTAGATGTATGGCAAATACAGTTAGGTTCATAAGGACAAGGAGGGAATTCAGAATAAAGGAGAGAAATGGTATGATGGGAAAGCAGGCTTAAAGAGGTTTCATTGTGAAGTATATAAACACAGCAGTGAATTTGCATTTGTATTAGGTAGGATTCGTGCAGCAAGGAAAGAACTGGGAGGCACAGAGGTATTTGTGTCACTGGTGCATACTGCTGGTTTCCTAGAGTTCGGACATGTGGGAGGGAGGTGGAGATGAGGACAGTCTGCTTTCCTCTGAGTTCATTTCAAAACCCAGTGCATTGACTAAACCTTCAAAGATACCTTGAGAGTCTGCAAACACTCCACCTCTTTGGATTTGTCAGCTTCTATTTACAGCCTGAGCAAAAATCAAAGAGAGAAAAAAATATGTTTGACAGCTGTATCAGCAGTAGGTTTCTTCACCGATACAAACTGAGATACAGTTGTCAGATATCTGCTGGGTTTTTAGACCACTGTTATGTTAAGGAAAGGTGGCAGATTGAAGTTCATCAGATTCTTAGAGGGCATGTTGAAGGTGGTACAGTCTTTGATGTGGTGATAGCTGGTTTGTGGTAGGTTCAAATCTCAAGGGCTTCATTTCAGATCTTTCTAAAAGCAGAATATTTAGTGTACAGGAGATGTAGTTTGCCATGCATAGGCCTTTGTTCTGTAAATTCGCGCATGCTTGAAAATCTAGTTCTTTAAGGAAGGTGAATACACTTTATGAAAGCTTTAGTGGATGCAGTTTTTCCTACTTAGGAACATAGTTATTAATGAGTGTAACAGTGCTACCACACTTGTTCCAATGCCGAATCAAGAGTTGTTCCCAGAGAGCAAAGGGTTATGTCAGTCTCCTTGCAGAAAGCATTCTCTGCTTTAATGCAGAAGCTCTATTTTACATTAGGTAGGTATCACACTTCGCTCCATTAATGGTACAGAGTTTAATGTTAGGAATTTCAGAAAAATAATTCCAAAGCAGATTAAATTAAATCATTTCCCTGGCTTATATATTTATTGTATAACATTATGCCAAGATTACAATGGCAAGTAAACATTCAGTGTAAAATTATTTTCGTTTCTTGGTGTATATACTCTAAAAAGGCCAACTTGTCTGTATGTTTTAGGCACCCTAATGCATTGCCTACCCCAAAATACTGATCTGTCTCGAAATTCAGTATATAGTATTACAGCATCAGTCCTTCTTGATAACCTTTTATCTTTTTTTTTTTTTTCCCCCTCCCTCCTAATATACAGAGTACTGTTCCAGACCCAATACATACAAAATGTCCAGCAGGGGTGGAAAGAAGAAGTCAACCAAGACTTCCCGCTCTGCAAAGGCTGGGGTCATATTCCCTGTTGGAAGAATGCTACGTTACATTAAGAAAGGTCACCCGAAGTACAGAATTGGTGTTGGTGCTCCAGTGTACATGGCTGCTGTACTGGAATATCTGACTGGTAGGTTTTGCTGAACGATGTGAAATAGCAGCAGTGAAAGTAATAATACCAACTGAATTTGCATAGAAAAAAACCAGTAAAGATCCTCTGTTGTATAGATGTCGAAAAAAGTTATAGCTGAAGTAAATGGTACGCTGATCACACATCTAAGCCAAAGTCAAGGTACCCCCACCCCTGCCTTAGAGCTTTGATGGCTTTTGTGCATTCCAGCACTAGATTTGCTTTGACCTGTTTGTAAACACTCGTCTTCCACATAGGCAGGCAGAAGGATTCCTACTTAAATCGGTGTGTATGAGCTGGGCCTTCAGTGTTACAGTCCTGCCTGCTCCAATTTTGTGCCTCATGGCTTTGGGTTATAATTGTCTGTTAAGCGTATACATTTCTGTAAAATAGAGAGCTTCTCAGTGTTTACACAGGGCTGAGGTTGCTTACAGTGTTGTTTAAACATTTTTGTTCACTTTACAGATTATTTTTGAGACTACATATGCTGTTTGCAATTTGCTTGGTGGAGTCTGTATATAAATGCACTCTCTGTTCATCTGCCCCTGATCAACATAGCTTATTTGCTTACATTTATAGTCCTTTCTCTGTTCCTCTCATCACATCAGAATGGGAACACCTTAAATAATTATCTCATCCTCACAGTACCTTCTTTGAGGACAAAAGTATTATTTTTCCTCCATTTGCATAGAAACTTCAAAGCAAGAAAATGCTTTGCCCAAAGACGTACACAACTAGGCATGCGAGTGAGGATCTTTACATAGCAGTTCTCCTCTCATACGAGACTTAAAGCATTGCAAGTTTACCCCACAGACAACATTACAAAAGTAGTCTTCCAATGGAAAATTAAGCCCAGCTGTAATACATTCAACATACGGGCTTTTCATAATATTGGTGTGCTTAAAATAAAATTTAAAAAAAAGATAAGAATAAACCGCCAGTTCAGTCACATTCACATGGCCACACTGACTTACAAGCAGATACCTGTAGGCTAGGGGTCTAGCAAAAAGCACAAGTGCTAGATCGATTAGTGTTTGGAGACGGATTCTTTTAGCGTGACTGAGGAAAAGCTTGAATTGGCTTTCATTTCTCATAGCACTGTTTCTTTTTACAGTGCATCTACTTATGTCAATGTTCTGGTTGCAGCAGATATAAGGGTTTCAAGGGACAGTAGCCTTTAAGCTATAAGGGTGCACTGAGTCTCTGAGGAAGAGACGGACTTCATTCTTTCTTTGACTTAAGCACAAAGTAGCAAAGCATGTTGCTTAACTTTGCTGGGAGTATTTAAAACTGAAGTGACCTGACTCTTAAGACAACTTTAGATACACCTTAAAATGGATAGTGACATTGAAGAACAAAAATAGGCTGATTTTTTTTTTCTGTAAAGTTTCTTCCTCCCTTAAAGATGAACATTGGTAACATCAAGAATAATTGATAGAGTGCTTGCTTTCTGTAAGGTATTCATATTACATTATTGAATTTTCTCTGCCATCAAATATCCTTTTTCTTTTTCTCCAATTGTTCATATTTTCTTTATTTGGGCCTTTTCTTTAGAAGAATGCTTTTAAACTTCATAGATGGCCTTAAAAAAATTAACATTTCCTTCAGCTGGGTTCCTGCTTAAGCAATAACAACTCAAATAAAATGCTTCTTAGGGTGAAGGGTGCTTTGAATGCTGCCCTTTTAAAGAAACAGAACAATACAGGTGAGCTTAAGGCACTGCTAATGAGCAGCACATGTTACTGGTTAACTGTTTGATTTAAAGTGTTTACTGAGGCAGTGATGGTTTAGGCAGCTAAGAATAGGCTGGGGAAATAAAGGTGTTTCTTTAACTGCTATGCATCCTGGGAAACTGTCTGAGGAGATTAACAAAAAAAAAAAGCCAAAAAATTAAAAAGAAAGGGGGAAAGGAGAGCTAAGGGGAAGAGTACCTTCTTTTTCTCTCCCTTTAAATATTTTTAAGTTTCTTTCCCCCTCCCCCCCCTCCCCCCCCCGAAGCGTAGGTAGATAGTCCTGGTATCCTGTATTTTGGGGGTTTCTTTCATTCTTATACATAGATGCATCTCAAAAGCACAGATACTCTCTTCTTTCCTTACTGAGTTAGTAATAGTCTTATGTTTTATGACTGTTTCGGTCTGGTGAGGTTTTTTTCTCCCCTTCTCTTCAGTTTTACACACTCTATATAGTGTAATTTTTTTAGCCTTTAATGCTCAGTATGTTTTCTGAACTTCAGGTCATTCATCTTTTTCAGTATAATTCAGAAACACTCTCTTGAAATGGGATGCTTGGAGATTTTTGGTTTCTGTTCTTTTTACCTCTTGGCAGTTATTACTTCACAAAACCAGAGAAATCCTGACTTCTCTCCAGGAGAGTTTTTAAAGATGCTCATGTCAGCACATGATCTGAGACTAAATCAAAGCATTTCAAACCATTTCAAAATAAAAGCAGGAACGTGACATAATAGGAAGGGAGACCATGTGAAGTGGCATGCTAATAAATTGGCTAAATCAAAAAAGCAATCCTGTGCATCCAGGAAGGAGAGGAGAAATGTAAAATATCAAAAGCAGTTGTAGGAAAGAACTTCAGAAAAGACTAGGAGGGGAAATGACAGAGACGTGACCTAATAGAAAGGAACCTACTAAGGTTTGAAAACTAGTTCATGTGTGTGCAGAATATGGCATTGACTTTAATCCTTTAGAAGATGAGGTGCTAAATTTTGCTGGCCTTTGCTAAAGTTTAACTCTGATGTAAATCTGAAATTAGCCCATAATGTGCTCAGATCTGGGATTTTGGTTTAGTTCAATTTGAGATTTGAACTTCCGTAATGCTTCCAGCTGTTCAGGCTTGGAGTTCTGTTCTGGATCCATCTGTAGTTATTACTTTATCCACTTTATACTTTGAAGGTAACTTACTGTTACCATGCATGCATGGCTGCTCATCAGAAAGTAAAAATACACATTCTATGTTTTCTTGTAGTGTATGGGCCCATTTGTAATTTAAGCCCTTCTTCAGTATGTACCCGATGAAGTGCTTTTTCAAGCTACATTTGTGTTGTTCTCGTACTTTTGTATTAGCATGTTTATAAACAATACAGCTCCACTAGCAGGAACATGCACCGTTTTAGCACTCAGGAATTAATCTGGCTGCTTCAGTTGCTGTGAACTAAAAACTGTGCATCTTTGTGGTGCTGCATTTCAGTCTTTTGGCTTCTGACAGCTTCTACAGGGGCTGGCTAGAGTACATCTTCCCTGTGTTGTCTGTTATAGTAACTTTAACAATAGTAATAATAATAAAACTGCTCTATTGTTAGATGTACAATTTGTCTTCTGCTAATAAAGTGTTTTTCCTTCTCTTACATTTCAATATGCTTCACATATAAAAAGGTTGCACAGCGAATATTCTCCTTCTCTTACTTATTCATTAAAGGTTCTTGTTACTTACAAGTAATATTATAAAATAATTCTCTCATTAGCACACCCAGTGTATGCAGTTTGGTTTCTTAAGCATACCACCAGCTTACTCTTTCCTGCTTTCATCTAAGGAAATAATGTGTAATGTCCACGGTAAATAGGATGCAAGTGTGTTCGTGGGTGAATATGCAGAAAGTATCTTTGAGTTTTACCGATATTGAAGCAAGTGGATATACTTCCTTTCTTTAGTCTGGGGGAACAGCATGGATGCTGAAGAACTATAATGCATGGTTCTTACTTTTTTCCTTCTTTGCAGTAGCAGGTCGTGCAGTGCTGCCTATCTTGCAGGGAATAGTCAGAATATTTGATTAATTTCTGCTTATGTTGCAGAACTAATTTTAAGCGTTATCAACCACTTTAAGCTGGCAAGAAGTTCAGTGTTAGTAATTCTTTTTGTCTTCTTTCCTTATTGTGGCACTTGTTTTACAACGGTTCATTGCCTATTTATTTTCCCTAACATGTACTTCAGAATCCACTCATTTTCTCTGCAAAGTGGTGCATCAGTATCAGTTCATGTTAAACAAACAAACAAATAAACATACTAGGTCAGTCAAGAGGATGGCCACAGCCTTCATTTGGGGCATTGCAGCCACTCAAAGTTGTATGGTTTGTATTTGTTAGAACTGGTCCAGCCATACATGTAATCAGGTATGTTCCCTTCAGATGTACAGCTTGCACAAGTTACAATATAGTCCAAACTTTCTTACTAACTAAAAAAGATAGTCCTTTGCCCTTAAAAAATAAAAATCTCTTGAGCATATTTAAAGGCAGCAAGAGCCAGGCCTGCAAGTGATTTCTGCTCCCCCTGCCCCCTGTCGTCTTCTCAGCACTGTAAATAATTTTCAATTGCCAAAATGTCATAGCAAATGAGGAGAAGGAGAAGTTTATAAAACAGCAGGAGAACAGGAATACAGGAGAAATGAGACTTTGATTTATATTTGTTCTGTACATACTGAAGTAAGGTAGGAGAAAATGTTAAATGTCTGTTTTCTCCATTAGTTTTTTTTTCTCAACTGGATTTTTATTGCCCATTGTGTGCTGTTGATCATGTATTTCGTTGAAATGTAAAATAAGCACCTTTTGAATCCCATGGTTAGAATTGCATTTGAGGCATTCTGGTGCTTACCTGAGTTTTTGTTTTCAGGCTTTCTGATGTCACCAGAATCCCTTAATGGAGGTTCATGTGCTGGAGCTCAGTTCGTTGCATTTTCATCTTGATTAATTTTCGATGTGGAAAACTTTCTTAAGCCAGTGGCTGATTGGCTGCAAAATGAAAGTCCTTCCTGAATGCAGTAAGTTTAACTGCTCACTTCAGATGCTCACTTTCCGATGTGCAAGCTGATCAACTTGAACTGCTGTTCACCTCTTGTGTTCTGCTTGCTGCTGAAAATTTTTACAGGGTCACAGAGGAAAACTATGATTTGCCCTGTTTGTCAAAGCAGATGTACTGCTGAACTTCTGCTTGGAAGCAGAGGGGAGCTCAGAGGTCCGCAGTAAAAAAGTGTTAGGTTAAAAGCAGATTCAAATTCCAGGCATTCTGAGACCACTATAAATAACGGTCCTTAGGTAGTAATGAAATTGAAGAAGAGAATTAATTGACAGTATCTTGTTGATACTGTTGAAATGTGCATTCACTACGAGGATACATTTCTTCTATTTAAACAGACAGCTTTACAAACGCTAATCCCTATTATGGTGTTGTGCCACAAACTGTGTCCCAAAAGAGGTTTAAAATAAATTAGGGGCTTGTAGGACGTGTGGCTTACTTGAGCAAGCATGAAACCACCTCTTCAGATCCAGTGTGTTTTTCACATGGATTAATACTGGACCTAAAATACAGCAGGGTTGTTTATGGCAATAGCCTCACAAGCAGAGACCTTTTGAAAATATCAGCATAGCAAAGCTCCTTTGTAACATTCCTCTTTTACGCAAGACCTGTGTCATGCTCTTAAGAGAAGTGAGATTGTCACAATTTAAAATAGCTATGCTTGTAAGAAGTTCCTCTTTAGCTATAAGATTTTGCATTGTTACCAACTGAATGACCAACTTTCTTTCTGAACTTACAAATGCATGAATCGGTCTGCTTCAAATGTATATAAATGAAACGTTTTCTTTCACTGATAAGCCCTTCCTTGCCTCCAACCCTGTGAATAGTTACGTATGTGCCTATCTCATCTTCTAGTCCCATAAACTTCAGTGGATCTCCGAGTTATAAAAGCTAAGTCGATACAAAATTTACTTGATTACAGTCCTAATGTATTCTCCAAGCTACACAGATCAGGCTTGATGAAAAACAATAAAAGCCAAAGCATTTTCTCACAATAACAGTGCATACTGATATGTCAATATAGACACTTATTTTAGAGGAGTAAATATGCATTAGAATTTGCATTGTGATGTGTGTCATATTGTGATAATGTACAAAATGTTGGGCTGCATTGGTTTGTTTTTGACATCATGGTCATCAAATTATTGCCTCCCTTGAAAATGTTAAATTTTAGTTATGTTTTAATATCCTTAGATCTAGAATTAAATACTTTTTATTCTAGTAACAGTCATATTTCTGAGTTGGGAAACCACTAAGCTGCACGTGGCTGGAATTGGAGGGAATATTCTGGAAAAATAGCGTTTTAAGTTTGCCTGTTCCATTAATCCTCCTGAGCATCCGCTCTTGAGCACTGGTCGAGGACAGGATGTCAGGCTAGATGTATTTTTTTCTCTGATGAAGTTGTAGCTAGTCCATACATTCACCTACCACAGAACATACAAGGTAATAGATTTTTTTTTACATGCTTTTTTCTCAAGACATAGATTTTTCCAAAGAAAGGTGTTGAACATGCTATATAGTCATTCCTATACTGCTTCTGTAAAGTAATGGGGAAAAATACTTGTAAATATTTTTCTTCTAAAGAGTAACAGTTGTGTTTGTCTACAGATACTTGTATTTATTAGGGCTTCTATTGCTATCTTAATACAAAAAGACTTGATGTGGGGGAACGACTTTGAGACAACAGCAATTTAATATTTCAGTAATAAATGTTGAATCCCACTTCCCTCACTGTCAGAGACAGTGTCTAATAAAACCATCATCACTATCTGCCAGATCCCGTTGAAATGAGTACACTGTACACATGGGAGCACGGCATATACGGATTGTATCGGCGTTGGCCGTTGGTATGGCTTTATACTGATTTGGATGTCTTGCTCCTCTTTGTAGGGGCATGGGTACGTACGCCCGTGATACACATACCCATTTCCTCTTTCAAGCCCAGGGTTTGGAGTCAATTTGGTAAAATCCAAAATTACAATACGAAGTCCTGTCCTCTTTTGTTAATAACGTTATTAACATTCGCTGAGTTTTGGTAGGTGATTGGCATCTGCCACTTGACATCTTTAATGTTTGGAAATGCAAGTTCCTAACATGTGGCTGCAAAGGTGAAAGACCAAGCCAGGACCAAGTCTTAAGACATGAGTAGTCTCCTGTACTCTGTAACAGCCAGACCAAAGCCTACGTGCTGCACTTGATCAAGTAACGTCTGGCAGCAGTTATATTAATCATGTTTGAGTGCATTTCTAAAACATACGTAAACTGTTAGGAGTAACAGCAAAGTGTAAACTGCTAGGTAGAGGAAGCTCCGCTGAAAAAGAAAAAAGGTTAATTTGGGTTAGGTCAGGATTCTTGAAGTCTGTGGAGAAGAAACAGGCTATCTCTTTTTAAGTTAGTACTTGAGGTGTGACTGTTGGAATAAATAACATTTGAGATGAAATTCACTTTCAGGTTTCCCTGAGAAGTGACCTCTCATACCTTTTACAGATTGATAGTAAACCAAGAAATTAAAACAATTAGGAAGTTATATAACATTGGATCTCTTACAAAGAAAAAAAAAAAGGGATGGTATTAAAGTGTAGAAAAGAACTGAAAAGAAGTGTGAGTCAGATCAGAAGGCTCTAAGTGGAAGTGGCTTTTGTGGCGTGAACTTGAGTTTTATGTAAACAGCAGTCTGTCATCTGCCTCACAGAAATGCAAAACTTACAATAACTTGGCAAAGTTAACCGTGTCTCCTTTAAGGGGCCTAGTTTTGGTACAGCTCAGACACTAAAGACTGAAGGGTTTGGGTTTTTTATCGCATCCTAAGAGTATGATTGCCCTGTTGAGAGTTGAGGTTTCATCAGGGCTTGTTCAAAGCAGTAAAATTTCTTGAATTGATTTTCACTGCATCAAATTTCCATGACTTTGAACCGAGGCTGAGAACTGTTTTACTGGAATGCGTGAGAGGGAAAGTGTTGTTAAATGATTCTACCTTCACTCTCGCAACTGCAGATTCCAGGGGGATTGGGTGGAATACACAGAGAGAAGAATGCAGGAAACTCTTAACAGTCCTGGTTGATTGGGGTTGATTGGGTTAAAACTGTCCGGAATCATGTAAAATGATTCTGAAGTCAATAAAATGCTGATGGAAGGATTATTAATTTAAACTACAATAAACAGACTCCTTGTCATGTAGTTGGCTTTGTAGCAAATACATATTTTCTCAGTGGAATTGTATCAACGTTCATTTTTCTTTGATTTCTGGATATTGCTCTCAATTTTCTTTTGAGGAGAGGCTTCAGAATTTTTTAGAAACCCCTGACTTGTTCCTGTTGGAACTCGCGTGTTCAGAAACTGGCCTTGTGTCAACACATCACCTGTTAGTTGTTAAGAGTTTAATTTTCAAAGCTATGATTTCATCTCCCTGAAGAGAAGGTGGACAAAGGGGATTCAATGCAACAGCAGTGTTTTAGCTCGAGATGTAAACCAAAAAAAGAAAAACATTTGGGGGATGAACTCAGACCAGATTGAATTGAGTATTTACATTTAGAAAGTAGTATAGGCTGGAATGCATATGATAAGCTAAAGGTCTTGTCATCTAGGCTTTAAAAGAGTTTTATTCAGTAACGACCGCTAATATTTTGTTTGAAAATTAGAATAATTGAACTAGAGTATTGTCCAGGAGTGGGAGAAGAATGCATTTGCTTTTATTTCCATCCAGGTCCGCAGTTGCTACTGCGCCTGTCCTGTTTACATCTAATAGCAATTTGTTTCATTTTAACTTTGTATTGAGTTCTTGGTCCAAAATTTGCAAGTGTTGTGAAATACCAAAGCAACAGTATTCAAGGCAGAGCAGTACCACTGTGAAACAGGGAAATGCAAATAATGAAATTGGGAACTTAGGAGGACGTCCAAGAGATGACCAGAGACCAGAGTCTCTGCAAGTAAAGGATGAGGAACTCACTCTGAAAACGTGCTTCAGGATGAGGTTTCTGTGGAGACTCCTAAACCTTTTTGGTTGTGTTTGAGTAGGAAACGCCTTGAGAACAGCTTTTCCTGTGGTCTTATCTCAGGGTTAAGTACAAAGATATACAACCTGTTTTCTTTTCTCCTTCAAAAATATTTAACTGAACTTTTAAAAACCTCAGCAGAAAAAAAACAGTTTTGGTTGAAGTGTTGAGAACAGGCTTAGACCAGTTTTCACGACCCGTATCCATCTGCCTAGTTCTAAACATTGCAGAGGATTTTTGCATTTGATATAAATGAGAACTACATTTAGGCTAATTTTGAAGAGAAAATTGCTTAACTTTTAGAACTTCCTCTTCCCAGTTAACCCATTAACTTTAAAGATGACTGAAAAGAAGAAAAATATGATCACAACTCTGTCTTTGAAATCAAATTGATGCGTCAGACTCCTAAGGCATCCATCCCTTTTCTTGCTACCTAACAGCTGTCCATACATGCTGACATGGCACTCCTACTTAATTTTTTCTTTCCTAATTATAGACTTCTCACAGCTTTTTCACTGGAGTGTTTTATATCTGCAGTTAAAGCAATAGATGTTGTTTTGCTTTTTTTTGTTTAAAGTTATTTACAAGTGCAGAAAAAGCTATTTGTGCAAATATAAAGCATATCTCTTCATATTAACCTAAAATTTCAGTGTGTAGTAATTGAAGAATTATACCTGCAAAAGCTTATAATATCTAATAACTTGTATATTTTCCTCATTTTAAAAAAAAACCAAACCAAAACAAAACCCAAAAACACCAAACCCAGAGATTTTAGTGTTCAAGTACTTCTGTAAAGTGTGTCTCACAGTTGCATTTTGCCTGAGTGCTGGTGGTGTAATTATTCTCTAGGGGGGAAATGCCTTGAGTGAATGTATAAAAGGAATGAAATAGACATTATGCAACTTACATCCTTTTTGTGAGGCCTCGTTTTTGTAAAACGTTGTTGTTTTGTCTTCTGGCTGGATAAATACAAGCTGAGTGAATCCTGATGTCATGGAAGCTCTTTACACTTTCTTTTGCCTCAGCACGTGGAAGCAAAGCTTTCTCTCTTCACCCTGCTCAGTTGCAGGAGTTGATTTTTGCATGACTATTTATTCCCACTGTTGGAAGATTACCTTTAATGGAACACAACTCTTCAATGGCTCAAACTGGTAGAGTGGCACTTCCAAAGGTGGGTCTGACCTGAGAATTCAGATCCAATCTCAATTTTAAATACCTTTTCCCACCTACTACTCTTTCCAGCTCCACACCTAAATCCAGAGTGATTACTCTGGAAGTTTGAGTCAGCTCCCTTACAGAGGGAGCTAGATTTTCATCTGATTTAAAATTGGTTTAAAACATGGTTGAAACACCATTTAAATCTTTAGAATTAAAGTAGTGTAAAACAGAAGTGACGGTAAAGCTGGCTGCAAGCAAAATCCAGGCAAGAGTCTGGATCTCATCCGGATCCAGAAAGTCTTCATTTCTAGCATTTCTAAGTGCTCTGATCTGTTTGGTTTGGATTAGGTTTGTCTCTGTCAATGCTAAATCAAAAAAATTGTTGCCTATATTGGCTTCAGCTTGAATACCTCCTAATCTTCTGTTTTTAAATAGTGGAGAGTGCCCCTTTGACCAGACTTGTGTGCAGAGCTGGGTTTTGCTGTTCCCTGCGCTGCGGGTCTCTCTGCATGCACAAGCAATGCTTGGTTATTATTGGAGAGCTGAGGAGAAGGCCAGAAGAAAAATTCCACCCTCCGTGCCCTCCTCCTCCTCTCTCCCTCTCCCCAAGCTCCACTTTTGTGGTCCTCAACGCCAATGCAAAGCGTTCTGTTCCTGAAAAGGAAGTGGGGTACCTCAGCTTCCCTAAAGGACCATTAGAAAACTGTAATTTCAAAATGAGTTTCCTGTCCAAGGAAGAGGGCTTAGCACTTACAAGAACAGTTCTCCACTGTACAAGGCAGACATTTTAGTTTTATGAGGAACAAATAAAACATTCCACTGTGCTTTACAGGCATAACACTTTCTTAGACTCTTTAGTTACAAAATGACCTGTCTGCATAGTTATGCTGATCAGTTGCAGAAAATAACACGGCCCGACTGTTTAGCAGTGCCTGATGCAGTAAAGAAGCGGAGGTGGGGGAAGCAGAGGCAAACCGAAAAGTAGTCTGCTGTTTGTGGCCAATCCTTCCCGTGCTTTTCAGCCGGTAATAAAGTCTGAGATACAAACAAAACAATTCCTGATCTAGAGAGGTGGAGATGCTGGCGTTATTACAGTGACGCAGAATCGTACTGAGGTCAGTGGGGATGCACGGGGTGTAACCGAGAGCGCAGCTCCTCTGTTGGAAGGTGATACGGGTCTTCTGTCACAACAGCCGACTATATGCGGTGCTGAATGCGAGCTAAACCTCACATGTCTGAGCTGTGGCTTTTGAGAAGTATGTGAAAAGGATTATGCCAGCTTAACTGAGTTCTTTGGAGGTGTGGAAAGCATGGTCAGGTTGACCTTACCCTGCTAATCCTCCTTTAAAAATAAATTAAAGCAATTGTTGTCAGCATGAAATGTTGAGTTACTTTTGGGGGCTTAGGCTTAATATTCTATCTCGCCCTATAATAAAGTTAATTGTGCACTTTGA
This sequence comes from Burhinus bistriatus, assembly GCA_013397275.1. Lineage (NCBI taxonomy): Eukaryota > Metazoa > Chordata > Aves > Charadriiformes > Burhinidae > Burhinus > Burhinus bistriatus. Next base: position 118,074 of record VYXH01012048.1, read on the forward strand.
AGAACACAAAAGTAGTGAAAGCCTACCAAAATCCTTGATGAAGCTTAACTGTAGAACATCCAGAAGCAGCTGTAAGTTTTCCAGTAGGTGTCATAACTAGGTTATTATGGGACTTACAATGAAAAATAATTGGAAATCATGTTAAATTCAGCCTAACGAAAAGCCGTAGTCTGTGCTCTGTAGTATTACTGAAGATTTACTACGTGTTATGGTAAAGGCACGTGGTCATGTGAGCTTTGATTTTAGTCTTTTTCATTCCTAGATTAATGTCTTCATTCAGTTGTGTTTGCCTCTAAAGCAAGCCTATGGGAGAGCTTTCATGGTATAGTCAGTTGTTAAATGTGAAATCAATCTCATACCCTATTCTAATGTTAAATTTAAATATATTAGTGTGTAATAGATGTAAAAAAGGCATTTTCATTTTTTATCTTTTTCTCCAAATGTTACCAGGTTTGCAAAAGGCAGTATAGCAAAAGCAATAGGGAAACACAGTCTGTAGAGAGGGAGATGAAAGGTTATGTATAGTGGAGACAGCAATAGCACGTAATTGCAAAGTCAGATAATCATGTTATGTCATTTTTTTAATTGTTCCCTAGACTTTCTTGTAATTAATTACATTCTTTGCCTAAGGCTTGTTGAGTTGAAGACGGATAAGTTACCAGGTAACGCTCTAGCCTTTCACTTCATAGATCCTTGCAAGGGGGCAAGTTAATCTTTCCCAATTCCAATAAAAACCATCGTATGCACAGCTGTTAAATGTATTTTTTCAGGACTGGGAATTTTTTTCTAAGGAGATAATTTACTAGGAACAAACAAATATGATTCATCAATTACTTTTTCTGAACAGAAACTTCTTCTCAAACAGAAAAAAATCATTAAGTCAGCGTAACAGCAGAGTTTGTGGTGTCCTAACTTGGATGTGTGCTTACATGCTTCCATAATGTTAAAAATGAGAAACTGAGAATAGCATCTTTTCCAGTAATAACAATAGAAGTGATGCAAGCCAGAACTCGCATTTATGACAGGTTTGAGAAAAAAAAAAACTACAGCATTTGTACATCTAGTACTCTGTCACCTGATAAGAGAGGGATCCTAGGAAATGAACACACAGTAGTAGCCTTGAGAAGAACACTGAGTCAAGATTCCAGGGGAACTGCTTCAAAAGGACAAAAAAGTAAATACAGTTTAGACCACAGGACTTCAAGTGTGCATTCGCCCTTCAGTGATTAGACACAGAAAAAGAAAATTATGATTTTAAGGTTAGGTGTCTATTGGGGGTATTCAACAGCAGTTAGGAATAACATGATATGATTCAGATATCTTTTTGCATGGATGCTAAATAACACATTGATTTTTCTTAATGATCACAATGTAATTAAAAGGGGCTTGCTTTTTCCCCAGCGGAAATTCTTGAATTGGCTGGAAATGCAGCAAGGGACAACAAGAAGGGTCGAGTCACTCCTAGACACATCCTGTTGGCTGTAGCAAATGATGAAGAATTAAATCAGGTAAGAAAAAACTCCACTGTGTGAGGGCCAGGATTTCCTTTAGGGCTTTTTAAATTGTCTTTCCATATAGCTGAATTGTAACTCAAGACCTCTGCTTATTGAGTAGGCCACCAGGAAACAGCTCATTCACTCACTAGCATGCTGCCTGTGTAACTAACTACAGCAGTCAGCTTAATTATCTATTTCAGACTCTTAAAATGTGTAAAAATGCAATGGAGATGTAACGTGACATTTGCTTGCACTATTACAACCACTTCTGGTAGAGTGGGACGTTGTCATAAACTCTACAGAGACATGGAAAATATCTTGCAGATGCTTTTTGTTTGTTTGTTTGTTTTTGTTTCCACCTTAATCAGCTTAGGACTCAGTGGGACCTATCCTGTTCCCATTGAAGTCTGTCATTGTGACCACAGAATTAAAGAGCTCTGGACCTCTTGCAAGTCTGTGTCCTTTGCAGATTTCAGGATGCCTTTAACTTAACCAAAAAATATTTGGACGTTATTATTACAGTCTTGTGGTGTCAGCCAGAGGCACTGGCTAGGATTAATGTGCCTTTGTGTGAGGTGCTGTAAAAACACATCTGAAAAGATACTTTTTCCAAACCTGTGTAGCATGATGGAGCAGGGGAAAAAAAAAAATATCCCTAAACCAGCCTCCTTCTGGCTTTGTCTGAAATTTGATAATACTTTACATTCATCATCCCTTTGTAAGCTTGGAGCCTCACTGAGTTGTGGTTGGGGAGCAGTAAACACGAATCAGAACATGGGAGTACTTAAGGGACTTTGATGTCACCATTTGTATCCTCCCGAATAGTGAATTAGTCCCAGTTAGATGTATAAAAAAATGGGTTAAAGTGGTTTTAAATACAGAACATGATATATTTCACCTCTGCTTTTAAAGGCTTGAATGAACTGCACACTTTTGAATATTGATCCGCTTTTCTTCAACTACATAAAGATTTTTTTGAAGAAAGACTTCCAGGTATAGAGATTTGTATAAATGTTACCCTCCATTTGAAGATTCTTTCTCTAAGAAAAAAAATTCCATTTTGAAAAATGCCCTTTCAAGAAAATTCAGCAACTGGGACATACATTGGGTTCCCTGCAGTGTGGTACCCATTGCAGTCCTGTACCATGGACTTTGGGGTCCCATCCCTCACACAGGCTGCCCTGCCAAGCCCTCCTGTCTGTGGCTGGGGCTGTCCTGTTTTCTAGTAGCTGGGTAACAGTCTTCATTGCATGGCTTCACAGAAACAGATCGTGTGTTAGCCCAAGAAATACTGACAGTAACAAGCGTATGTGCAAGAAGAATACATATTCTCTTTATAGTTAAAATTTAGTACATGATCGACTCCATTTCATACGTTTCATGTCTCTTTTCTTCAAGGATAATGTGTTGAGAAACATGCAAGAACCAGTTAAAACTCAAGGCAATGTACAAAGTTTGCAGTAACTGCCATTTTCTGTTTATTGGTGAGTAAATGCTGAAATTTGTCATCTACAACTTCTGTCTTTTCATTAGCTATTGAAAGGGGTCACCATAGCCAGTGGTGGAGTGTTACCCAATATTCACCCAGAGCTGTTGGCAAAGAAGCGGGGATCAAAAGGAAAACTGGAAGCCATCATCACTCCACCTCCAGCAAAGAAGGCAAAGTCTCCATCACAGAAAAAAACTGTATCAAAGAAAACAGGCGGCAAGAAAGGGGCAAGGAAATCTAAGGTAGAGTAATCTGTTTATTTTAAAACCAAACAAGCTTGCTAGTAGTAGCTCTAGGGGAGCATCACATAGGGTAGACATCCTGTTCCATGTGTTTTTAACAGTAGGGATTTCGGTAGCAGTGTAAGCAAATGCTGATGGAGTGCTGCCCTATCCCTAGTGAGGCTGGAAGTCTGAAAACCCTCCGAACTGGCACGGGTCTGCAGGACAGGCAGGCAAGCTGTAAATACTCTGTTCTTTGTATGAAACAGTCGTTAGGTGGGCACAGGCTGGAGACACCAAGAGGCAGAAGAAGAGAGCGTATGGGGGCTATACTAGTTACGCCTTACTGGTGAGCAAACAAGATCTTACGCAGCGACTGTAGGGGTAGCTTTGCTGTGACTGCGCAGGTGCATGCATTGGGCTAGGCAGAGTACACGTGCTTGGACTTTGTTCAAGTATTGATATGCGTCTGCAAGAAACAGGGAATCTGGGTATTGTTTTTTCAAGTGACATCACATTAAAGCAGCATTTTGCAATTGTAAATATTGAAGAAAAACAACAGCCTAAGTCCCTTGCGTTGTAATAATGTCCTCAGCCGTTAACGTGTCAGAGTCCTGTTTTCAAGTCTTGTATTTTTTCTGTTGTTTCTTTTTTTTTTTTTAGGGTTTTGTTTGGGGTTTTTTTTTTGTTCCAGCTTAGTATAAGATTCCTCTTAGTTAGTTGATTTGATGAAATCCAAAGAGGGTGAAATGCTCCTGCTGAAGTAGGATGCAATTCTGCTAGAGCAGGTAGCTGAGTCTCTTGCAGTATTGGAGAAACTATATTGTTGCTACACAGGATTTCTTTGGCTGAGCTAAAGACCCACAAATGTCCCCCTCTGTTTTTAGTATGTTATAGATGAGAACCTTCCATGTTTAGATTGTGGGTTTTTTAATTCCTAGTAATTAATTAAACTCATTCAAAATGAAGTGTAGACGTGAGGGGAAGAACAAGAGGACCAAAACGTGATTTTTCTCGTGTTAGGAAACTAAGAATAACATCTCTTTTTAAGCTAAGGAGAACATTCCCCCATCCCTTTTTTCAGTTTCAGTTTGTAGGAGTAGGGAATCTTTCTAATGTGCACATGTGTAACAAGGATTTTTTTTTTTTTTGCAAAACAACTACTGTCAAGCAACAGGTTATGAAAGTAGGAAGTACACGAATTTCACACAAAATGTACACTGCACGTGAAAGTTGCTTTCCCTGTCAAAGAAAGCTTCTGTATTCATGCTGTATGTCTGTTACTGTTGACTTGATCATTCTTCTGGTTGTTTCACTTTTTGGTTTTTTTGAACTGTTGAATTTAGTTTTGTCTTTTAGAACACCTAGTAGCTGACATTTCAAGTGCAGTGCTTCTAATAACCATGCAGTAATAATTTCCCTAAATCTGGATATTTCTCTCCCTCCCCACCCCCAACTTGATTACAAAAGCAGGAAGTCTGTTGTGGGGTTCTGTTTTTCTTCCACACAATAAACTGTATTGTCTGCTTACTATATTGGTATTTGGCTAACAGTAAACTCCTGGGGAATTGAAATAGGACCCATGAAAATCTAATTTTCAAAACATTTGTGTAAAGTAAAGCTTGGTTACAGCTTCTAGAAGCACCAATATACCGTTGCATCAAAGTCACTGTAGTTGCTCAGCCACAGGTTTAGTTTATACGCTTTGGAAGGGGACAATAGGAGAACAGTGGCTTGCTTAATATTCCAGGTGTGCTTTTTAGCTTCAGTATAGGTATTGCTGAGGCACCAAATATTTATATCAAATCATAAGTAGTAATTTTATTGAAAAGATGAAATTATTTTTGGCACCAATTGAGTTTATAACCACAGTAGTCAATTCACTATCTTCATGAAACATCCTTTTCAAATGTTCTTGGTTCTCATTTTTATTCAGTAAATCAATTCATTCCTGAAACCTATCATTTTACTTCAGTAATACAGTTGAAAAAAGGAATGGTGGTTGAGGGGAACGCCCTGTCCCCCTACAGTTTTACTGGAGATGAAGGTGATCGTGTTAAATTAAACGGAGAAGATTGTTCAGCCTGTTTCTTACTACTAGTCAGGTAGAAAGTAGATGTATTCTTCTGACGCTGGCTCTAAGGATGGCCAGATTCAAAGCAGTATTTCTAAAAATAAGTTTGTGAAATCTGGGAGCACCTCCCTTCACAGGGAGATAAAATTTGCACTCTGACAAATCAGTTTTTACGTTAAAATGAATGTCTGCCCACACATATAAATAGATACATTATCTTTTTCCACACAAGTCATTAGAAAGCTGTTAACATTTTGGGGCTGTTTATATGTTTTCCTGCAACATTTAAGACAACTGTCATCTGAATTGTGCATTGTTGTAGGCAAGAAAAAGCTTATGTAGATATGCAGACGTTGAGGTCATTTTCCCTATTGATTCCTTCAGCTGTAATCAGTCACTTTAGTTAGACTAAAGGATAAAATCCAAACGCCAGTGTTTGTACTGACATTTTATTGCCTGGTAAGCATTTATGGCCTGTCATATATCTGACTGTTATTACACTGTTTTACTCTCAGCCTTGAGTTAACTAATTAACTATATTTTTGGAAGAAGAAGCAGGGAGAAGTGAGCAAATCAGCCAGTGCTGACAGTACAACAGAGGGAACTCCTGCAGATGGTTTCACAGTCCTGTCCACCAAAAGTCTGTTTCTTGGCCAGAAGGTATGCTCCTGCGTTTTTATAAATGAATACCTGTTTTTCAGTGCTGCTTAGGGAATACCCCCTTCCACCACCCCCCTTTCCCCAAAATGTCTAGGTGCAATGGACATTTCCCCACTGAGCACTTGAGGAGGTGTATGATACTAGTTTTTGAACAAAGCAATTCCCTGAAACAACTTTCAGAACATTTTAAAAATACATAAATGAGTCTTCATATGGCTACATAATTAAATACTCAAATAGAAGGAAAGCCTGCGTGCTTGTAATCTGTCTCGCCTTATTCATAAACAGCATAATTGTTACAACTAAGCTTCTGCCAAAGATGAGATTATTCTAAGAATAAAATGTCTTTTTCCAATGGGCAGCCCGCTTCATTGCTGATGTAAATGATTTACAGGTTTTTATCAAAACCTATTTTAGACATTTGTTCATAATAGTGATTTTGCGTTTTGTTCTGCTTTGTTATTTACAAAAGTTAATGCTGTGTAATAATGAGTTACTTTTATGAAAAGCTAGAAGTCAACAATCCTTCTTTCCCTGTGAATATGCTTTGGGACATGGGGTGGTTTAATACAAATACGTATCTGCTTAAAGAAAAGATCCATTTAAAGAGACAATTCATGAAATTAATTTGGTCTTTTATCTTGAAACCTGCCTTTAGTTCATGATACAAAATTTTTTTAAGTAAAACTGCATCTTTCTTCTATCATTCAGTAATCAGGTCATTGTGTTGTAAGTCATAAAAGATGAGCCATTGTCCATTGTGGAATGTATCTCCTCTGACTCATTTTTATTTCATTCTGAGGTTGTTCTCCATTTATCCTTCCACAGTTTGTTTGCCAAGTTTTAACATGCATGAGAGTAATGTTATGTTTTGCAAGACCTCTGATTTTCCACATTTAATTTTACAGCTAGAGCTAGATTGCTGGTTTGGTAGGTTTTTGTGTTATTTGAGTGCTACTAGGGGGGTGGTTTTGAACGTATTTTTAAAAACATTTTGATGACTAAATTAGAACCCAAAATTTATAAACTACACTACTGTTTCAAGAAATCCGGTAACGTCAGACTTCTGGACCTGACTTTGAACTCCTTTTGGTTACCGTAGGAAACCTGTAGTAAGACCTACCATTGTGTTCCAGCAAGGCTGACAGAGCAAATCAGTGGGGCTTTGCTGTTGGGCTCAGTGGAAGAGAATCAGTAGCTCCAGGACTGCTTTAAGCTGTGATGAGCAAAGCCGGTGTCTGTTGTAGAGCTTTCCAGTGAGTTCGCTGTACTGGGAAATGGACTTTCTGGCTTTCTCATTCACTTGGAGCGCAGCCCCCTGAAAAAATTACTGGTACGACATGTCCATCCCCGTACTTTTCTGTTGTCCGTTAGCTGTGCACATGAGAGGGGCCAGGTGTGAGCCTTTATTTGTAACACAGTAAACATCATTAAAAGAAAAACGAAAAGAAACATGTAAACCCATTTGTCTCCTGTGAAGGACCACTCCAAATGAAATGGATTATTTTCTGAGGGGTAGAGAATGCATACGTGCTGTTGACATGTGTCTAGCACAGGTTATATTTTACTTTTGATTCCCTGTGAGAAACTGTCTTTAGAGGCAGTAAATAGTGTAAAAATCTAAGAAAAGTAAGATATGTCTAACAAATATAAGGATTTTCTGTGTGAGTTAAAAATGAAATTCTTGCCTTGTTTGGGCTGACAAATAATATATTAATGTCTTTGTTCCAATTTACCCCCAAAATAGCACATTTAGACCAACCTAAATTATTTTAAGCATTCATGTTGAGTGAAAATGTGAAAAGCTTAAAACAAAAAAAAACTTTGCACTGTTATGATCAAAGAGATTTTATTTAGCATAAAAAACGAAAAAAATGTATTATGCTGGCTTAGGCCTAGAAATATTTTCAGACTGTTCTCCAGAAATTATTTTCAAAACATGTATTTAAAATTACCAAATAATTTTGATTTTTCTTGTGATAAAAAAGGCAAAGATAAAATTTTTCAGTCATGGAATCAGTGGCAGTGGAATGTACCCTCTCTCCAAAACTTGAGGTGTGTTTTGCATGGGCCAGGAGGCTCCTGGGTGTGACAGGATGTCTGCTGCGACGTGCAGGTTTAGCAGACTGCCATCTCATTGATGGTGGTGGTTGCTAATTATTTAAGTGACACATAGAAGTCTCAAATAATTGCTATTTATTTTGGAAATTTACAAATGAAATATAACAATCATCTATAAAAACTCTAGTGACTTTGGTTAAATGCTTCTGCTTAGCCATTTCTACATGCAATTGCTGTTTAAAAAGATAATACTGATTTTTAAAATACTTACCTAAGTTAAAGTCTGATGCTTAACAGAAAAAAAAAAATATGTTTTGTTATAGTTGTCTTAAATTAGTGCCACATGGTATTCATAAACTTAATGAACTAGGAATCTTCTTCAATAGCAATTCTGGACAGTAGTGTTGCAGTTCGATTCCTTAGACTTGTACATGTTGCTTTTTTTCAAAGCACATGAGGGCAGAAGGTGGTTTGCCTGTTTGGAGGAGGACCTTTCTTCTCCTCAGCATAGCCTCACTCTCCTTAAACAGCATTTTGAGGGAAGGAAAAATCTGCTGGTCTCTTGGGTAGGGAGGACCGGGTGTTTAGGGGGTTCAGCTGGAGGCCTGGAAACCATGACTCCCGGCTTCTGGGTTTGGCTGATGCAGAGATATTGTAAATCATCTCTTCTTTCTCTGTTGCCTTCCCCGTTTGCGAAATGGAGATGCCGTTACTCTTCACATGGATGGTAGGAAGGCTTAATATGTTAAAATGTTTTGAGCTTTTCCATTTGAAAAGCAAAAATATTCATATTAATCACAGTTATCTGATTTTTCTTGAATTTGTGCATACAGATTTTTGGTATACTTTCATGTTCTGTGTGTTCTTAATAAACTACCGTGTGAACACAGAAACTTGAAACCAAAAAACCCAAACAATAGGTGTCTTTCAAACCTCCTGTGACATCCTTGAACACCTTTACAGCATGTCTCTTTGGTCTGCAAAACCACTATCTGTTACATCAGGAAATAATTTACTAGATGCAGAGAAAGAAGAAAATAATCCTGGTCTTAGTATCACGTCAATCATAAGTGTTTAATGGGGAAAATTTTTTCTTGACTCCATGTTTGCAGAAGGGAAAGGGAAGGGTTTTATTTGCAAGAATGGCTCTTCCTCCTTCTAATATACCCAGATTTAATTACTGAAAACACAAATGTGGCTGTTGCAAACCTGGGTATTGTTCAGTTTGTAAAAAGTACTCTTATTGCATTAAATCTTCAGGTAACTGCTGACATTCAACTAGAAATTCTTAGAGGTCAGGAAACGGCAAAGAATCCTTCAGTTATACCTGCAGAAGTGTATTAGTGCTACACTAAGTATTAGAATCTAGTTAATATGTAAACGATTGCACATCCTACAAGTAACATCCCAATGGATGTGTGGTATTGGGTACACTAAGTAGTTTGTTTTTCATAGAATGGTTTGGGCTGGAAGGGACCTTAAAGACCATCTAGTTCCAACTCCCCTACCACAGGCAGGGACACCTCCCACCAGACCAGGTTGCTCCAAGCCCCATCCAGCCTGGCCTTGAACACCTCCAGGGATGGGGCATCCACAGCTTCTCTGGGCAACCTGTTCCAGTGCCTCACCTCCCTCAGAGTGAAAAATTTATTCCCGAGATCTAATCTAATTCTCCCCTCTTCCAGTTTGAAGCCATCACCCCTCGTCCTATCACTACATGCCCTTGTAAAAAGTCCCTCTCCAGCTTTCTTGTAGGCTCCCTTTAAGTACTGGGAGGGGCTCTAAGGTCTCCCCAGAGCCTTCTCTTCTCCGGGCTAAAGGTTTTCCTGAGACAATTATGGAGTTGAAGCAGAGTTGTAAGACCTCTAGCCTAAGCGTTAGGGTTTGGACTTTCAGAGAGACCTCAGCTTGTTATCTGCAACAGGCATCTTCAGTTTTCTGTGTGAAACTCATACCAGAAAAAGTTCCAAGACTTTAAAGGTAATTTTTGTCTGAAATAAGAAATGCGAGGCTTAGCTCAGAAAATACTCGTGGATGTGCTAAGTGCCATCTGAATTTTATCTAACTAACATTTAATTAAAGTTATGTCCATTCTTTGCTGCACATGTATATGCAAGTTGTGCCTATTTTTGTTTTTTTCAAGTGGCCCTTTAGGGGATCACTACTTCTGTCTTAATACTCGCTTCATACTATGGGGTAGTGAAATTGAGCAATTACTCATTGGAGGATTTAATTCTATGGGAAAGCTTCTGATGGTTTGGTTTTTTTTAATTGCTTTTGGCAATTGGATAGCGCATTGAAGAGTAAATGCAAAGTTTAGCAAAATAATACTTAACTGCCAACACATGCTATCAGTGATGGGCAGCTTTTTAAGCATTTTGTTGTTGCTGTTAAATCGAAACATTTAATTACCAGCTGATTGCTATATAAATCCCATATATGAGTAGGTGCAGAGGCAGATTAAAGGTCAGAAACCAAAATGGTCTGCAGCCAATAGATCTGGGCCAAAAACTTGTAGAACACAGAATTAGGGATCAAAGAGAGTCACCTATAAAATGAACAAAATATGCTTAGGAACATACTAAAATCTCCACAAAACAGTCTTTTGGTGTGTGCATGTGTTTTGTTGTTGTTTATTTATTTCAAAATTCATAAAGTTTCTTTAACATTTTGGTTTGATTTGACTTTTTTTTTTTTAAACAGCAGTTGCTTGTAGTCAAACTCAAGACTCAAACTCAAGTATGAATAACTCACCGCGTGTGAAGTATTAAAAGATTCTAAGCTATTTGGAAAGCAAGCTTGCTTAGATTTTATTACAAATTCCAGAACAGACCCATACTTAAAACAGGACTGAACTACACTCATTTTTAGCCAAAATCACCCTATTTTGAGGGAACATAGTTTGCTCAAGCAATATATGCAAATTTTATGAAATTGCAGGCTTTTAAAAAGAGAAAAAAGGTCAATTCATGTAATCACATGAATGAAATGGAAATAATTTTTTCATAAAACTTAAATATATTGATGTTGGCCTCCTTAAATGACCCATTCACTTGTGTCGGTTACATGAATTGGTTCATATTCCCCCTTAATAAACTCACATACACAAGGAGAAGATTTGAAGAGTTCAAGTTTACAGAATGTGGATTAGAAACCAAGAGATAAAATTCAGTTATTGATGAGATTAATTGCCATGCCTGAATGTATGGGTTATGCTTCACAGGTTGAACCGAGCAGGCTTTGGATTAGAAGGAAAGCTTGGCTTAACTGCAGCTGGCTTCAGGACTTGCATAAATGAATGAGAACTTTCTCTTTCGTAGTTGCTTTCCATATTGCCTAATCAGCTTCTGAAACAATCACCTTAAATGCGTGTTTTAGATACAAGCATAATTTGTGATGTAGATAATGTATTTCCCTATATGAAAGAGTCCGGAAAATTTTTTGCACTTTAAAGTGTTTTAAGTTTTGGCAGTAGTAAACTTGGTGCATGTGAAATCAGACTTTCCAACACTGGCTGCAAAGCAGTGTCGCAAACCCCTGGTTATAAGCTTCTTCACATACCTGTCTGCAGTTTTGACTTTTGCCAAGTTTGGTATTGGCATCAAATTGGCTCAAATTCCAGAGCTGTTTCCGTGGTGTGGGTCACGTACTATGATGAGACACCCAAACTGTTGGTGGTAATCAAACTGCGCTGTCACTTTACACCTCTAAGTGCTTCCAAAAAATTTTCCTCACTAGTATGGCATGGCAGGATCAGTTTGTTGCTATTGCTGGTCTTTTCATTGACCTCTTATACTAGTTTGTACGTCTTGCTCGAGATGTGCTGCTAGAAGTTGAAATCTGCACTTCATCATACTTCATTAGTTCTTTTTGTTCTTTTAAAAGCATGCAGTGAGGATGTGAGGTTAATCTGTAGATACCTGTGCTAACTTCCTCACCTTACCATATGCCCATGAGAAGTCCTTCTGATTTTGTAATGATTCAGACAGCAATTGGGAAGCATGCTTTAAATATATGGGTGTTAATGAGAGGAGTTAATGGGCATTAGTGGATGGGGTTAAAATCTTTATTTTCATAAGCGACAGAAGGAAGTAAAGCAAATAAAATAAAAACTAGAAGCAATAAGCACATAATAGCGCCTGCTCAGAGTTCTTCAGCAGCCATTCTCAAAGGCAGGAGAACTGTGCAAATGAAAACCGAAGTGCCCGCAATACAGAACATGGTGACCACGAATAAGGAAAGGAAAAGAAACATGTCCCCTTGCTAGGATGGAGGAATCGCTGGAGACAAGTGCGTGCTTTCTCAAAGATAAGCTTGTGTTTGCTGCCTTGAAGAAGTAGGAGCAGCATCTTTTACCCAGTTTCAGTGCTGAATGGTCACAGCATGTTCTGGTAATTGATGCTTAAGAAATGATAAGGGTGTTCTTCATCTATACTTTGAAGAGAAACAAATAACCTCTTATAATGCCAAAATGAGAATCCCAAATAGTGGCTAGCATAAAGCCAAAATAGAGCTTGTTAGTAGGTACATTCAGGTCCTCCCAGTGTGAACAATGTTTGAGTCTTGTGTTTGAATTTTTTTTTGGATAATAGCCCTCCTTTATGACCTGCCTTTTATTTTGCATATTTGTTTGCAGTGATGCTATCTCCATCTGTGTTGCAAAGCTCACTTTTCTGCAGCTTCTCTGTGATTTCCCAGCTGTCCTGTTATTTCCCACCTCATGCTTTTCTTTTCAGCTGAACCTTATTCACAGTGAAATCAGTAATTTAGCCGGCTTCGAGGTGGAGGCCATTATCAATCCTACCAATGCTGACATTGACCTTAAAGATGACCTAGGTAAATGGGGCATGGGTTGACACAACTAACGGTCACATGGAAATTATGGAACCCAGAATTTACTCTCTAGGGCTTCATACATTTAATAAGAGCAGAAATTCAAATCTTGCAGGTTCCATTTTGTTGAAGAACTATATTCAAAAGACTTTTTCACCAAATCTGAATACTTGCAGCTATTGCTAGTCTTCAAGTTGATTTCAGTTAAAACAAATCATTTAAATTCTTTTCCATAATGATCATATGTGACTGTTAGCTATTTTGGGGGGTTTCTTATTTGGATACTTTGAGGACTAAAATACTTTTTGTCAGGTTGTTTTCAAAATAAGCAGTTTCTCCATTCTAACTGCAATCTTGGGTTTTTTTCTGATACTTAGAGCAGGCATAAAATTTTTAAAGAGGAACGATTAAATAATTAACTATGCCTCAATCTTTCCTACCTTGATAACATGTTTAATTCAATCGAATAATTTGTTTCCGTTATGCTTCAATTACTCCCAGTCACTTTCATGTTCAGCTGAAAACAAATACTGGTATTATACCAACGATGAACTTGTAGATACTATCATAGATGGTGTATCGCTTTTAAAGCTTCTATCTTGTTCCAGAGTGAAAAATAAAATTTAAAAATCCTTCACCAGAAGTCTGTTCTTCAGCGCAAATAAAAGAAAAATTAACTTTGATGCATTATGTGCTGCATTCCCTTCTTAGTTGACTCCTCCTGCTGCTGTCTTTTTTTTAAACTTCCTTAATGGAATACAACCCATAATTCTTCTACTGCTGCATTTCCTATGGGAATGTACACAAGGAATTTAACAAGAAAAAGATTTAAGAAGGCTAATTTTTAAATCAGCCTTTCTGAGAAGTATCTATATTTCTACAAGTGTCTCTGCCATTCCAACACATAATTAGAAAATATGCCTTATCTTTAAAGTATAAGAACGATCATTTATATTTTTTAAAGCAAATTCAGTACAACCCTGTCTGCAAATACATGGTTTCCTCCATATGAATGAGACTGTCATTTCCAGAAACAAAGTGATGAATCACTGTACGTATGAAGATTAGTGCCTGTCAGCTTATTGACGCTGACAAAATGGAGAAACTAGTTATTTTGTTTGGCTTGATGATCCTGAATTTCTTTTTTTAAACAGATTCCGTATTTTAGTGTCATGCTCTGTGGGGAACTGGTTGTTCTAGGTTTCTGCAAAGTGAAATGGGGTGTTAGCTGATTTTAAAACTTTGGAAATGATCTCGTGTGATTGCTCTGACTTGTCATTTTAACATTTATTTGATCATGTCATACTCAAGATTCCTCCTCCTGTTCCCTACACCCCTTTCTCTACACACACCTGCACACACAACTCAGCATACTCCTTTGGCGCAAGGTTTGGAGATGTAAAGGTAGGAAAATATGGACGTTGGTACATGTGTAAATGTAGAGCCTGTGCTGGGTCTCTGTCCAACGTGGTTGATATACATCTGTTTACCTGTTGTAGTTGCAAGTTGTACAGGCTGACATTGCCACGATCGACAGTGATGCTGTCGTTCACCCGACAAACTCTGACTTCTACACCGGTGGTGAAGTAGGTAATGGAAAGTTCAGTGCTGCGGAGTTTGTATGTGTGTGCATGGTCAATCAGCAGCCACAAGCTTGTTGTAGCTATGCAGATTTGCATTCATTTCTCACTTCCAGCAGTCCTGCCTGATAATAAAAAGAAATGAGTAATTGCAAACTCAGTAGGCATTTTTTGTTTTTATCACCAAATCAGACTTTCAGAAGTAACAATAGAATGCACCGCCAAAATTTGAAGTGCAGGAACAGTACGTTCAATGCAGGCATGTGACCAAGGAAAATGAATTACCGCATTGTTTGTTTGACGCGTTCAATGCCTGTCTTGAATATGGTTTGAGTCTTGATCTTTAGATTTCTAACCAGTTCCAGTACACCCTCTCCATGCCAAGTTTCAGATGTTCACATCTGATGTGCTGGATCTAGCCCATCTGTATTTTCTGAACTCTTAAGATCAGTTAGTTTTGTCGTATTGTACCTCACGGACCGATTACCTTCATAGCCCTGCTCCACGGTCCTCATGCCCACAAGCGCATGGCTAGTGAAGCTACGTACGTTTTTCAGGCGGTTGGTCATCTAAGCTACACTGATGAGAGAAGGCATGATAGCAAACATGACAGACATCTTAATTCCCTATGTTAAGTGTCCCCAGAGTAACTGTTATCTTAGTAATACCCCACTCTGTGTACAGTACGCTGAAGGATTTCATAAAAGGGTAGCAGTACTTTGAACTGAACTGCCGTGGTAATCAGAGAAGGCATATCAGAATTTGGGCGGAATACAGAAGTTGCTGGTAAGGGCGATGACCCACCGTGCTTAAAAATAAAAGGCACGTGATCCCAGCCTCTGTTCCACATCTCATCTTAACCTCCTCATCGCTATGCGAATGGCCTCCCACAACGCCTGACGCCTTGTTTCACTGCTGGCTTGGAGGGACACGCGTCCCGCTGCAGAGCTAGCGTGTCCTACAACGCCTGCATTTTCTGAGGAGGCTACTGTCCGAGTAACGCGCAGGCTAACATAGCTCTGTATGGCCTGTTGGGCAGGAGCGGCTGTGACTTGGCCGGCTAAACATGATGCAGAGACATTAAAGAGCGTCATAATACCCTGTATCTGAAGAATATGCTTCTAAAGTCTGTCAGACCCATTTAGCCTATGTGCTTGTCTCTTACCTTTTGACAAAGAAATGCTTTGCTACCCTACAAAGAAAATTGTCTCTCGAAGCTGTACTGCTCATTCCTTAGCGTAGGTTCCTGTTGCCTCTGACTGCTGTAAGAAAGAATAGAAGTGCACAAATGCTTAGCTTCCAATGATTAACTTTTACCCATCTAAATTTTTTTTTTTTTTAATTTTTTGTTGTTTTTTTCCCTAACAATTTAAATGTACTGGGGGCTTATCCTGAGAATTTTAGAGCCTAAATTCCTGCTAACGCTGTTGTCAACACTGATACCAATGCCTGCTTGGAAAGCATGCGATAATGATCTTATTCTCATGGGAGTGACACATATTTATGCCTGTGAGCAAATAAGCTACTAACCTTGAAGCTGTGAAGCAAGACTTCCATCAAGAGACTTGGTAATGTAGTGGAAAATGGTTAAATACAGGATGTCCTTTCCCAGATGAAGCTAATTTACAACGTAGTTCTGGAATACAATTTCAATGTAAACCCTCACTATTAATCAGAAGAAGAGTGTAATTGAGGAATAAATGCAGAAAACCTCACCGATTCATACCAAATAAGACTTTTGCTCTTCTTTGTACCAGTTCTGCAAGAAGAGAGCTTGGTGAAATAAACTGACAGGGTTGTTCATTGCTTTTAATTATAAATTAATTCCCTGTGGAAGGGGAAAAGCTGATCCTTCTGGATTGAATTAAACCAAACCAGGCTAAATTCCATTAAATGTACAACAGCTTTGCAATGGCAAAGAAATGACCTACTTAATAGATCTTTTCTGTTCCTAGGTTCTGCACAAGGCTTAATTATGTTTCCCCTTGAAACAAGAGAAATTAAGGATTATGAATGTCATGGGTTTTAGGATCCAAGTTCGTGGCCTCAAGGGGAATATAACTGGAATATATACAAACATGAATGATATGGAAATACGTATGATGAGAATATAACTAGAATGGAAGACTTTCTTTCCCTCCCCGTCCCTCCTCTGTCAGAGTGATTTTATAAGACCCTGGTGCCAGCCCCATCTGCTGGAGCGGTTCAGCAAAGGGCACCGTGTGTCCTGCTCTCTGGGCTGTCGCTGCCCTCCAAGGGCAGTGCATGTCCAAGCCTCTCCGTTCTGGGGTGGATCTCCTAAGACACCTTGCTGCTACAAATAAAGCCGCTACTGTTTTTTCTAAGCAATTTGGAAGAAGGTGCCTTCCACTCCAGTTGCACAGGGATAGGTAACTTTGCGTTTCAGAAAATTCTTAGTGAGGAGTTTGTCTAAATAAACTTAGACCAAAGTATTTATATAAAAAAGCTTAAATGAGCAGAAAAAGAAAATTACACTCTGACCTACACAGTCTGACCCTGCAATCCAGCTTTTGGCAAACACCCGTTGTGAATTAGTTATGCAAAAAGCAAAAGAAAAGGCACATATTTTTTAATTGTCCTCAGCTTTTGTACCCCAAAAGCAATAAACTGTCAATAGCAAAATAGGGGCGGGGTCACAGAGCCAGTTTTTGAATGAACAAACAAATGCATTGTTTTCAACTTCCAATCTTCATTTTGGAAGAAATATAGCAATGGTGTCAGAACAAAAGCATCTCGCAGTCCTCTTAGGTTTTAGAGCTGTAACCCTGTCTAGTAAACGGAATCTTGGAGGAGGGGCTCTGCTTCCTTGAGCATACAGTATGTGCACTTCCATCAGAAAATGGGGTTTTTTTCTTTCTTCATCAGTGAAAGTAAGGGGTTTCACCAAATAAATGTCTAGATCTTTAGAGATCCTAGTTCTGAATTTTTGGAAATCGGTTTTCAAAGTAATATCTCAAATCAGAGCCTTTATGATATCACTGCTGTTTACTTATCTACCTATATAATTAATATGCACAGTGCAAAATTGTGTGGGATGCTTATGTAGTTAGGAAAATGCTTTCTTGGGCTGTTTTTTTTTTATATTAATATTTAAACCTAGAGCTGCAAAATAAGATCTAAACCATTTAGTGATGGACTGCCTTTGTAAACGGCATACCTTTTGGTTGCCCTGAGACACTGCACAGCTCTTCTCCTCCCAGAATGACTTTGTCCAGCTCCTTAGCTGTAGTTAGAGAAGTTCATTGGAGGAATATGTTCCTTAGAGATTCTCCTTATTTCTGAGGCTCTTCCTCTTGGTTAAAGGTGGCTCAACAAGCTGGGCAGTTACCAAGTAAAGCAGCCCGCTGCACTCACGAGACTGTTTCATTCCTGGTGCCACCTGTTGGGGTCAGGGACCAAGATCAGGTGAGTTTCAAATTCTTATTGTGGCAAATGGCTCTTTAAAACAATTTGTAAGAGAGAGGGGAAATGAATCTTAGGGGAAGGAATGATGAACCCTCAACCACTCTTGAGCTAGCGCATTCCTCTGGAACATTTCACACTAACAGATGCTCATGATAAGGAAGGAGGTAGGGATGTCATGTCAGATGTTTTGACTTTAAAATCGGAGTCTGAGAATGTTAGCAAGGGATACCGATGTGAGGTTTTTGGGTTGTTAGGGTTGTCTTTTTTGGTTTTTTTCTTTTTTTTATTGTTGTTGTTGTTGTTTTTAATGACTAGCTAATTCTGAAGTCCCAAAAGGTTTAGATCTTACTTTGCAGTCCCCAAAAAATGTTTGGGCAGAAAACTGTAGAATGATGTAATATAAAATAATGATGAGTCACATGTCTGCTGTGGAAACCTGGGATCAGAGGAGTAAAATAACAATTCTCTGTTCAGGGAGCACTTTGGAAAAGAAAGGCGGCAAGGAGTTTGTGGAAGCTGTCATTGAGCTTCGCAAAAAGAACGGGCCATTGGACATAGCTGGAGGTGAGGTTCTGCGCTTCGGACACCTGCAAACAAAACACTGCGGGCACTGGCTTCGCTGTCTGCGGCACTCGTCGTTGCCCTTGGCCAGCCAAGCTCCTTCTAGTACAACGCTTGGGTTCACGCTCTCTGCAGCCAACTTTTATGGGTTACGTGATATTTGTGTTCTCCAAAGTTAAAATACACACGTTGCAGCATAAGGAACCTTTACCAAAGCATCTGGCAAGTGGCGTAGGGATGTAATATTACAAGTAAAAGCAGGCTATTCGCAGGTACACACATACACGATGAGTGTTGATTATTAAGGGCACAGTTCAGAAAAGCAATTAATTAGATGCTTGTTTTTCAGAATAGTTGAGTCCAACTCTCTTAAACATCTGCTTTGCTGAAGTGCCGCTGACTTTCACTGAACTTAAGCATGTGCTTAAAGTTAAGCATCTGCTTGGGTACTTTGTTTAATCAAAGCCAAAATCATCACTATAAAAGCTTACGACTTTGTGATGCCTAGTTATCAAAATTTATGTAATATCTGAGAAAAATCTACTATGTGAGTAATAAAGTTTGGTAATGACGATATATAATTTTACACCATCTGTGAAATTGCTGATACATATTGTTCATATAGAAGGCTGATTCTGCCATCTGTGTTTATGCTATAAAAATAAATACAGTGTGCGCAGTTTTGTAAACGAATTCTGAATAAAGCTGAAGAGGAGATGCAAGACTTCAGCTCTGACAGGAAAAATTACAACTGTTTACTTCTGGTGCTTAATACATTGGGGTTTTTTTCCTTGCTTTTTAAAATTTTAAATAAGTTTTTCTTGGAATCCTTGTTTTGCAAAAAAATGTAGAATCAATTACTTTTTTTTTCCTTATTTCTGTACAGTATTCTTTATCAGCCCAGACCAAACTGCTTACAAATAGATTGCAAGTTGGAGAGAAAAGATTTTTTTCTCAGCTGTCAGTGCATCCCTCACATCTGAGGGCTGCTTGGCAGTCTTACTCCATGGGGAGCTCTACGCTACACCGGGAGAGACTGGCTGTTGGGGACTCGGAGGACTCTAGAGAACAATTGATACACAACAGTTTCTCAATCATACGGATATCCAGTTTTCAGATTTATCAGTTTTATGGGTATCCCTTTAATCTACCAATAACCAGGATCCTTACCTGGAATAGAATTCTAACTAGCCCAGAATGTGTCCATGGTTCTCTCTTTCTGTTTCTACAGCAAAAGCATAACTTACTTCCCCTTTCAGAGCATTTGCATTTGAAGTAAGGGACAACTGCTCTTGGTAATTAACAGTTGTCCTCAACAGAATCCTAATGAGTTAATTAATGACTACCCTAGAAAACACTCTCTGAACAATATTAAGGTTGGTGATGCGTGTCAGTACAGTATTTTATTCTTTCAGGATGAAGATATTATCCACATTTCACATCTGACTAGAGATATGTCAGCTGCTTTTAATAGATTTTTCTTGGATTTATGATGTATTCTGAATCTGCCAACATTTTAGTTGCACATTATGACAAATTAACATTGCCTTAACACGGAGGCTATTCAACATGTTGAGAATCTATAAACCCATAAGAACATAAATGCTTGTGCTTCCATTGTCCTTCAAAATGTACTCTTCTGATTAACCTCTGGTCAGAATGCCATATGACAAAGTCTTTTCTCTTTCCTGCAGCAGTTACAGGATAGTATCCATATGTGATGATTGTGCTCCAAGAGTTATTTCTATTATACATAAATAACAAAATGCCTCATAAACATTCCAGAATGGAGTAGGGATTTCTGGCCTCTGAGCACCTTTACAAACCTGATTTTTCTTATTTTTTTTTAATTATTGGTATTTTTATTAATGTTTTTGAAGACATCAGCTGCTGTTTTGTACCTACACTTTTCTGACCGTCTGTGATTATGTCCCAACGCATGCATGTTAGGGGGCTGACTCTTCAGTGTATGCTCTTGTGAGATTTCAACTAGGTGTTTTTCTTCCCTCAACTTGTGATTAGGGTGTTTTTCTTCCCTTGTAAACAAAGTTACAAGTTTTTAATTGCAACCACAGACCTGTGAGTTCAGAAACAGCGGTGATCCTCTTACCCTGTTTTCTGGCAGGCAGAGCACAGTCTGTTGCTGCTCTGTGATGGGAAGCGGTGAACCCAGAATGTGTTCTCCTGCTGAGGGAAAGCCCCTTGTCTGCAGAATCCCTGCCTGTCAGTAGTTTATAGGCAGGCTCTGCTGCATCCTCTTAGTCCCCACACGTCCACGGCAGTATCGTGGTGATAATACACGATTAGCATGGTAAAAATTTTTCTTCGTTTCTTTGTACGTACAAGGCCTTGCCTGTTGGTATATAAACAGTGTGAATCAAACATTGTAAATCTATAAACGCATCCTCTCCAACTGTCTGTCAAGAACGTGATGAAAGAGAGAAACTGAAACCAGCATTAAGTGGTCTCGGATGACCCATACACAAAAAAGCTCAAGTAAGACCAGGCCCAAAGTCTTGAGATCACACCAAATGTCTTCTTTACAGGCTTTTTTTTAGAAACAAAGCTGGGAATAAAGCAAAAATCTTAATTCACCTCCTTTCCAGCCTTCCTTACCAGTTTGCGGAGCATTAATAGCTCTGAACTGATGCAGTTTGGACTGCAGTGTGATCAGAAGCTGGCTAAACAAACCGTGTGTTTAGCAGGAATAGCTGAAGGTCACACAAGTCGTAACTCTGTGCGACTGCCCAGCATCCTGTTATTTACTGTAGCTCTGTAATCAACTGAACCAAAGCAAGACTATCCCTTGAATGGGTTTACGTTCAAACAGATTACTGCGTTTTTCCTTACACGTTACACAAGTTTGCACAATCCCCAATATAAATGTGTTTGCTTTGATGTCAGCCATGAATTCTTGCTCTCTCTAAAATAAGCTCGATTATAGCTATGATTTATAAATTACCACAGCAAAGTGCAGCTGGAAATGGAAAATACAAAGTCTCAGGAATCATGTTGTTATATTTTAAGGCTGTGTGATTTGTAATCTAAAACATTCACGGGGGCTGAAGGAATGTCTGTCAATTGTTTGCTTTTAATCACGTATGCACTCTTTTAATCCTAAGGAGAGAAAAGCAATTATGTTTCACTTTTGGTTCTTACTAGCTGTTGTCAGTGCTGGCCATGGATTGCCTGCAAAATTTGTGATCCACTGTAATAGCCCAGGCTGGGGCTCGGACAAATGCGAGGAGCTGCTGGAAAAGACAGTGAAGAACTGCTTGGCTCTGGCTGATGAAAAGAAGCTGAAATCAATTGCATTTCCTTCAATTGGCAGCGGCAGGTAAGGCTGTTACACAAACCCGATACTCGATGCCAAGTAGGTCACATTTTCTAAGTGCCATCTCATGTGTTCCAGTCCCTTCTCATGTGCAAAACCCATTGCTACAATGCTGACTTTATTCTTGCTCGTTTAGATCAGTTCCCTGAATGAAATGTTTCTTCTAGGTTCGTTCACGCTGTGCGTGGAGCCTGCAGTATTCTCCTGAATACTAGTTCAACTTTGGCAGGTCTAGTAGTGATCCCTGTAGAATCTTAAAGCCTGCAAATAGGTTAAAGAGCATAAAGTGAACTTTTAAAGGTGATACTAAAAAGACTTTTTTCAGACTATCTGTTTGTTCTTATAAATTGGGGATGGAGGAGAACATGAAAAAAAGGGTTCTATTTTACCTAGTTTTAGTGTATAATTAAACTTATTGCAATATATGTCTTAGGATGGCCGGAAGACATGTCCTAGTGTTCATTTAAGCAGCAAACCTGACGTGCCTTGATTCTCAGGATTTGCAGAGTCGCTTCAAGCTTTCACCCAAAATTTGTAGGCTAAATTCCATGCAGTTTACATCATGGGACTCTTTCAGAAAAAAAAAGGTCTTAAAAGCCTTTGCCAAGGTTTTTGAAAGCCAAAGTCTAAAGTTAAGGTCCTCTGGCTTTGTACAGGATGCTCAGTGCCTTTGAAAGTTGGATCATGATCTTAAGAGTCTGAATATGGACTTCACTTTTAAACTGAAGGTCTTGGGTTTGGGATGGGGAGGGAGGTTTTCGAACACTTGGCCCATAATGATGGCTCGGTATGAAGACCAAGGGCCAAATCTAGGCTGAATTACACAGTTGTGTATTTAACCCTGAGCAACTGCCCCTTTTGAATTTGCCATGAAAGAAGTTGGCTGATGTACAGCGAGAGTATTCTTCCCATTGCGCCGTGTTGCAACGCTAGGTTAATTCCTGCCTATTCTGTGGGTTAGGGCAGGAAGTGCTATTTGAGCTTTTGGGTGAATGACAATAAAGGAATAGAATTTTCACTAGCATAATAAATTTAAGCGACTTGCATCAGACGAAGCTCTAAATAAAGTTAATTTGCATGGGTTTCATTTTAAGGAGGTAACATGAGCCTACTTTGTAGAGCAGGATAGAAATACAGTGGGGAGGGTTCATACTAACCTGTTGAATTAGCGGTCATGTTCACAGGCTGGTCAGTACAAAGGGAAGCTCTGAGTTGCTTCTTTGGGAGAAACCGTGTTCCTCCACGGACTATAGAGTGACTGTGGAATTGGTTACATAGGTGCCTAAAGCGAGACTATGTAAAATGTCTTCCACGGAGTCCTTTCTTTTCTGGATAGCTCCCAGCAAAGAACCATTCCCAGCCCTTGTGGCAAAGTAGTTGATGGGTACTGGAAGATGATGAAACCCTGAATAATCATGAGATTCACATTCTGTTATGAAATCTGGTTACTGACAGGCAAGGTCTGTGGCTAGATTCTCAACTTGGCGTATGCGCATCATTCTCACTCAAGCCAGTTGAAGTGGTGGTTTTAAAAGATGGAGAGGGATCAACAGGCCTTGAGAAATACATGAGGTTGTGTATTTTCCCTTTTTTCTCTTAATTAGAGATATTCAAGCATAAATTAATTTTGGAGAGAACAGAATACATTCTGACAATACTCTTTACTTGTTTTTATGAAGTCAGAAGCGTTAAAAAAAATAAAAGTAAAGCTTTTAAAGCCAGCAAATGCCAAAGACACCACATGTATGCAGCTGTTCTAGTACAGACATCTGTCAAGCAGACATCACCCCATAAACCTACATAAACAGTTTCATTCTCTTTTATAGTTGAGGAATGGGATTACATGAGGGCAGTTCAAATAAATCACGGGGGGAAATAAAATAGCATGCTTGTAGCATTCAGTGGGCCAGATGCTCAGCTACAGCCAACTTGTGGAAAGCACAAGTAGGGTGCTGTACAAAGGTAGCCTGGAGTTCAGTCTGGTAGGGCCAGCAGGAGAACAGGGAAAGGAGAGGTAGGGATTGAACATAAAACCATCCTCGGAAGAGGGATTTCATTCTGAGGCTCCGACTTTGATCTGAATTGACACTAGCTTGGCTAAAGTCTCAGACTGCCTTTTCACAAGAATTTAACTCAGACCGGTAGATCGACACGAGATTTCTGTTTCTTCTTGCAGCCCACACATGGCCATTGGATTTTTCTACTCTGTCTCTTTCCTCTCTTTTGGGACATTGGTACTAAACAATTGCCTTCAGTGGGCTTCCCTGTGTGCGTGTCTCCCTTTGACCAGGCTGCTCTTTTTTTGTTTGCCCTGTTGTGACCACCTTGCTGGAACACTACTGAAGCGGAAGTTGTATGATTTCAGAGTCCCCTGTGAGCAATTCCAAAACGGCATATAGCCTGATTTCGATGCTGGCCTGCATGACAATTCTTCCTCAGGAGCAAAGTTCCTCAAAGGTCTGTTCAATGTATGCCAGGATGCAGCATTCATAAGTAACTAGCAAGCAATCAGATGCGGAGGCATACTGAGTCTGTGGCTTTTTCTCTATGTAAGCTGACAGTAGGAAGTAGCTCCTATGTCAAAACTGTCCTCTCAGTTGATTAACTTGTCACGCTGCTGATTCTCCCTGACCAGCTCATTTGACTTTGGAAGAGGGCAAGGTTTTTTCACAATGCTTTTTCCTTTTTTTCTTCTTCAGTAAAAGAAAAAATTGGGCATTTTCAGCAAAGAAAGAAACAGCGTGAGCTATTTCATGTCATCATTTTTGAAATATCACAAGCATTATCTTCAGGCAGCATGTATAATATCACATTACAGGCAGCGCTACCACAGAATTGCTCTTGGAGTCTATTTTATGGTAAGGTAATGTGCAGTAAGCGGGCCATGACACAGGCAGTTGCCTTTCTCGTTTTGTGTCTTGCAGCATGTAATGAGAGGGAGAGTACTACAGCGTTTTATTATCAGTTTGGTGCTTCAGTGAGCAAATGCTAAGTGATGTTGCACCTGTTAGTGCCAGAGGTGAATTCAGCTCAGCTTCTTTGGATTGCTGAGGAAACTCTCAGAAACTCAGCCATCGGTGTAATCTGTAAATTATTAGTAGTATTAATAGTACACACTTTATAACAGGGAGTATTGACCATCGTATATCTGTAAGTGCATGTCAGGCAACCAGGTGATGTTCAACAGGCTCTTTCAAATTCTGTTTGGGCCCTGCTCGTAGCAGAGTGATCGTGTCCCATCACCTTCTGACTGATTACTGTGGCTCGGGGAGCGCTCAGAGTTTGGCTAGGGCAAAACCACGCTCTGGGTGAGTACAGTACTTCATGAGTAATACCGCGGCAAAGCTTAGGCCACATTTGAAGTAGTTACCAGGTGTAATTTCAGGAGTTTGCCGTGCCCTCTAAAACTCACAGTTTGAGTCATGGCTTTGTTCAGACTTGTGCTTGACCCGTTTTAAGATTAGGTGAAACTCTCAGTCAAGGGCTGCTAGATAAAAATGTGAAAAAGCTTGTAAGAAGGGTTCCTGGGCTAGACACGGAGCTTTGAAATTCAGTCGTGCACAGTTTTGTCATCTGAGAAAGCAGCGAGGTTTGTTCTGTTTGTGGCTTCTCCAGAAGAAGGGGGCAGGAGCCTCGTCTTCAGGCATTACTAGAGGAGTAGAAGGGCCTCTGGTTTTCAGATCTCTCTGGTTGATACCAAGCAGATGTCCTTCAACATATTTTTCTTAGGACTGTACTTACATTGAATCACCCTGTAAGTAAAAAGAATGTAAGGAGTGTCGGAAGTGTTGCTGAGGTTGGCTTAGAAAAGCCATCGAGCCCTTAAGTCTACCCTCAGCCCTGACACAGCTGCTTTGGCTTCCCAAGCCCAGTAAGGTTAGACTGAGCCCACCTGGACAAGGCTCACTGTGACCCAGGAGAGCAGACTTGCTCACCTTCACTCAGCCTGCTTCACTTTTTCTACCACATTGGAAAGGGTAAGAGTGTTGTTTCTCACTACCAAACTACTAGAACTCATTCTTTCTTCCTTTTCAGTCTGCAGCAAGGCTGTACAAGTAACTTCTTTAATTTTGTGCTGTACTATTAACCATTAATAGTGGTAAAACCATTTTGTACTTTGTGTCTTTTCATGCTTCATTTTCTATATCGAGTTCTCTAGCCCTTTTTATTTTTCTTTAATAGTTGGTTTGCTTTCAGGATGGGTTTGACTCCATGACTCTAATGTATACCCAGCTTTCCTGAGCACTTCAGGAACACTGTTAAATGAGAATAATTGATGCATCAGATATTGTAAGGTTCAATCCACTAATGTGTGTGGACTCTATTCATATTTTAGGAATGCTTTTCTTCTGTTTGAACATTTTAAGTCTTGCCTAAACAAACAAATTTGTAGCTTCTAATTCAGACTGTAAACACTGGCTTTCTAGCTTTATTTACCATGCTGCAGAAGAGAAAAGACTGAGCATTCCTGGCAAGGTTATACCAGCAAAAGCTTGTTCCGCAAGTCTTGATTTTCTTTCTTTTTTTTTTGCCTCTCCTTCTAGAAACGGCTTCCCAAAGCAAACGGCTGCTCAGCTCATCCTGAAAGCCATCTCCAGCTATTTCGTGTCAACAATGTCCTCTTCAATCAAGACGGTGTACTTCGTGCTCTTTGACAGTGAGAGTATAGGGATATACGTGCAGGAAATGGCCAAACTAGATGCCAACTAAGCCTAGAAAGCTACAGTACCAACCCCCTCTTCTGCCCATCGTCCTCCCCAAATCCTTAACTCCTTGTGAAGCAGAGCATCCCTTATTTTAAATTTTGCTCATCTAGGGGAATAAAGGTGGGGTTTTTGTTGGTTTTTTGTTTTGTTTGGGGTTTTGTTTTTACTTTCTAAAATGTTTTATGTTGGCACTGATAGTTGGCATTACTGCTGTTAATGCACTGTATCCCAGGCATCGTCTGAACTTAGTGTAATCTAGGAGATTTTATAGTTTTATTTTAATGAAGTATGAATTGAAGCAGAAAGCCGTTAGGAGTATGTAGTCTTTTACTTGTGAAAGAAACAGGCCGACCCTATTTTGTAACTGTGTTGTGGTGCTTTATCAATACATCGAGTGGCGTTCCTTTCGTTTTTTAAAAGAACAGATGCTATAAACCTAATTTGTGTTTGTTTATTGTCTTAATGATAAATCTGGAAGAAAAAATACAGAAACCCTGTTGTCCTTAATTATATTTACAATTTTGAAATTGTGTGAATTGATTTAGTAAAATGTTTGAACTGTTGCTGTTGGTGTACTTGAAGTAATTTTTCCATTAAGCCTTTGTTTTCTAAATCCTGAAAAGTTAGCTGTGAGAGGGATGATAAAACACTGGATCTGAACCAGTGGCCTGGAAACATGTTTGGAGGTGCTGGGCCTCTTACCTGTGCTGGCTGGACACATGCGTGCCCAGCGATGCTCACTATCGGGTCTTTTTCCAGTGAGGGTTCATACTTTCCAGTTGGTGCTTCAGATCCTCCTGTTCAGAATCTGACTTAATTGGCTGTTTAGTTTGGGAGGTTGAAGCCTTTTAGATCAAGCAAAGTCGAGGATTTTTTGAACTAGTTCCAGCCATTTAATATTGGCCTGTTTGAAGCCCATTTTGTATTTTTTCCAAATATTTATGAGCCCAGTTTGCATTGGTTGCCGTATCATTTGCACAGCTGAAATCCATACCAACATAAACCTTTACGGAAGCCACTTGTTTTTGTACTTTGAGAAAGAAGAGGTTACACGTTCAAAAGCTATTGCATATGAACGCTCGCTTGGAAGAGGAAGCTCTTCCTTTGAAGTCTTTAGTCTGCTTTCTAGATAGTAGGCAGACGTTTTCCATCTCTGTTGAAAACTTCATTTGCCGATGAAAGAGGACTTCACATCCACTCCGGATAGATCCAGGGGAGCGAGTGGACCAAATCTGACTTTTCAGTAAGCTCAGGAATACCAGATATTAAAAACATATAGCTTAAGGTCCTGCAAGAGGGGGTTATTTTGTGTAGAAGTCCAGATACTTGCAGCTTTCAAGTGGACTGCTGTTGAGGAACAACAGCAGAAGACAAAATTTAAACTAACAGTGTTACTCTAAACACATACATAAAGTTAAAAGGAGGAAAGAGTAAATTAATTTTGTGCCTCAAATACGTAAGGTGCTTGATCATACTATGGACTCAAAATTTTTAAATGGCCAAAATGCGTCTGGTATCATTCTTCAAAGACAGCAGTTCAAGTGGCAACAAATGAAGTAAAGGTGCAGTACTTCAGCATTCAGTTGTGCAGCGTGTTACTGTGGTTGCATTGATTCTTAAAAGAAAACTAAAACTGCACTTTCCACAAATTTCACTAGGTGTCACTAAAAGGATTGAAAAATAGAAGAAAGCATGGCAGAGCAAGTACCTGAGGGAACACTTGGGGTGAAAAGGGCCCTAATTTTTTCAGCACAGAAGGGCATTTTTAAACACAGAAGGAATGTGCACATCAAAATGAGCGTGGAGATTACAGCTTCTTGGTCTCTTTGCACTGTAGCATTTGCTATACTGTATAAAGACTCACTTTTTTTAAGATCTCAAAATTTTTATGTCGGCAACAGAAAAAAAGTGTGTATCCACAAGTATTTTCAAAGTAGTTACAAGTACAGCCTCCAGTGGCATTTAATAAATCTGTCCTTTACACCATGCTGGGAGGGCCAACTTTTGTCTTTCAACTAGAAAATCCCAAAGCAAAGCGTACGGTAATTTAAATCACAGGAACTTGTTCCTTCTGGCCTCACATCCCATCTGCTTGTTCCGTAAGTAGCTCCGTTGATGTCATTGGGATTGCTTGTGATGCACCATTTGCTTTGTTCGGCTTCAGGTCCTTTTGCAAAACAAGGGCCACGAACAGCTCCCACCTGATGAGAAACTGAGCTCTCATGTCCCAGTGTCACCAAAACCAGTTTTTGGGGACTTTTTACAAGGACAGTGCTGTGCTTCCCACAGCAGGCAGGGCCACAACCCCAGAGCTTTCAGAAAGTCTCTCTTCTCATTCTAACTCTTAACTATGGACCATGTTTTGCTCCTGTGTTAAATCATTTGTGGTGTTGAAGCTGGTCTCATGGGGCCATCACTGTATTCTCCCCCTGTAGAAATACCAGAGCATCCTCTTCCTGGCATTCATTCACAAGCCCCTAAACGCTCAGTGTGTTCAGAGAACACCATGAGTCTTGTTGCTTTGATCCAGCCTGTTCCTCAAGGGGCCTTGAACCACCGCACAGCTGGTTCCCGCCGCACCAGTAGCCAGGTGGGTCTGCCTGGAAAAGGGGTGACATGGCCCTGCCTCTCGGGCAGCGCTCACCCACCTCTCCCACAGCCTGAAGAATGCTGCGCTGAGGTCCCGCAAGCCAGCCGGCTCTGTCAGGAAAGCCAGAGATCCCAGAACAAGCTTGAACTTGGCCACACGGGGCAGCGTGAGTAGATTATGGCATATATTCGAGAACCTAGAAAGTAACCTACCAGGTTACATGCATAACAAGAAAAACAGGAGAAGAAGTTTGTGCTAACATGGGCGCTGCGGCCACAACAGCATTGCTTTGGGAATCTCCCTAGCATTTTGCTTATTATAGATAACAGGTAAGCTCCGTTTGCCAAAAAAAATAATTACTCACAATTTGGGAAGGCCACATATGGAAGAATCTCAGTGAAAGTGCCTTTACAGCTTGTTCTCGTATTGCTCAGTCCGTTATGGATCTTACCTGAAAACAATGGTTAAAAGACATTCTCTTTTCAGCTCTTTCAAAGGTTAAAAGCATTCTGCAGCCAATAGCATTTTCAAGTCACTGTTTCAAATCCTGCTCTCCACTTCTTTCCTGCTTCTAGTTGACTTTTTCCCCAGTAGAAAATTCATTGTAACCCTGTTTAGGATGCACCAAATTGTGTAACTTTAGAAGTCCCCTCTGACTTCACAGCCTATCATCCTTGCGCAGCCTTCCTCCTTCTAAGTTGTCAGCCTGTATGATTTGTTGAGCTGGTACAATTATCCTACCACATTCACGGTCGGGTTGCCAGGCTGGGTTCGAGCTGCAATTAGCTGTTGACCGAAGTGTTACTGTGCCCCAGAGAGGAAGGAAGCAAAAATGCAAGTTTGGGATCGTTTTCCCCCCCGCTGAGAAAGAAGAGCTCATAACCACGCTGTAGCTCATCTGCCTTTTTGAATCCTTGTTTCCTGAAATCCATTTTTTTAATCCTGGAAAATGGGAGTTATTAACAACAAGATTTGTGTAACATTTACTTTTCTAAAACAATTTGGGAAGCGCAGGTTATTTGCTAACAGTAATGCAGATGTGTCTTCTGGATGGTTAGCGCGCTGATGGACAGGTTAGACTTTCAGTCTCACATTACATTCCACTGAAGTCAGCCCTCCATACTTCACAATTAATTTAAGATTCAGGAAGAAATCCAGCTGCATTTCCCCCAGCTCCTTTTCTGGATGTCAACTTTTTGGAAGTTTGGATTTAGCATTTTAGCAAATTCAGAGGTACACCACCCTGCAGCAGAGATTGAGGCATCAGTGAAAGTAAGGTGGCTGAGCAAGGACCAACTCTGACGAGAGATACAGAAATACGGTGAAGAGTTTCCCCTCTTCTGGTCCCTGTTTGCAGCCCAGGGACCCTATTTATCCCCCGCTTTCAGACGAGCGGGCGAGCAATAGGCAGGGTGGCACTGCAGTCCTTGCGTTTGGCTCAGAGGTCTTAGGTCTTCCACTGTACATTTTATCATGGGCGTTTGAACTTCTAGGATAATTAAAAACAAAATAATTGCTCTAATTGTTTAAGACTTTTTAAAAAATAGTTTATTTTCAATAATAATCTAATTTTAGATTAATAAATCTTAAACCACGTGGAAACTGACCACTAGCGCGGCTGCCTGTGTACTGAACTGGTCCCTCCCCATTAGCGTACCATGGCCTTATGGGCAGCGCTGATTGCTGGTGGGTACCGAGTTCAAACCATCGCCTCCACCTAAAGACTCCGAGACCCTCACTGTCCCCCCATGTCCCTGCCCACAGGTGGTGTCCATCCTTACACCTTCCTGTTACAGCTGTGCTCTGAAACTCATCCCCTGGGTAAAGCAAGCCCTGCTGGCAAGGTTGCGCTGGAAGAGGTCTCATTTTCGGGCCATTAGGACATGACAACATTTATAGAACTTTACAAGGAGAGGTCTGACATCTGGAGAGAATGGTGGGTTTCCTCGTAATGCTCCATTTAGCTGGCTATTTCCAGATTATGTTGGATTTCCATTTGCTGCATGTACATTTGCTACATCTTTAAGTCACGTTATAACCCCAAACGTCAGCTACAAGACACACAGGATGCTACTTGCCAAGCCCACATTCAGTTGGCTCCTGCGCTGTTTTTCCCCAGGTATCGATCATTCTTCCCACAGACCGGATTAATTAGCACCCTGACCATCTACTGAATGCTATCTCTGCTCTGCTACCAGTTGCGAGGCCATTGCACAGGCTCCCTCTCGACTATCACATTGCGGAAATACAACGTGCAGCGCGGTAACGACTGCACTGATGGGACAGCGTCAGAACATCGGTTCTCCAGAGATTTGCCATGAACAAATGCTTCCATGTACCAGATTTCAGCATAATTATAAAATGTCATCCAAGGGCTCATTAGCAGCAGCAGCATCAACATCATTATAAGCACATGAAAATATAAAAAGGTAGGTATTAATAGCTAGATAGAAGAGCTTGTAATCTTTCAGCCTCCAAAGGAACTCAGGAAGTCAGTAAAATAGCTGTGTTTTTGTACAAGACGACTGGAATCGGACTCCTTAAGTGTTAGCAAAACACATTTAGAAGTACTTTTTTCAGTAAAAAGGGGAATCGGGAACCTTCCTATTTGTAAACTCTCTAAAAAACAGAGTATATTCTTCCAATAACCTGAGAGATTAAGAATTCAGAGAGAGTACCCCAAAAGGGAAGATAGCGCCACACGCACAACACACAGGTACCGTATGCAGGCTGAAACAGCGTTAGCCAAACAGGCAAAAGTTTGCGGAGAAAAATAAGGCTCCGATTTTCCAGCATTCATTAACACCAAGTTCTTGTGAGCTCCCTTCCCCGTGATCCTAGCTAAAATTGGTGTTTCTAGCCTGAAAAATAGCATTGACAGGAGCTGCAGGTGCCCAGGTACTCGAAGATCAGGGCTGTAGCCTGTGGTAACTACTCACATAGTTGACTCTGCGATGGTTTTACGGAGGACAGTAATACCTAAATTTGTAAGAGCAACTCAGAGGGAGCAGCATAATTGATAGGCCTGAAGAGTGCAGGTAAGTAGAAGGATTGTATTTATATCCCTGGTGTGAAACCCAATGGGAACCGGGCTATCGCACACTGGCTAAAGTGCTTGAAAATTGCCACCGATTCCTTTCTGTGTCAAGTTCTTCAGAGATTTAGTTCATTCCTCCGTAGAATCCTACTTAATGCCTCCACAACTCATGTTTAACCATTATCACTAGCAACTCGCTCATAAATGCTTCTTCCTTGTCAGATTCCACGAACAGGAATCAAGGGGAGATGATACTGCCGTTTCCTAATACGAAGGAAGGAGTGACAACATTTCACAGCGTAGCCTACAAAATCCCAACTCTTCCACACTTTTTTTTTTTCCCCCACCAGCCTGGTTAACGGGAGAAATTTGATATTTTTGTACCTTGAAATGACTAGCCTTCTTAGGCTTAGGAGAATAAATTAAAGTTGAGCCAAAGTATGCCTCAGCTGCAGCGATGGGCAGATTGATTTGCTTTCCATCTGGGAGATTAAATTCCACTGCCAAAAAAAATGGCACCAGCATAATTAGCTGTCAGTCAAGTTGCAAAGAGACAGACTATGTGGGATAATTGAAAGCCCTGCAGCTTCTCATTACATTCTACAGTAGCCCTATTTGCAAATTTCCACCTTGAGGAGGTTCTCCGAACATGGTCAGGATTGTACTTATTCCTCCTGGCACATTCTTCTCATGCGAAATGGGAGCATTGTGCAGGGACGGATTAATTTTAAGTAACTTTCGCTTAACCCAAGTTGGTTATAATATATTTGTCAACAGCCCCTGACAGCTCCACTAGGCTTTAATTGCAAGCAAATCCAAACAGCTGGAACGAAATGGTAGGTCTTCAATGCCGGTTATGCCCAGGAGACACCTTTAGAGGCATAAAACCTGCCTCCCTGCTTTTTTTTTTCCCCTTTCTTTTCTCTCCATGCACAATCCCTCCCTCGTGAATTCTCATATTCAGCAAATTGTAATTCATAATGAACCTATCAGTATGCGATATTACAAACACGGTTGTTCCATAAAATAATCAGCTCTTCCCCCCGCCCCGTTCCACGACGCTGGAGCATGCTTCAGCGATGGCTGAGCGTACAGGAAAGCTGAGGAGAGAGCAGCAGCTCCGATGATCGCCCAAGCCTTGCCAAAGGCCATGGGGTCATTTTGACAACGGGACAAGAGGCCAAAAGGGCCCTAAGAGTAAAATATATGACAGCTTTCATCCTAAAACCACAGGGAATATGTAAAACTGATTTTTCTTCCGAGTGTAAAGGGAGCCAGCACTGACTGCAGTCTTCTTTTAGGGCGAGATGTACTTTCAGTCACTCTTCCCCAGTAACTTCCTTACTGACCAATAAAACAAAGAATTAGGTCCATCGCACTCACCAATTCCCTGGTTTTTAACAAGGAACAATTACTGCCAGCTCTGGCTGAACCTCTCGGCCATCCTTCGCTCCCCAGGGGAGGAGGCGACTCTGCCCCTTGCCCCACAGCTGGGCCTTATCTGGTCACATCTGCACTAATTGTCTTATTCTGTCTCCGAGGTGGGAGGGGATGGGGGAGATTTTGTGGGCTTCGCCTGCTTTTGGCAGCTTCAAAGTTCTCCAAACCAGAAAAAGTTACTGCTTCCCACAGAAGAGGGAGCCAGTGTCACACCTCCCACACTGCTCCGAAACCTCTGAGCTAATAAAGCCCAGCCTAATACACTAATAACTCTTCTTAAACCAGAGCTTTCATTATAAAGTGTAATTTATGTTCACCTTTAAGAGCACCACAAACCTGAGCCCTCTTACAGGCACAGATTTGCCTCTTGCCTCCCCGCAGCACTTCCTCGAAGCTGGGAGCGTGTCCAGACCTGACCAGACTCACTGGTGTGAACTGGGAGCCAAACTGGGAACAGAACAGGTGGTTCATAAAATGACTAAAGCTGAAGTAACTAGCTTGCTGCTGTGATGTGGTAGAAGACTGGCTTGGCACAAAAGAGCAAGACAGAAACTGGAGAAAATGGTGTGAAACTATTTCTGATTATTCAGGCTCCATCAGAAATATAAACACGCCAATCTGCTCCTGTGTCTAGAGGGAGCAAGTCAGGATTTAGGACACAGCCAGGTCTCACGCTGGCTTATCCTCATGTATGTTAGGAAAGGGAAAATTGCCCCTCTTGTCTGTGCACAATGCCCCTTTATGATTTATTAGACAGTCCTCCTTTTTTGCCTCAATTACTCACTTCAAAAGGGGGTGGAAATGGGACATTCCTAGCCCTAATACTAAATGCATGTAGTCAATAAAAAAGAAAAAATGCTGAAAAATGTTTAAAGGGAGGGTGCTTAAGTTATTGGAGCCCTTGGGAGCATTAATGTATGTGCCAACAAGTTACTGTATGTGGCTTTAACATGCTTATTTATTCTGCTGCGCAATAAAACTCTGTCTTAAATAGTGCCAAAACCTGTTTGCCATGGCAACTCCTCATCACACATGTGTTCCAGTAGTACTTACAAGCACCTTCTTAAAGAGAAATACACAGCAGGATGAATGGCTTGTGACCTTCGGGGCATTTTACAAAGTTTTAAGCACCCAAGTAAATATTACTTTGGACTGAAATATTTCTTCCAGGTATTTTTTCTTCTTTTTGAGTAACTCTTTAAACAGTGAAGCAAAGCTCGTTCCTTGCTTACTTCTCTCCAAGTGGAGCTTTAATGACTCGGACAAAGCACAGAGCCTGGTTTTTACCTGGCAGGTCTCAGGTGTTGCCAGTTGGCTGGGGAAGCATGGTAGGAATCAGCTGGTCTTCTGTAGTTTCAAGTGCACTGCAGCTGTTCCTGGTGTAATCAGTCATCCTTTGTACTGGCACAAGAAAATAGATGTTTTCCCTCCTCCCATCCACACTAAGTGTTTGCTCAGTCTAGCCACTGGCCTTTAACTCCAAGTGTGCACGTGTCCATAATGAAGCCACATAATGCTAATGTTACACTTACCAGTTCTGCAAGTGCCCGGCCCAGAAAAGGGTTTGATTCTGCATTCTTTTTCCACTGCTTAATTTACTGCTCTGCCTTAGCAAAACTGGAGAGACAAGCTCATTTCCCGCAGCATGGAGAGATGCAACCATGGATCCTAGCAGCAAATTGCATGAAGTGAAGCAGGTATGGGTTAGCCAGCTAAACCATCCTCTGCAGTGCGGGAATCCCTGTAGGACACCAGGTTCCTTGGACTGCTGTCTGACCATGCTATCTCAGCTAGACACAGCACTAAATGGAAGAGCAGGTCCACAACCTTTCTAGATACAAATTCCCAGTGGCTCAATGGCCTGATCGATAGTGGCCATCTTTTTTTATTATCATTGACTCTTCTGCCAGTGCATCTGTTGCGCTTAAGCGGCAGGGGTGGAAGGAGCAGCCAGGCAGGTCCTGCCCAGGGAGCGGGGTTGCTTCCAGGAAGGCTTAATGGCCAGGAGTTACCCCATCTGCGCTTCCCTCCTGCTTTCCTTCTCACCTACTTGCTTTTGTGGGGTTCGCACTCCTTTCCTTTCCTTCTCATTTCAAAGAGCATTATTTCCTATTTCCCAAACTCATCACAGGTCTGTACACAGTGGTGCTTCACCTTTACTCCCCGGGTTTGGAGAGGGCAGGGCTGGGTCTGCAGGCCCACACTCCCCAAGCTCCCATGGCTGAGACCATCAGATGTTGCTGGAAGAACCTCTCAAGCAGCTGCAAGGACCCCGCACATCAGCACGGCCTGAAAAGCCCTCTCAGCCCCCAAGGAGGACTCCCAGGAGATCCCCACCACCACTGCCTAAGTGGGAGTCCATGCTTGGGACATACCTGAGGGCCTGCCCACCTCACTGGACTCTACTAATAAGATTACTGGGGGGAAATGAAAGGTATTTCAGTCCTTTGGCATTATATCATTCATTTCTCCACAAGAAAGCTCAGTTTAATCCTTATGGGAAGCAATCTCTGAACATTAGCAGCCTCTCCTGGGCCATGTGCTTTCCGTAGAGCTAACAAACCCACCTCGCTCCATCGCCCACCTAAATCCCTGTCCCAGGCCCTGCTGCGGACTGCGGTGGCGGGGACAGGGCTGGGACCAGCAAGGCACAGGCAACATTACCAGAAATGGTTGTAGAGACATTCCTTCTTCTAGCCAGGTCCAGGGAAAAGAACTCTTCAGCACCCAGCAGAGAAATCCTAGAAAGCGCCAAAACCCAGTTGTTTTAAAAATAAATAGATGTATATAAAGCAAGAAAAGAAAACAGTGTATTCTTAATGCTCCATTATTAACGGTGCTCAGTAAGGGATTTTCTGCTTTGCTGGAGCATGTAACAGGCTTAAATTAGAATCCCTGTCAGAATATAACTTAGTAATTATGCAGATAACATTTTGTTCTTGTAATGACAACATAAATGCTCACAAACTGCATTGGTTACACATTTCTATAAATAAGAGATGTCTCTCAGCTTGCACTTCCATAGAGACCACAAGCATGTCACCTTGACAAACTACCAACCATTTAAGACTCCAGGCATTTAATAGTGTTGTCCTGTTGTTTTTAGTGAGGCTTTCAGCTACTGGTTCCTGGCACAATTCCTGAAGCAGTTGTGCCAGGGATGAATACTGATTTCCTAGCTCCATGCTATTAGTTAACCATTTCCAGCCCACATCCTTAGCAGATTTCAGCACTATCTCAGGTGCATCCTTTGGATGCTCAGTGAACCTGCAGAAAGAGACCTACCCTGGGGACCGTTTTCAAACACTTCAGTTTTGCTCTTTATCTCCCAAAACAATACCACACCTCGAAAAAAATGCAGCTGAAACATCCTGCTTTTTTTCTTTCCTTTCTCAGTGACTGATCGTGTTTGTGATCTCAGTGACCAACATGGAATATAAACACGGCACTTACATGCCTGCAAATGTAAGTGACAGAACGTAGCTCAAAATTTCCAAACATGCAGAAATAAAATGTAACAGCTCTGTACAGTAAGTGATTCCTTCTGGTAAACTGCAACCTTCTTCTGAGCTATTGCAGCAAATGTGTATTTTACTACTCTGGCAGTGGGATCGATCCCTTCTACAGTAAGTCGTGTAAATGGATACATTGCTTGCTGAAGAGCTGAAGTTTTTATCAACTCCGTGTGAGTTAAGACTTGTGTTGAAATGTCCTCTTATGAACGCTTCTGTCATGTCTTCCTAAATCCCAACTGGAAAACATCTCGGTATTATACCGGTGTCATCAGTTTAGAAGAACATATAAAGTTAAGTTTATTGAGCTGCAGTTTTGCAGTGCATTTGCAAAATTCAGAAAATATGTTAATGTGTTATTTCTCCTAAAAGCAGGCACTGAAAACACACTGATCTACTTGTGCATGTGTTTACAATTATTTCTGTAAATTACTGTGTCCAAATAGCTGTTAGAAAAATTTCCAAGCTAGTGTGTGTATGTTTAGTTTTACTCAAATTCCCATAAATATATAAGAAATCTCTGCTGCCTAGAGACTTTTGAAAACGTAGATTTAACTGGAATCAAATATCATGAGTGATACTTATTACTGCATCCTACTTGCCTATTCCATTATAACTTGGAGGCATCACAATATTTTGTGTCATTACATAGTGCTGGAGGCATGAGAAGTCTCCAGGCTGATTAGCGTCTTAAAATTTCTCACACTAAGGCACCTAATCCATCGGAAAGGACTGCAAGGTCTCGGCTGATCATTCATTTGTCTCATTGAAACCCTATGACTCCATTTTAAGAGCTTTTTTATAGACTCGTATAAAGGAGAAAGTGAACTTTTTAACATGTTTGCACTCCACTAAGTCAATAAACATAAAAAGAAGTACAACTGGGGTTCCTACATGAATATATGGCCCAGAAGTGCTAAGCTGGTAAAGAGATACAGCTACTAGTTAGGCAAGAGATTAACTTTTTTATTTCCTTTTCTTCACTTTGCTAACTTCTTCCTAGGAGCAAGGGGCATCCAGGAACGTGACAGTAGGATGAGCCAGATCCCAGACTCTCTAGACAGTTGTTTTACCCACTAAATTCATATGCATATTTTTTTCCCCTGAATTATTCTCTTGGAATAGTCCATCTTACTCTAGTTATCGTTTTGCTGTTGCTTATTTGTCCTTCAAATGCCAGTCCAAGCCCAACAGCATTTAGCAGGATTCCCACAGCACTGTCATTACTGTCTCTGTAGGACCTTATTGTTCAAGGAAATACGCAACTAAAAAATAACAAGTCACCTCTGTCCCAACAAGTTTGTATTGGACTACTTTGCCCAGTTACCTGGTAGGTTGATCACAGAGCAAGGGTAGGGATTAAAGGTATATTTTGCCTAGTGCACTTGGCCATCCTGGCGCCTACATATGTAATGATACATAAAGCACAGTGGAGTGTTTGACCATCCCATTTACTGTGTGCGTTACAGAGCATCTTCTCCCCAGCATCTCTGGTACTTATCCAGCTCCTTCCCACATCGATACAGAGAGCTGAGTCATGCGAGAGAGAATAAAACCAAGTTCTCTCCATTGGTGTTGTTGAAGGCACTTGGCCCCCCCTCTCTGAAGCCTGCAAGATGGTAAGAGAAACTTAGAGGGAGCAAGACAAAGAATCTCAGCTGCTGCAAGATGCAGCAAATGAAAGGAACATGTTTTTAAATAGAAACCATCAGTACCACTACAGCTGTCAACTGCGCTTTGCCCAAAAAGTGAATTTTTATTAAGTTCTGTAAAATCTTCTAAATCTGGAACTTTAAAAGCATTTTTCTATTTAAAATGAGAGTTTAAAATGGCAGGGCTTTATTGAAAGCTAATGTTAAAGCAAGAGCTTCGCCAAGAGAATCAGAGATGAATACTGTTATTAATTATCATTTAAACATCTACATCTTCAACAGTCTTTCAAAAACTGAGTAGTACGATCAGGATCGTCCAGGCAGATGGCTAATGAAATAGCATCAACCAGCCTTTCCCACAGACAATTACCTCCTTCATAGTCTGTAACTTCCAAGATGTCCACATCACTGACAAAGTTTAAGAAAAAAGGTTTAATCCAAAGTTAATGACATTGGTATAGTACCATTGATTGTTCAGTTTGCAGGATCCTGAGCAGCGTTTGGGAAGTAATGAAAGAAATAAGGAAAAGCTCAAAGGACAGCCTGAGGCCATTGTCTCAGGTCACATAAATCAATGCAGTTCTTCACTCTCTTTAGATCTGAAGAAGATTTTGCTTCCTAAAAATCCAGAGTTGAGCTATGCAAGCAGTAAGTGGGGACTGAGGGGAGGTGACAGTGCAGTCAGGAAATGGATTTGTCAAGAAGCTAAAATTGGGCAGAAAAGGCAAAGAGGAAGTCTCAGGACTTTGGTCATCCTTCACAACAGTTCATCCCATATTGCTACAAGTATTTCCCAGTGGTTCTTATCCTCCACTGAAATCACAGGGCCAGGCCTTGTGGGGTGTCCAGCAGGCAGGAGAGAAGGGATTGCAGAGGACCTGGCATAAGGAAGAAGCCTCCTGCATTTCCAGCTTCCTTGGCAAAACAGTGACCTCATTCACAAGCCAATGGGAATCAGCCAAAAGCCTTCAGATACACCTTGGTAAGGACATCTCTGGTGCTGCCTTCATAGGCCCAGTCATTACTCCCCCCCCAGCTATGTTCCAAGAAAATTCAAATAATAAAATCCATGCCTTGAGTTGTTACATCCCATGAGTTCAAAGCATATGGACTCATCTTCTGTTTCTAGAAGATTTAAGACATTGTGCTGCATTTTCTGCATGGTTTCTTCCAGCTCTTGTTCAGACCTCATCATCCTCCCTTGGCTGTTGATAGCCTTGTGGAAATGAGCCTGAACTAAAGCAAGGGTCCTGGGATTGTCCATGGTGCACTCCTCCAAGCTTTCCTGCCACCTCCCCTTCTCCAGCCTTTCTGTAATGCTGTCCCCTTCAGTCTAGGCACATTTGGGGTCAGATGTGATCCCAACATTAGATAATGAGCATAATTTGGCTTTGAAAAAGAGCTGACTTTTGCCAGGACTGGTTGGAACAGTTCAAGACAAGGCAATTTTGAACTGCAGAAGAACTGGGAAGGGAAGCAGCAAAATAGGAGCAAAGAGTGGGAGGAACACACAGAGAAAGGAAAATGAATGAGCAACAGGGAGAAAAAAACACAGAGGAAAGTGGAAAAAATAAAGGAGAGAAAAACTAGTGGAAGGTGTACACAGATTCAGAAAGTCCAGTTATATACAGGAAAAAAAAGAAAAACCGTCATGTCAGCTAACACAATAAAAGAAAAAGTTGCAAGTTGTCTTGGATGTTGTTTCAGTAAGAACCTTCCAAAGCCGTTAATTTGTTTTCTTGAAAAGTATACCCATTAGTCCAAGCCCTCTGAAGGGTAGTGAAAGCCACAGAATCCCCAGCCATCGCCAAGCATCATCTTTTCCTAAAAATACTGTTCTATGCAGTTATTTATTTGACCAAAATGTTGAGAACATTTAAACCAGAGGGAACCACAAGCTAGAGAAAATGCTTATTAAAACCAGCCTCAAATTATATGTATAGTTTGATACCGTGTTTTTAAAGTTGTATAACAATAATTCAACTCTTTCAATAGAGTCAGATTATGCTGCCTCACAAAACACACTGGACAAAGGCAACATTTCCATAGGGGAGATTTTCTGATCTTGTTCTTCTCAGACTCTAACAGCATACTATATGCTTTCTTTGGATCATCCTACACCTTATTTACCCCAGCAAGAATCACCACATCCCATCCACACACCTGCAAGAAAATAAGGGAACTTATCCTGAGGAAGGATTGGGTTTACTCTCCAAGCAATAGTTAATGCCTTCCCATTGATGGCTTGAAGAGAGCTATCCCCATGGACTTATTTGAAAGGCTTTGCTTTGAAAATATGGGTGGAAAAAAACCCCACCAGCCATTATGATCTTCCTGGAAATGAGGGCAGAAATTTATGCTGTTGCCTCCTTTCTGACACTGCAGTGAGAAATACCCTAGAAACTCCTGTTTCATTACCATGAAATGAGAGCTCAAGGGAGGAGGTGTATCAAGGCAAGCAGACCTGCAGCTGCTGGATCAAGATAAACATGTATACAGCAAGAGAAGTGTTCATTGGTAAACCTTAAATTTGAGGGAAATCAACCACATTGCTCTGCTCCGCGGGTTTTATGCAAGTAACTTATTATCGTATCCATAACTGTATTAAGAGCATAACTGTTGATTAAAATAGCCCAGAGAATAGGTACTTACATGATTTGATAAACTTGGACCTTAACTTCTTGGTGGCAACATTTCCATTTTGTAAAACAGGGATATAAACACAATTCTTGCCTCACAGGTAAAAAAAGAAACCAAAACCAAAAAACACAAAACCAAACAACACATTACTTATTCCCCTCTGCCTGGAGGGAAGACATGGGAGCACCAAACACATTGTTGAGCTTTGCCAACCAACAGATAAGGTTTCTGGTCATGGGCAAATTTGCTGTGAAGATTGGGGGTGGACAGTACCCAGCCTTAGAAACTGAATGACAGTCATTGCGAGAGCAACAGTAACTCCCAGTGCCTGCTATATCATGTTCAAACATACTGAAATCAGCTGTCAGATATAAAAAGGGTTTGAGAGCACTGGCATGCAGAGTATGTTCTCTAAGTCTATACCAAGCTAAAGTTTTGCAGGGAAACCTTGATTTATATATCCATATAGTGCTGAATTGGTATCACCACCCAGGGATTAAAGGAAACTCAAAATAATTGCAAGCCTCATATAACCAGAGATTTTTTTTATTTTTTTTTATTCCCCCTTCAAAAAGGTTTTGGAAGCTTCTGCTTCCACAGGATCTGCAGACCCTTCCAACAGCAGACTAACTAACTTTTGATTCCCAAAGTCTTAAAAGGATGTCAAGAATAAAAGGACATCGAGGTCTTTGGGTGAATGAATACAGGACAGCAAGCCATATGTAAGCAAAGTGTTTAAGCGTTTCTACTGTCACCCTAACTCCTAAGTGCTTTGGAAGACCTGGTGGAGCTTCAGTTATGATGGGCAATTTGACAACAATCTGAAATATGCTATATCCAAAATAAAAACTGTGGCACAACAATGTTTGCTCATGTGTTGTGAGTTTGAACATGTGGAGTAGCATAAAATGAGAATTTGAAATGCTTTAGAGTTTAACTTTATTACCTCACTCAGTGCCTTGTTAACTAGGCCTAATTTTAATCAGCCAACTGCCTTAATTTAGTTGCAGCAGAATCGTCTTCTAGGGGATGGTGGGAACTACATGTCACTGCCACATTACATTTATTGCAGGAGCAGCATTCCTGAAGTGGTTGTCATTCTAAATGGCTTTGTTTTAGAAACAACGGGTAGTATAATTTTACCCAGCCCTGATGACAGTCTTGAGATCCACTTTGCCATATTTCTCACAGTAACAGGATTCTCAGAGATCCAAGTTTCTAAGCTGTTCATTTCAACAAGATCACAATGACTCTGCTCCCATCCTGCAGAAAGGTCGAGAGAAAGCCATCCTCAAGACAGCTCTTGGGCCAAAATACTTGGAACTTCCCACATTGGGACAGCTCATCAAAAGATCTCTAACTTCCCTTAACTCTAAATGGCAAAGTTTTCAAGCAGCTCTTTTCTTTTTTCCCCTCCTCTTTATTAGGACAACCTGTTTCTTTTTAATTAAAAAAAGCCAGTGCCCTCCTGAGAGATAAACCAAAGGGAGGAGGAACCACAGCCAAGTGAACAGGATCCACTCTCTGATATGCAGTTTGTGCATGGTTAATGGATGTTGGGCATTAATATTTCTTACCCTTTTGTCTGTGTTCACTGTAATAGAAACCCCTGTCTAGACTGAGTGGCTACTACAAGTAATCCCAGTAATATCCAGTAAAATCACTCTGAAATGCGATAGCTATAGTTATCAAGGAGCACCAGGATTAACTTGATTGATTGAACAATGGACTTCTGGTTTTTAACATGATCTATATGTGTCCCAAAAAATCAAAAAATATACATAAGGTTGTAAACCCTTCAATGCAGGGCAACTTATCATAGTCTGTAAATGTACTGACACACCCTAAAAGGAGAGAGATTAGTGTTGCTCCAAAATGAAAGGATAAATGGCAATGGCCATAAAGAAATACTTTCACTTAACCAACTTCTGCAAGGACAGGACACATTGACCTCTCTACTGGCAGAGAGTGAACAAACAATACATACTTGGGTCAATACTTAAAGGTCCTCTCCAGAAAATACATCACAAATGAAGATTCTTGCGGTAAGTCCAACCAAGAGAGCCATCTTCTCTTCCTAGAGTGGCCTCTGCAGTATCTCAGTAAATAAGTGTTTCATTGAACAAGGAGAGTTAGGTTCTACCAAGAGGTATGAGATTACATTGA
The DNA here is from genome assembly GCA_013397275.1 of Burhinus bistriatus. Lineage (NCBI taxonomy): Eukaryota > Metazoa > Chordata > Aves > Charadriiformes > Burhinidae > Burhinus > Burhinus bistriatus. Next base: position 161,552 of record VYXH01012048.1, read on the forward strand.
ATGCATTTGCTGAATTTAAATGAGTAGTAAAACATCTAGGCCTAGGTGTAGAGCATCAGCTGCTTCTGTTATAAGCACATGATGGTTTTCTTGCTGACCTAGGTCTGCAAATGTGTCCAATACCTTTGCTTTGAGCTGAGGTAATCCATGGTGTGTATGGGTGATCTTTCTGAAGACTGAATCACATCAGTGAATAATTAATTAGTTACAGGTACAAGACCTAAAACCAGAACTCCTGCATTCATTTCCAGCTCTGTTCACAGTCCTTTTTATGAATTTGGTCAAAACTTTATGTTCTTTGTATGAGCTAGTATGAGCCTGGCAATGAGAAAAAAAAAAATGCTTCTATCTGGCACAACGGAGCTAACATTTAACAACTACATACAGAGTTAGGTAGAAGATGAACCACTTCTCAAACTAGGAAAGTATCGAGCTTTAGGAAAGTTACTTGATAAGTCAGTTTCATCTAAGGAATCACCATCTAAAGAACTGAATTTTATCTCTACAGTTCATAATCAATTCCCAACAAATTGAAAGGGAACTATCTTGACCCTACAGCAGCACCCAGCTATAAGAAAGCTGGCAAAAAAATAAATATATCGTTACCAAGAGTTTTAGTACAGTGACAATCTCTTTAGGAATGGCTTTTAGAATTACCTGGTAGGGAGGTGGGCTTTTTTTGCTCACCTACAGCATACAAACAGACAACATGATTGCAAAGGAATGGAAGACTACTAACCTCAGCAAATTCTTCTGATGTTTGGGTTATTTCTGCCCTAATTGTGCAGCGACACAAAACAGTCAGTCACTGAACCTTCAAGCTCTGACTCCCACTGCAGCAAAGAGGCAAGTTTCCTTCCCAAGTATCTCTGCCGTCCCTTTTATAATACACCTGTGAATCACATTTCCTTCGGTTCCTGCATTAAAATGGCAGAACAGGTGGTTCAGCTTTGTTTGAAAAAACAATTAAGAGAGTTCTCACTATATTGCCAATTGTTAAGTAGCTCACACTTACTCACCTGGGACTAGGCGGCTGCAACAAGCCTGCTTGTTCCCTTTGTTTCTGTAAGTAATCCAATTTGAGCAGGGCAGAGCAGGAAAGGGAACTCCACAGAAAGTCCCTCTTTCTTTTTTTTGTTATTTTCCTAGTGGAAACATTTTTATTTCTGGAAGTTGGGGCTGTACCCACTGCCCAGCTTTCCTCAAGTGCTGACCAAATCCAACATTTAAACTGAGCAAGAGGCAAATTATTTAAATCGCTTCCACTCCACCAGCCGCTCTGGAGCTGTGACAATTTCTTAGGTGAAGACATGGTCCGTGTCTAGCAAAACACGGTTAAAGAGCTCGCTGTGCTGACCTGACATTGAACCTTTTGCTGAGCCATTCTCAGTGCAGGAAAATATTTATTTTATTACAGCCCTGCAGAATTCATCCCAGTCCAGGCACTCAGATTAAGACCAAATGTGTTGAGCTTGCATTAGGTGAAGTTATGAGAGATCTGTATTTGGGATTTTATCTAACTTCTTTTGTAGATGCTAGCGATGCTGAAATGGCACAAAATAAAAGAACTGCAATAATAATAGCGCTCACGGCATCTTGCAGGTTCTGTTGGGGACTTTGTAAAGGGGATAGCCCTACCCTGTGTCAAATATTGTTTTCAAAGGATTACATAACACAAGTCTTCCTGAATCCCAAGAAATTCCTTTTACAAGGAAATTCATGAGGCTGGCTGAGCGACGTCAAGCCTTTGAGTCTTGGCTTACGTCAGTTCCCTGCACATCACCGGGCCTGCAGACATCCCTAGGCCTTGCTCAGTAACAGCACTAACCATCCCAACAGCAAGAGGGAGGTGGAGGAGGGAACCTCTCCCCTTCCACACCTGGAAAGATGTCAAGCTGTGGAGATTTCGTAGTGGACATGTGTCTCTAGGCATAACCCAGGTCTGATCTTGGGAATCCTGAAATATGATAGACGGGACCATCTGACCTGTACTGAGACCTAAGTCTGAGATGTGCATTAAGACACCAATGAAATACACTCATACGCTTCTGATTTTCACTGCATTAACAGCTATTTCAATAGCAGTGAAAGAACTGAAATCTCCTGGGGTTAGACATTGATGAAACCATTAAAGAGTTTTCTCACCAAAATTTCCAAGTAATCCATGTTCTCATGGTAACAGCAAAATCCCTGTTAAAATATAGTTGCAAATATCCTGTTTCTTTTTATTGCTGAGCTGATATATCAGACCTGGGATATGAGATATATGATATTTCCATTACAACCATAATGTCTCCTTGGGACCTCTGTGGTGTCATTGTCTATTACCAGACTTCAAGAGTGATCCTGAATACAAGGATTTTATTTACTAAAATATCACGTATACCAGTTCCTGATCCATCTATTGTAATACAAAGAAAATGAAAACTAATGAAAAATAAAAGCTAATTTCAGTATTTTAAAGCCCAAATGCAAATTTCAAACTTAGAAAGTGTGGTAGGGAAATACAGAGGAAAGAAGTGTGAAATCAAAAGTTCTTTTATCTGAACATGATCACGAGAGAAATGCCAAATGAATAGCAGGAGGTTTTATTAGTGTCTCTGGGCTTGTTTCTGTGACTGTGTGAAAGAAACCTTTATAAAGGAGGCATTATTTGAAGACGCCCCCCAGTTCTCATACGATTTTCCGAAAGCGTAACGATATATCACTAATACAGAAACTGAGATCTGCCACAGTATTATCTATCCGATCTATTTGGAAGTAGCTTGAGAAGCAAGGAAGGGTGGTGAGATGCAGATGTTATCAATTAGCCAAAGAAGTTAACAAAACAACTTCAAACCGCAACAGTTGTTCCAGCTGAGAAGTCTGAAGCTTGAAGTGGGTATTCAAGCTGTTGCTCTGCGCTCACTTCTTTTGTATGCGCTGATAGGAAGCCAGTCAGACCACAGCTGTGAAATCCCGGCTTTGGGAACCAGATCCTCCCCATCAAATCCAAGGGGCAGGAGGCAAGACTTGCATTGCAAAGGATGCCCAGTCCCGAGGCAACTAAAACGCAACAGGTCCTGTAAAATAGTTATTGATAAACAAAGAGAGTGATTAAGAAAAAAGTAAACCCACTTCTGTCAGCTGCAAAATGAGGAGTGATAGAAAGGTTATATGAATTGCTACTAAAAAGAGTTCCTGCATATTATGACAAATAAGGCAAATGTGTGGGAAAGGACCATCAAGTCTAGAAATAGAGAGGAAATTTGCTTGTTCTGTGCCCTGAAATGCCACCACCTGAGAGAGGTGCAGCTGCACAAAAGTAGGCGGGTTTTTGCAAACACTTCTTCATTTTAAAAGTCGTGTTTAAGAGTCGTGTAGATGTGGTGCTTAGAGACATGGTTTAGTGGCAGACCCGGTAGAGTTGGGTCAATGGTTGGACTAGATGATCTTAAAGGTCTTTTCCAACCTAAATGATTCTATGATTTTTAGACTATCCTGAATCCATCCGTTGATCACTAGCTGGAACAGCTGAACTATGGCAGAAGGAAAATAAAGGATCTGTATTTGCTACTGACAAAAAAATAGCAATTGTCCAGAGCACAGGAGAGACTAAAGACCTTCCTTCCCTACTGCAGCTTCTGGACTCCAAGCCCCTGTCTCTCTGTGGTTTATTTAGCGCAGCCTCTGACCATCCTGGCAGGCCCATTATGTCAAACTAAACCTGGTAGTGAAAGCTCAGCCTACAGATGCACCAAGGGGGACTAAAGCGATGGTGCTTTCAGCCACTGAAGGCACTGCAGGTGCAAGAGCAGCCTGAGGATACTGCAGGACACAAGGGCAGTGTCTAAAGCCTGTGGGTACAAGCAGAGCCTGTGGTGCTTTCTGTGGAGCCTACGTGAGCCGAGCAGAAGCTGCTTATCGCCTCTGTGAGTAAAACTCATCCAGACTGCACGTTCTGACCTACTTCTGCAAAAGTCAAAACAGAGTCTAGGAAATAAGTAAATTCAAGGTAAATACAGCTTGCCTGCAAAGGCGTGATGTCTTGATTGTGAACAAGGCTCCTGGTGATGTCCATGGCCCAAAATCTTGGGTGGGAGACAGAAGTGTACTGCAATGTTCAGCCAACAGGGCTCTTTGGTGACAAGCCCACAATACAGAGCAAACCAAGGAGAGATCATGGGTTACATGGTTGGAAGCATCAGGAGAGCAGAACAACCAAGGATAGCTGAGCACTTATACTGATCACAGTTAATTAAAAAAACAGTGTGACTCAGAAGAATGCAGCCAGAGGCTTGTAAGCCAAAACGTGGTGTGGAGGGTGTGTGTTAGCATGGTTTAAAAGAAATAACAGCAAGAAATAATACATTCTCTGATGCTGAAGTGACAAGAGAGAAACAATAAAAAGTTGCTGTACCTGCAGTTCATCAATAAGCTCTACAATATGCTGAGAGCAAATGGGAGTGAAAGAGTTTATTTCATTGCCTTGGAGCAAAGAGCCATCCCTTTTCTACCATGAGTCCTGCATGACATGGCTGCTAGCCCGGAGCTGCTGCGATCCATGGTGGGTCATTTGGATTGCATCTGCTGTAGTCTTGTCAAAGGTAAAACACTAACTTCATTGAGTTCATTGGCAAGCGGTTGCACCAGCAGACAAACAATTTGAACGAGGTCTGAGTCATGCAGCCGTGGCACCTGGTGCACCAGTCCTTGCATAAAATAGGACTGAGAGAGGCCTCCTGGGTCGCTGAGCCTTGTCTTCTGCTATCACAGGCACCATGTTGTATAATCCCCTTCATAAACACAGCAGCAGCTGTGGGAGAAAAGCCTGGAATGGCTAAGGATGCTGAATGTGAGGTGTTACAGGGTCCTGAGTCAGGGGGATTTGGGGTATGCAAAGAATGCAGCTTTGTGCTGTTTAGAAGAGCAACATAATATTTTATTAATGAAGCTGGAAAGTCATATATCCAGGGAAACACCCAAGACCTTAATTATGCCAGAGAGGCATCAGGGTAATGCAGTACTTGCTTTCTACTCCTGGCCTTGAGTTCAGAGAATTATTTTCTTCTGTTTCAGCATTTGGTTGAGCACAACATGCCAGCAGGAGAGAAAAAAAAAATCACACTGGTTTCCACTTCTGCAAGTACTGTGTCTGTTTTAAATCATGAGAGAAGGAGACTTCTAATGAGGCTGATTCATATAATGATGTATTTTACAAGCTATTCTCAGCAGATTCACTGCAATATGTCATTCTTTATGTATCATCAGAGATATATGAGCACACGAGCTTACGAAGGGTGGGGAAGTCTCTGAATAACTGACCAGTTTTGCACCTCATGTGCTGGAGAAGGAGAGAAAGAATTGGAAGTTCACATAGACTATTGCTTCCAAACCCTCCAGACCTCAGGTCAGCTGTGAACTCCACTCCAATAAATATGAACATTACAAGACTCGTGTCTTAAAACTTATTTCCAAGGAAGTGTCTCATTTTATTGCAACATGAATAAGAGACTCTAAGGTAATATTTACTTTGTTTTACATTTCATAAAAAAAGAAGACTGTAATTTCAAGGAGGCTCTAACAGAAATTCCTCTTTCCATCCAAGCGGAAGAAATCATGTTCAGGACCTTTCCCTGAGGGCTCAAGGAAAGCACATTAACATGGCAACTCCCACTTCGCTTTATTTGTGAGTTACTCTTGCAGGAGGATGAGGCTGGAATTGAGAGAAGCTATAACTGGACTAACTGGCCAAACCCTGTGACATTAAAGGGTAGGCAAGGATGCTGAGAGGATAATCCCAAAGATGCAGCTCTCCAGCTGATGAAAATCAGAAGAGCCAGATAATCACTGAGAGAGATTCCCACCTAGAAAGAAGGTAATTGCAGGGGCTTTAAGTGAAAGGGTGCAGTAGTTACTCCAGTTCTGCCTGTCACTCCTGTCACTACTGACTTTCCCAGCACTCTCTTTTAAGATGCTGGAGGAGGGGCTGAGGCCCTTTTAATGAAGTGAAAGGATGAGCGGGAGGCCTGTCCAGAACAGCAGTGGAAAGAGAAAAGACATATGCAGAGAGCCCCGTGCATGGGGAAACCAGAGCTGCAGCCTGTTCCAGATGCAGGAGCTGCTGAAGCACAGATGTCTTCAGGAAATCTCCACACTGCGCCCCAAAGAGTTTTGGCCAGGTGGGAGAGTGAGTCACTTCCGAGGCCGCGCCAGCGCCCGGCTCTGCCGCACACCAGCCAGCCAGCAAGGACAGCCCAGCAGTGCCTGGCCTCCGGGACCACTCGCCGAAGGACAGTGCCGGCGTCTGACTGGTGAGTCCCACCTGGCCTGGGCTTTTCAAGCCGCATGTCCCAATGGCATGGTCGCAGGTCTTTTCCGTGTGTCTCCTTGCAAGCCCCGTGCCTGCTGCATCGAAGGGGCCCTGCTTTAGCCTTTTTCTCACCACCGATGTAGCAACCTGATTTCTGGCAAGGGGAGCTGGCTGCCGTTCCCTTGCTGGGCTGCCAATATACCTCCTCTTTCTGGCCCGAGGGGCCACCAGAGAGTGATACGGGCTGTTGCCAACTCCGTCTGCCTGGGAACAAGGGACCCGGCTTGGAGCCCAAGCCCAGATCTTAGCGGTTCCCTGCTGCTAGCCCGCAGAACAGCCCTTCTGGATTTCTGAAAGGCAGGCTGCCCTTACTTACTAATTTTCTTAATTTTTTGTGGCCTCATCAGTGACTTAGTCATAACACCAGGGTCAGCCACCAGCTGCTGCCTATTCCCACGGTATAACCTGCCCGCTTCACTGTCTTTCCTTAAATGTAATACGTGGTGCATTTGTGTCTGGTACTTTCTCTTGTTTCTGCAATTGAAATTTTATCCGTTCATGGAGTGCCCGAAATTCTGCAGAGACACTTGGCCTGAATACTCATTTCATTGTTGAAAGCCAATACTGCTTTAACAGATGCAGTAAAATTCTGAGAATCTAAAGTTCACTTTTCTGCTTTAACTGCCGCAGATGAAAGAAGCCTACTCCACACAGCTGAATGCCTCTCTTGCTTGCTGGCACGTTAGCTTTAAAGGTGTTCTGGTAGTTTTCATGCCTCTGTGTTGCCTAAGTACTTTTGTCCAGATCCTCAGCTGGAGTAGGTGGATGCAGCTATGCTGCAGTCAGCAGAGCTATGCTGATTTATACCACCAGGCATACTTTTTTTTATGTGTAGATATCCTTAGAAAGTAATCACCAGGCTCCCTCAAGCTGATTCCACATGACTTGCAACTGCAGTTTCAAAAGCAAGGCTGTTCCTGAAGCTTCAGCACCCCTCGCAGTACATTCCCACACTGTGTAGGCATCTGTCCAGGGTACAAAGGAATGCAGACCAACACCAGTGGCAAACTCCCAGCCTCCGCTCGAAGTATTGTGCATCCTTAGACATGCTTGACTGAATAATTATTGTATTGCCTTGCACAATTTCAAACAACATTTCATAATGACATAGAAATCTCCAGATTTCGCTGTCAAATTATTTTCATTGCAATAATTTTAAAAATACAAACCCTGTCATTTCTTCACCTCTGGGAAACAAAACCAGAACAAGCCAAAGCATTAGCAGTGCACACTCTGTCGAAACCCAACGTCTTTAGATTCTCTTTCAATATAATTTCTGGCCTGTGAGTTAGACCAGTGCAGACCAGTTCCCTTCTGCGTTTGCTGCAACTAAACACCCTGTGGAGATGTTAGGCTCTGTTTAGTGTACAGAACTCACAGCCCTGAGTTACATGGTTATCTCCATTCAGCAACACAGTTCCTCTGTTCTCTGCCGACCTTGCAGGTTTGTCCCCATTTGAAAACAATTATTTTCCTCTGACTTGGCATTTTTGGCTGCTTCCCAACTGCTTGTGGGCACTTTGGGATTTATAGTTAGAGTCCCTCAAAGGAATAGTTATCTTGAAAGTCAAAACTATTTCCAAAAGGCTAAAATGTATCTTTCAGCTGAGTGTGGTTTTCCCTGCTCAAATTGCTTCATATGGATCTAGCCAATTCATTTTCCTGCAATGAAGTGGTTGCAGGAATACCTAAGGACTGGGACAGAAGGAAGAGGCTGATTGTCTCTTACCACCAGGGACTTTAAAATAGCTGTACAATTTACTGCCCTTTTGAGATTCTTTACATAGTGGATGAATGTGAATCGGATCTTCCAAGTGGAATAACTTCTTATGAAGAGCTAATGTTCAATAAAGTAATTTGGCTGGTAAGCAAAGCTAATATACATTTTTTGTGTTCACAAGAGAAGGAGAGAGGAAGATCCAAGGATAATGGCCAGACCCAGCTCCCACTGAAGTGTTTAGTTCCCAAAGGGGGAGCCCTTACATACCTATGCACAAAGGTCCTGACCCTGGCAGCCTGTCTTCCACCACGCAACATGAGATGGCATTGCCAACAGGGAACACTGGGAATGGGGGCTTAGCATAAAATTACATCAGCTGTACCTCCCTTCCAGATTGTAAACTGGGACCTCGACGTCCTTGTATGTTATGTAGTGATGTCCTGGTTTGAGGTAAAACAGGACCAATTTTGTTCAGTAACTTTACTTTTTAGCTAGGCCTCTTCTAACTGCTGAAATTACCAGCGTGTTGTGCAGAAAACTGTTGGCTCTCAGAGTGATAAGACCCATGTTTATAGTTGATGCCAAGGAATGGGATGCAGAGAGGCTCCTGCTTATCCTTATTGCTGTAACACCCAAGGGCAGCCAACTTTGTTACCTGCCCCATGGGAGGGTGGGAAGCGGAAAAGTGTAGAGGGGTCACACCTGCGGGGAGGAGCGGACAGGACAGGTGACCCAAACCTGACCAACAGGATATTCCATCCCATCTGCCTCATGCTCAGGATAAAAGCTGAGGGATCAAATTCTTCAATGGCCAGCATCCGAAGAGGACTCTGTCTCTGCGTCTGCCTTTTATCTCGATCCTGAATCCAGATCCGGAATCCAGTTCCCGTCTGTCACTGAGTCCAGTCTGGGACTTCCCCAGCACCTGCTGGTGATGTGATTGTCATCCTGGGAGCTTGATATGGTTTTGTATATATATTTTTCATTATGTTCTTTTTATTATTTCATTATTAATATTTCATTAAAGCAGTTTAGTTCCTTCTAAATCTCAAGTCTCTCTTTTTCTCTCTCTCTCTCTTGCCTCCCTTTGGGAGTGGAGCAAGAAAGAGAGAGCATCTGTCGTTCCACCAGATTGGGCCAATCTGGCCCAAACCACGACAAGTGGTGACAACAATGGTGTGTAATCCAAACGGGCATCTGGATCCTAACTTTGCTGGCTAGTGTTTAGCTGTAGCAAAGCCCAAGCAAGCCCCTAACTTGGAACAGGGGGAACTGTGTGTGGGAACCTGAAACATTTCAGGTCTTGGTTTCAAAGGTGACTATCTGATAGAGAAAAATAGAAATAAAATACATTATGTCAAAGTGCTTTCTATCTTGCGGTTAGCTCTTAGTCATTGTAGTCAAGCTATCTTTGAATTACTCCTCAAAAACACACTAACTCCCCCCAAAAATAATAACAATAATCTGTGCTTTTGGTTTAAAGAACTTACGGTCTTTCCTAGGGTAAGACCTCTAGCACTTCATGCTGTTCTCACTTTTATAACTACAGAAGGAAAGATGTTAAAGTAGTTTAGGAATTTGTGCTTTGATCACTAGCTATGTCATAAAAGAAGACATGCCAAGTGGAACTTTCTACAGTCTCCTTAGCAAACACCCTTCTAAAGATCACATAAAGATCTGGACCTCAGTCTGCCACATCTCAGACTTACTGATTTCTGTAGTTAAGAAAGTAAAATAAGAGCAATACCACTAGAAGCACTTTTGGAAATATTTGCTACCCCAGCCTTGTCATGTAGCTTCTGCATGATGCAGTCAACTGGAGCGGCCTTGGTCGTAAGTCCAAGTAATGCTCCAACTCACACTTCTGCAGCCTGTTATTGCTCACTCATTTAATGGGAGACAAATATTTTATTAATCATCCAAATCTGGTTCCTGAAGTGTAGGCTTTCACCTGCTCATTAGTAAAACATGCAAAATGTTACGGTAAGAGCAAGTGAATCCATGCACTTTTATACTGCCAGCAGAATGTCAGTAATTTTTGATATTGACTTTAGCACAAGCCAGATGAACTGAAAGGTCAGCGTGATTTGTGCCATGGTTCTGATGGTGAGGGTCATGTGTTGTCTGGAACGGCAACACCACTTGAACAAAGAGAGTAACAGGAAACCTACACAAGCTTGTGCATAGACAAAGAATTGGGTGTGTAGAGAAATTTTTCTAACATAAATAAAATAAATTAGTATCCCCACTAGATCTAAAAAGGATTTTCAAAGCTCTGTCATTACACGAGTCTATTCATTTTCAATTAAATGAGCTTTTTCTCTTTCCATTCACAATAATATAACATCCTTGTAGTTATTACAGCAAAACTAATATATCAAGCTCACCTTTAAATAGGTATTTAACAGTCTATATTCCATTGTAACAGGTGGACATGAGGAAGAAAGCCAGCACTACTGGACAATAAGCTTCCTGCTGCTCGCCAGCTGTCCATGGACTGTGATCTGGGAAAATACTCACCCAGAAAAATTGACCAGAGACATGGCATGGACATGACATAAGTCGACACCTCTGCCTTCTGCAGAGCACCCAGACTTACACAAGCAGATACATTGAATGGAACTGAGCCTGCCTGTTTTACAAAAAACATCCTATACCAATGCTAGCTTTGGCCATACTTCATGCTCAGGAATAATTCCTGGCATTCCCATTGACTATTTCTCAGCACATCAACGCCTGAATGATCTCACGGGAAAACCCTTCTCACAGGATGCTCCATCCTGCCAGGACTCTGCTTCTACTTGTGCCAGCACTACCTGCAGGCACTGATCCATTGGGAGCGTCTGCATTTCCTTGGGATTCCTTTTCTGTCTGACAGACCATCATTAAAAACTGTTAGCAAATTCTGTTTATAAGCAGTTGAATGTTTCCTTAAAGAAAAGTGAAACCACAAGCAGGATAAGAGGGTGAAGGGAAAATTCCTATTACCTGGAATCCAACACACTTAGAATGAAATGCGATAAATTTGCTTAGTGAGTGACAGCAGCACTTTGTAGGAATGCAGTTGTGAAGCACACCATTTATCAAAGCTGTGCTTTTCCTCACAGCTTTTCAGACAGATTTCTTTGCAGAGCTTGACTACATCACCATCTGAAAAGCTCACATAAAAATGCAAAGTTAGATCTTACCTGCCTTCACCCGCCATGCAGTTCCTTGACTTGCACGGGATTCCTGACACTCTCACCCCTTGCAGACAAGAGCTCTGTTCAGCAGAAGTTTTAGGTGATATTCAGATTGCTTTCGACACCCAGAGTGCTTAATTCTTCAGGCTGTCTGGAATATATTGGCATTGGGTGAGTAATCCCTCCCAAGTCATCACATCAGGCCTGTTTTAGTAAATCTTTCCACTTATTAAGAACAAATTTAAACCGCCCAAATACGCTTATTTTTGTAAGGAGTCCTTTAAAAATAGTTCGTAAATTTATGAGCCAGCATACACTGCAAAAATACAATAAAAAAGAAAATAAAAGTCAGTGACGCATTTTAGCCCAGTTTAAACTGTCAGCCGAATCCTCCCATCTTGTACAAAGCAAGCAAGAGGTTTTGCATAAAAGCAGTCAGCGAAGTCCTGCTGGGGTTAAGATGTTCTTTCTGAAGCACAGGGCAACATTTCATCTGTTTTATTAGCCCGTGGCTGAGGTGGTATCCACCTTCCTGAATGGGCAGACAGGATTTAGAGAGGTATACATGCAGACCTCGTGAGTCCACACCTCCGGAGGAGGGGAGGGAGTCTCCCCTGGACCCAGCTGAACATGCAAGCCTCTTGCATGAGCTCCCTGTGCCCTTCTTACTCACAGCCATGCCCAGGAGAAGCCAGCCTGACTCAGAGCAGCAGTAACAAAATGGAGTTCCTGAAACCCCGGTGAATCTCCTGCTATAGGTTAGGCAAGTTCACATCTGAAATGTTGCCAGATGTAAAAGGGGTCTTTGGGAGAAAGAAGTCTGGGGACCAGTTGCTTGGAGCAACCTGCAAGGTGTTCATGGCAGACCTGGGGAGCAGGGCTCGCGGCTGCACCTTGTATGCCTAGGTCTTAGCCCAGCAGTGGGGCCAAAATATTGCAATATTGTCTAGGAGATATCAGCGACACTCAGGAGAGTTCCTATAAAATCTTAGTGACTTAGAGCTTTATGTAACTGAAAGCCAGACTTTCTTCAGAAGCACGCTTACCGCGTCCCTCAGGCCAATGTGCCGGTGCAACACACCAGCCCCTGCCTGGCAAAGGGACCTCGCTCTCTTTTCACACCACTTTTGCAACGGGGTAGTGCCCTTTGACTTCTGCTGAGCTCTACCCTCACTTGTGGGTGCGAAAGAAGAGGTGCAGGTCCAAACCTGGGTATGGCCTGTGAAAATTGCAGTGGTTTGGGCAGTGTGTTCTTAAATCGATGATCCTTTTAAAGAAACAGACTGCCAATGGATGGAGAGTTCATTGGTATTGCAGGAGTGTCTTTTGAAGATGTTCCCCCAGGGCTGGCTTGAAGCTTCTACTTGACAGGTGTATGTAACGTACCAAGATCCAGGGAGAAATCCTGCCTTGTCAATTCAACTGAAATGAGTCAACGAACAGACACGACAGAGTCGGCGGTTTCACATGTGGGTTAATTTACAGCATCTCTAAGTGTCTGCCATTTCAGTACTTGGAAATCCTGTCACATTCTTTGAGCATGTATGAATTATAAATTCCCACTAAAGGCCTCACACATACAGATGTTTCAAGAGTTAGTAGTTGCTTATTTTTCCTTTTCTATGAAACAAAAAAGGCAAAAGGAGTTGCAGCACATTCCAGAGTAATCTGTTGCCCGATAGCAACAGTACTTCCTTATGCTGCTAACAGTTGTATTTACCATTCAGGAAGGTATTCTCCTGCACTTACAATATAAGTAAATATAAAGCTTTTTGGTCTGCTTTTTATTCAGGCAGATTTATGCCTTGAATAAAGCCCACATTTCAATGTACAGCCAATATTAGGCAAGTCAAAACAAAATCTGATTTTAATAAATACATAGTCCAGAGTCTGAAAAGATTTTTGCCTTTTTTTCCACCGTAATATATAAAGACCAACTATACACCTCACGATATTCCCACTGAAAGCAAGCATGATTACACTGCATGAGGTGCAATCAGAGCAGAAAGGTGCATTTGTACAGCACAGAGAAATGTACTGAGATACCCAGAGAAGATTACGGTATCGTGCTGCCACACTGGCCTCTAGGTTTAAAAATAGCAGTTCTGCTGCAGAGTGCTGTAACTCTGTCTCTGATTTTCAGTTGGAAGCTTTTGATGGGAAGAAAAGCAGAACAGGTATCTTCCCTAAGCCAAAGACTTATCTGCAGGTTTCTCCATGATTGCCATCTCAAAGACCTATGGACTTGAGAAAAAGGTGGTTAATATTTTTATCAATTACTCTGAAAATATCCTCCACTACTTTAGCCTACATCCTAAGTTATTCCCCCAGTTTTCTACATTCCCATAGGTGCTCTGTATTAATTTGGTACTAACTACTATTTGAAAAGTTGCCTGCACACAAGCATATATGATACTACAACCAGTCCAGAAACATTTTTTCTAGAAATTTTGTGTTTCTGTGAAGAGCTACAGTCACTGCATTGTAGGCACATCGCAGTGCCTCCATGCCCTGCGTTCGGAAGAGTAAGCAGAGGAGTATTGCATCAGCGGTTGTCACAAGCCTGCGCAACATGCGTCAAGCTCAACACATTTATTTTTTGCTGCATGTGGTCTTGTGGTATTGCAGTAGAGGGGGTAGACCTGACGCAATAAAGCCAATTTCTATTTCATTTCTGGAGGTACATTTCCTCCACCAGTCCCAGCCTCCACCTGGCTGTGATAAGGGAGCAGCAGCTCTTAGCAAATCTGCCCCATGCTGAACTGTCTGACTTCAGGATCCATTTTTTGGTAACAGTTTCTCTTGCTGTGACTACATCAGTAAGCAGTGATAACAGCTCTTTTCTCCAGGGCCACATTAAGCTGCTTCAGGGCAGACTTTTTTATGTCCTCTTTCTCATGCCATTATGCACAGGCTTCGTGTCCAAAAAAATCATCTGTCACTTCTTGTTCCTGCAGCATTATTCTGACAAAAATCAGTCACTAAGAAAGTCCTTGATGTCAGAGGTTTCATCAAAGCAAAGTAATAAATATTGCAGCAGTCAGCTTGTCTTCAGAGTCCCGGTGGTTTTGCCAGAACTCTCACTTACTCCTTCAACACTGTGTTGTCAAAAGAATTTCATTTGTTGGAGTTTCTCTTTCCTTCCACTGCTCTTTTTTTCCCCCTCCTCCCCTTTTCCTTTTCTTCTCTTCCCAAGGAAATGAGGGGCAAACACAAGTGAGATACTGTACCATCTTTATCACTCCACCATCTGCAAATGGTTTCATTCTTCTGACAATTTCACATGCAACCTTATAAAAAGACCTGGCTCACTTATGCCGCTAACTTCAAAGATGTACAAAGCTGTGTTGGACCAGTCTGTGCTGGTGGGGCAGATAATAAGAGGCTGTGTTTGATTTCTGTGAGAATCTATCTCTGTGTCAAATGGCTAATCGGTGAGAAAACATTTCTTCCAGTGTAGAGCTCAATCCTTCTTCAAAATGAAGGCAGAGAACAAATTAGGGGCCAAGTGAGGCTAAGAAACCCTAGAAGTAAGGAACGAACCTCAGAACTTTCCCTGCCATTCTGCAGAGAAGGCCATGAAAGCTCTTGGCATCCCTGCAAATATTTCAGTGGGATGTGATATTGTTCTTTTCTCCTTCTAGTAATTTCTCTGTGCCAAAAGTTTCAGGATCTCCTGGAAGCAGGCTACCAAACTCAAGTCAGCTGCATAGTGCCCATCTTTGCCCAAACCATTTTTTCCTTTGGATGGTGCTGTGGACAGGCCAGATGTGAAGCGAGAATGTCTGACCCTCCCTGTCCTTCCACAGCTCCATTCCGTTGATTCTAAACAGTTCTGTCGTGCACTCACCCCTCCCGGCTCCCATTAAAAATCAGTAGGCTTTGGGGATGCTCAGGACCTTGCAGTCCTGTGCTCGGTCTGGCCTGCTTCCCTGGAGTCCATGGTTCAGGCAAAACCTTTCTACCTGACAGAAGGACAAATGGAAACAAGTCTTTTCTGCCTCCTTCTTAAAGGCACCTTTCTGAATGTTCCAGTGGCTGTTTTGTTCACATGAGCATTTTTCTATTTTCTGTCTGTTAGAGGAGGTCATGACATTGTATTTTGCCCTGTGGAAATTTTAAACAAAAATAAAGCTATTTTTATTTTCATTTCCAGTTCCTCTGAATATCAAGGGAATGTACATTAGCCCCTTTTCTTTCAAAATTACTTTTTAATGAAAACATGTTTTTCCCAACACTGAAGACATGGTTTTCTGTTCTCTTGAACACTCTTATTTTTGTTTTAAGTAGTTCTGATGAAAATTACTTTGGTTCTCTTTTACTAGAGAGCTTCCATATAGCAAGGCAGAACATTGTCTTGAAATGAAGCAAACAAATCTCTGATTGTAATCTTTTTATAAAAAGCCTTATATTTCCTCTGTCTCATCGCTCATATTTTAAAAAACAATTATCAAATACAAGAGGAGAAAATCTTGAATCTTTTTGGCTCTGTGCTCACATTGAAGGTTTTTTAAATTCTCCTTGACTGTTCACAAGCCCAGAGGATTTCTTTTTATTTTTTAAGCCTCTCTAGAAAGTGCAGCTTTTTCTCTGGGGACAAGTTCTAAAAGAAACAAATCAGAGATGAGGAATTTTAGTAGTCAGTTCACTCTCTGGTTCATTCCTTTGTCTCTCTCCTGTCAAGGCACTTTGATTCTGCATCCCCCACATATCTCAGCCTTTCGAGGCATTTATAAATTATAGAAGTATTTATTATTGTGGGGAAAATATGATCATTCACTGAACTCATCGTGAACTTTGCACGCATGCTCACTCCTTTTGTCCTGAGAATTTTTTTTCATAGCAAGCAAACCCCTTAAAGTCTGCAGGCTGACTTCTAGGGCTGAGATCTTGGCAGGTGACTCCTGGCTCATACTCATACAAAATGCGAAAATGCCCACTGTGTCCTACTCTTTTCTACATCAAATTTGAAACTTCGCTTCAAGTTTGCCCAGTTTCTCATATCGATACAGCAAGCACCATCCATGTCAGTGTGTAAATCTCTGGAAGAAAACTACCCATCATCCCACATAACTTTATGGAGAAAATTGTCTGAGATTTTCAGTTCCTAGTGTTGTTAAAATATATGTTTACGAGGGTGGGATGTGAAAATCTTTTGAATGCAATTAAACTGCAAGTTTCACTTTCTCTGGTAAATAATAGAAGGATCAGCTGGTACATATTTAACAGGAATCTTGTTATTCCTTCACTCTTCCAACACTATTAAACAGGACAGGTCAGTGCAGAAGACTATTTTGGATATCCAAGTGTGAGAGAGATTGATAATTCCTAGTTTGCAGGATCTGGTCCACTGCTGACTCTGGAAATACATGATAAGGTCATATTTCCTTTCAAACTCTTCCTTGAAGCTGAAAAGAACAAAGTTCTGTCACTGTGTGCTGTTCTGTTGCAGCAAAGACACTTCTTGGATATAGACACTCTGGATTTGAACCCAGGTCCCCAGAGAAGGCACTTAATCCTCAGAAACACCTACAGTAGCCCCCTTAAAGACTCCTCACTTACTATGTCTTGTGTGATATCTTCCATTAACGCTACCAGGGACCCATACTCTGCCCGATCACTAAATGATCTGTTCTCCACAAGGCCAGAAAATGAATGCATTTAATAAGGATTAACCCCTGCTGGCACTAGGGAGCAATAAATATCATAGCACCAGCATTCGTAACGCTATAGTTATCATTGTGTCAGCATTTCTGTTATAAACCAGGGTTTGGGGTGGATTAGAACTCAGCCATAAAATTTTCTCCAGGCTGAAACTTGGCATAAAAAAGAAATATCAGTCTATGATTGTTTTTTTCTTTTTCTTTAAGCTTTAGAAAAAAAATATCTCTTCAGTCTATTTTAAGTTGTAAAAGGGAAGAATATGAGTCTCTTCCCAAATTCTTTAAATTGGCATCCAGGCCTCTGGGAATGAAGAAAAACTCTGGATGTGGCTGCATTTAGGGGTGAGTTTTCATTGGGGTATCAGAAGTTCAGGGATTAAAGATGTTTTTTGGTATTTCTTGAGAGCCAAAAGCTTTGTCATATTATATGAAGAGCTCAATTCTTTAGCAATGGGGCTTTAAAAATATTTCTTGGTCCCGTTTTTGTTCAGAAAAGCGGATAATTTTAAGCTACCAGGACCTCCAAACCACACTCGGTACCTTGACCAAGCCCCAGGTAAATAGTCCCACTACACCCCCTCTTTGTGCCAGGCTGCAGTGGCACAGGGGACAGACTGGGATAACTGAAATCAGGTTTGTTGGAGGTTTTCTTCTAAACTCAGACTTGAGGCTTTTAGCAGAATTAGTTCGCTCTCAGAAACCAGATGCATGACTGAGGGAACTGACATGAAAGACATCCTAATGTTGCTGGTGTTGGAAGGGATGGAAGAAGAGTAGGCACAGACCTTTGCTATGGGATGTCACGCGTGAGTCTGAGCCAGCTCGCAGCTGCGGACATTCATCCTCCTGCTCCTGACTCCCCGCTGTACGACAGCACCGCGTGGGTTTCACTATTTCTGGAAGAGCTTCTGTTTGGAGAAAAGCATGATTTACCCTGCAGTGTACAAGCACACACTATCAAAAGGGTCACCACTGTTTTGTGTAGACCTCAAGAGGAGAACATGAATTAATTTGTTCCCCCAAAATAAGGTTTTCTTTTAGAAACCGGAGTGCTATTTTTTTTCTCGTGCAGTCTGAGGTATAATACTGAGTTCCAGTTTCCCTTAAGAGCTGAACTTCATCCTCCTACTAGGATGGTTTTATTTTAGTTACCAAATATTTGAGGTTAAAGTGAATAGTTCATCTTTAATGGGATTATCTCTTTCAATGTTTGCTTTCATTACAGTTCGAATTGCTCTGAGCATGAGAATCTAACCTCACCAAAAGCATATTTTTGTAATTTGATACAAACTAAATTTAACCTTTGACTCTCATCTATAAAGACGTTACTTTTTTCCACTGAAAAGCAGAATGTTAGATTAAAGATCTGCCAGTTTCAATTTCCAGGTTGCTAACCTTCCTGTGATTGGGTCGTGAAATGTGGAAAGCTGTGTATTTAGTAAAGGTATTTAATATTAATAGTAACAGTCAAGATGGTCTTATACCTGCTACTTGTAACAGCTAGATGGAGGTTCTCTACTGACTTTTTAAATAGTGAATAATTTCCTTGACCTACATTGTGCAATACAGTAGAACTCTTCGGACAGATATATTTAAAATAAAATCTTCTCTTTGAGATGCTTTAGCAGTTCATCACAGTTCTTTTGTTAAACAAATAATTTTTATCCGTATGCTTTGGAATATTAAGCCTGTGCTTAGGAAAAACAGATTCATGGTCTCTCTCCTGAGGGCTGGCTTTAAATGTGATTCAGAAAGGGAAACAGATTCTCTGCATTATTCTATATTTTCCCGAGTAAATCATCAGGAAAATTGGAGAGGAGGGGTTGCTTTTTAGAAAAACTATATTCTTGTTCTCCGCTGGAAGAATTCTTCTAAATATGTGGACTTTGTCACTTCTGTTTTGATAAGTTGAAGTGTAGAAACTTTCACCAAAAAAGCTTTTTGGGTATTTATCAGGAATTTAAGTTTTTTTTAAAAAAGCAATTAAGTGTGAATAAAAAATTATTATGTCTCCAGTCCTGCAAAGGATAGATCAAAAGTGAATAGACTGTCAAAGCTCTGGTGAAGTCAAAGATACGTCTTCCCCGCCTTTCTGCAGTAATGAAGTAAAGGGGAAAACGGCTCATTGCATACGTCAGGATGCGAAGGCGAATGTGGCACACATATTTATTTATTTTACCCAGGAAAATTCACTATGAATTCTATGAAATCCTTCCACTGGATATATTTCCTATGACTCTATTTTTGTACAATTCATAGGAAAGCCTTTGTGTTCATATACTTACACAGGCTCCATATGGAAGACTGATTTAGATAGAAAAATTATACTCTGTTAAATCTGTCCATTCTGTACAGGCAAGCAAGCAAGAAAAAAGAAACCCGCCTTACATTTCAGCTCTGCAGTCATCAGACAAGAATACTGCAACTAAAATTCAAATTTTAGTTTGAACACATACTGCGCTAATAAATGGTCAGCTTAGAAGCATTTCCTGTTTATACACTGTGTTAATAAGCATCCATCACTATGTCACATATACGGGATACCAAATTCAAATGTCAAACAAAATGTAAGAGGTCACACATTTTCCTTTGCTAACTAAAAGTGTAATTCATAAATATTATTGCTACCAAACTCTCCATCTACAGCACTTGTTTAGAAATATGCACATGTAATATAAATTGTGATTAAGTTAAATGGGTATATTATTTCCTGTTTTAAGGGTGAACAGCAGCATGAATTATGTTTTACTCAATAGGCATTTCAATAAAAACCTATAGACTAACAAGCTGCTATCATATAGTTCAGCTGCACAGACTAACATGAGAAGGGTCTTACGATCCACCACTGATATTTAAGCTGTTTCTGGGTCTGTTATTTCTGCTGATGCGTAGAAAAAACATTTCCTTAGCTTAAAAACCCTTTCCATTTTTTTGTTATAAAAATGCAGCCTATTTGATTGTAGGGGGTTTCTACATGGAGAACAAATAAGACAAATTCAATCAGCTAACCTCAATCTTTTTACTTTTACTGACTTAAGAAATGTAGGGCTTGAGGAAGTCTCTCTGTGAAAATAATCATCAACTCCCGTATTTTGAAATTACTCATCTTAGTTTGTAGAAATCAAACACTCAAAGAACAAAATAAAACAAAGATTTTAGAAATGGCTTAAACAGATTTTTGAAAACGGGAAACGTACTTTCAGTGTCATGTAGTCACTAGATTTTGTAGAATTTTCTAGCTAGCCTTCTGCTGTGTCTCTTTTTGTTTGATATTGTATTTCCAGTTAATTTGAAGCATTTTAGGGTCTGATTCAGAATCCTCCGAGGTCATCTTAAAGACTTGCAAAACTGTAAGTAGATTAGACTTAAATAAATTTGAAGTAAAAAAATTAAACTCTGATATTACAAGTAATAATGCCATACCGACAAAATGTTCTCCCTTCAGGCCAAATTAAAGATCTTTCTCACAAACAAACACAATGAAAACATCGAAATTGAATTAAAAATATACCGTTCCCACCACAGTTATATAAAAACTGCCAGAGTTACTTTGCTTTCTGAGTGCAATTAAATAGTAGGCTCAAAGGCAGATTTTGCTAAAGAAGTATCTTAAATTCTATGTAAGGAGGGTTATTCCCACTGAGGAGCTGCATAGCCCAAGATAAGCAAGCCCAGTTACTGCTTGTCTTGAACAACTGCGTACAAAACGTGGTTGCAAATACTGTCAAATCAAAGGCTTTCAAGGCAAATAGGAATACCACACATTCCCAAGTTATCTACTCTTTTTTTTTTTTTTTTAAGCTTTGGTAGAAAAAAGGTTTTACCAAGTCACTGGAGTCTGGTGTTCTTTTAAAAGCTTGTAAAATAGGAGTCTGAATATTTTGTTTTATTAGGAGGAACATAGCGCATAGCAAATGCAAAGAAGATTACTAAAAAGGAAGGGGTGCTAAGTCCTTTAAGAAATGAAATGAAAGAAAAGAAATGAAAATAAGTTCCATATTCTGAAAGTCATAGGAAAACAGGCGTATAGGAGCATTGTACACTAATATAATTCAGACTATTTTACAGCAGTGTAAAATCTTTCATGTGTCCCTATTTATGAAGTGAAGGAGACACCAAGGCAGATACTATCGAAAAGGGAAAACATCATTCCATTTAAGTATTCCAGTAACAGAAAAAGAGTCCTATTCATTAAAATTCCAACACTAAAAAATAATTAATTGTGTTAATCTTACTCTCCATGGTTTGGCCACTGAATTTCAGGAGTTGAAAACATAAAGCAGTCAAGTTATTGTCATTGATATGTATTACTGAGTGATTTCCTTGAAAGCAGCCAAAAAATACAAAAGAATTCCAAAATCTATGTTTATAAATCCCTGTGTTGCGTTTGTTTTGCTGTGGGGTTATATTGCTTATTTTTCACAACTGTTTAGATTTTTGGTATACCTGAAAAATTCCCAGAAGGAATTCCCAAGAGGGAGTCTGCTTTTCCACCTTACCACATGGGAGACTGTATTGTCTGTCCATCTCCAGAGTGGAAAGAGAAACCCCCAGGTGGTCCAGGGAGCAGCCTCTGGCAGTCAGCTCCAAAGGGAGAAGATGCCAGGCAGCAACAGCATCAAGGCTCTAGAGGTGATGTGGAGCAAAAGGCCTCCGGTGGGAGCAACCAGGACTTTCTGGACCCCAGGGGGTCCCTGGAGCTTGTGAACCACAGCTCAGTCCATGAGGGAAGAAAAAATGATGGAGGTGGGGAAAAGGAGGGCAGCAACTACTGCCCTCTTGACTGGATGATGTATGGGAAAGTCCACAGGGAAAACCTCTCCCAGGATTTAATAGGGGAGGGGTGGGGATGCGATCCAGCCCCAGGTTAGGAACCCCTGCATGTTCAAAGGAAAGCTTTTATGAGTAAAGACAATGCCCTTACATGAGTGAAGATCAAACCCTTCCTAATCTTCTGTTGCAATAGACAAATGACTTAATAACTGTCTGCGTATTGTCTACATAAGCTTTTTAAAAATAACTGGAAAAGTTAGTAGAATTGGTATCCCTAACTGTTGAAAAACAGAGACTGGGGTAAGAAAGAACACATTTTCTTTTCTCTCCAAGAGGCCAAATCATTGTGTTTTTCTCCCTTCCTCACACAAGCAGTACCATTTTCTTGGACATACAGATTTCCCTGAAGACAAATAGAAATAATGCAACAGCATGTTTTTCTGGTCCAAAAGTGCCCTATGCGTGTTCCAGCTAAACCCCGTTAGCTTGTAGATCTTCTACAAAATCTGCCCTTTTTTTCTCTGCTTATTGCTAGAATCCCTATTCATGTTCGTATGAACTTTTGGTACAGTTAATGAAAACTCTTTCTCTTCTAGACATTTTGTGAATGTGCACCAACATACAAGTAGACCTTTACATTATAGTAATAACTGATGCAAACTTTGTGAAGAATTAACCAGTGTTGCCCCCACAGATATATGCAGTACAGTGGTGTTTTAACAATACTCGTTTCCCTTCTTCCCCAAGACCTGTTTTAATTAAAATGAAAACTCAGTAACTGTAATAGGTTGTAAAAGAGCTTGGTGCTGTTTTCATTTCATAAACACAATTGCTTAAAGGACCTCCTCCACCGGAGGAGGCAAAAGTGCTTCCATTTTCTTTGCATTCTCACGTATGAAATTTCACAACTAAAAGGAGGTGATACAACATCTAGCCAATGATACAGAAACAAGAATTTTTAAAGGGCCTGAGGCAAGGATTTGGGAAGGTGACAATAACTTATACACTAGCAACAGGTTCAGGAAAAAGGACAATTCACATAAGAGCCAAGCACCAATTAAGACAAAGGTGATTTTTAATACATACTTGTCATTTGCATTCCTTTGCCAAAAATTGTGTTAAAAACTGTGCATTATCCACAGATACACCAGACACAATGCCTCCAATACAATTGTTTTTTTAAATGGATTTTGGTATCATTAGCCATCTACCCCAAGAAGACAGTCAGCAACACCTCGAATAAAAGCTGATTTGTGCACTACAGACCCTGTGGATGTTGAAAAGTGCAGGCTCCTGGGGACTGGGGTTATGCAGTGGACAAAAACTATCTGGAAAGGGCTGTCCTCTTTGCATCCCCAGTACTCTGGTTTGACCCAAAAAAAAAAGAAACGCCCACAAATTTATAGTTCTTCCTTCAGGGCCTAAAACCTACCAAAATATAAATAATGAAGTGACTCCGTGTATAGCAGTCATTGACTGTTTAAAAAAAATGTATTTGAAAACAGCCTTTGAAGAGGTGGAGCAGAGCAGAACAGTCTCGGACAGTGCTCAAGGTGACCCTATAGCTCCGCAGGAAGATGTGGCTCTGATGTGCTACTCATTTAAGCTAGGAAAAAATTTTCAGTTGGTCAACACATTTTCTTCCAGTTACCGGTTACTTAACTTTGCACATCTTCTCTATGTGTGCACCACGAGAGCAGGACATGGGGAATTAGTTTTAACTCACAGTCAGTGGCCTCCTTTAAGACTCAAAACAAATGGACAGAACATGGTGAGCACAGCAACACTTCAGTAATAAATAGAAATAGATCAAATATATCAAATATTATTTGATATCTGTGAATAAGGGTTTGGGTAGTATTATTTCCCACCAGGGCTACTGCCCTCTATACTGCTCAGACAAGCCCCTCCAAAATAATATAAATCCATACCCTTAATTAATTTTTTTGCACAAGGTTGTCTGTGGAGTACTTGCCACCTTCACTTGCAGAAGATAGCTAAAAAAGGTGTACCATGTGGGACAAACTACAATCTGCACGATTAAAGGTGATTAACATAACACTGTTAGGTGCATTTGTGGGAAAGCTGATCAGCCAGTTAGAATTTTGGCTTTCACAGTTACAACTGACTTGGAGTCCAGTAGGGTTGTTGCAAGGCACAAAGGCTCAACTGAAGCAAAACTGGAGAGAGGCCATGTCCAAAAAGGAGCAACTTTGGTCTTTTTTCCAGTAATGTTACAGCTCCTCCTCTGTGTCAGAGACAAATGATGAATTCTGATGGGAGGAAGGCTGTGGGACACAAATTTTACAGTACAAGCCAAATGATATTTCTTCCTGTTTATAACTGCAGAACTCTGGCTCAGCAGTGCACCAACTCCTCCCAGGCACCGAGCATGTGTACAGCAGAGAGCTAAATCTGCATTAAGCCCTTAGATGGCAAATGTAACACAACTGGCAGGTAACAAGAGAAATTTTATCCGTCCATGGTCAATTAAGCTAATTTAATTCTGCACCAACTCAGTGCATAATGTTTAGCCCTTTCCACCGCTTGTTTTGTTCCACGGACATTCAATCACTTATTTATCTCTGTTGCCAAAGGGCCACACCTGAGTTCTGATTTATGGAGCACAGTTGCAAGAGGAGAGCAGCCCCTTTGACTTTGATTATTACATTTCTGTTTAGTGAGTAACAGGTTCAACCTGCACCGGTAACTTGGAGGGAAATTGGCAACAGAAACGTCAATCCTTCCACCTGCCCAATTGCATTCCCTGCTTTTGTTGGAAGTAACAAGTTTTTCTTGTTGCCTGTGCAGGCTTTTCATGCACTGCTGGGGTATCTTGCAATATTTCTTTCCAGACACCAAGTGAGTGTTTTCACTTTTAGGCATATTTAACGAGCCTGACATTTCTGGGAAGACTCAGTCTTTCTGTGCATGCATTGGTACAGTAAGCCCACTGTGTCTTGAACGCATCATGTTTATCACCAGCGCAGACTGTGTCTGCAGCTCCCGAGCAGTAGGTCCGACTATCCCCAAAGTACTTATCTCACTGCACGTTGGTGATTGCTTTGATCTAATCGCAGGCAGTGGTCAGAGCTGAGATTTCAGGGTGGCCAGCAGCTTAACTGGCACAATAACCCAGTTGGATTGCCAAACATCTGGCTATCCACCCCTAAAATTTAAAGAAAAAATAAATCTCCAAATTACACTCAGACAAAATTTCTGGGAGAAAAGGGAATTTGTGTCCAGGGAAACCCAGATGTAGAAGTAGCTCTAGACTGGATGGGCTTTAGATTGGTGGGGTGGGGGCAATTAGTGTTTTTTTTAGTAAGAGAACAAGGTTGTAAACCAACATGAACTAGCAGAGGGCTTCATGAATAAATGTAGGCTTGTGGTTTCCGGCCCTGTTTGCGGAGGTTCTGAGCACTTATAATTCATATTTAAGGCAAACAGAGCTTCAGATGTTCAGCTATGCTAAAGTCATTGAAGTCTATTGTGTCCCTTGAACCCCGAGACACAGCAGCCTTTTAACTGCAACTTCCCGTGGCTCGTTTCCAGTACAGAAACATAAACATGTGAGGTCTGCTGACTCTCTATCTCCATTTAGACTCTGGGAACTTGATAAATGCAAAACATTTGCTTACCTTATGAGAAGAGGAAGTCATGCTCTCTATTGCAAAACTTTGATGGCAGAATGAAGGACTTGCTGCTGTAAACCAAGAAAAATAATGCTAGAAAACTGCATTTTCAGACAGATTGTGTGGATTATTTTTTATGATTTCTGACTGTTTTGACTTGGCAAAGCAGGAGTCTAACAAAACAAGTGATGAAGGCTCCTGGCATGTGACTTCTCAAATATTCAGCAAGTATTTGTAAGCTTTATTAAGTCAAGATGAGTCATCCATCTTGACTTGCTTACATGTATGTTTCATGTACTATGCTACGTAGACCAATAGAAAGTGTTAGTAATTTGTTTTATTACCACAGAGTTATATTCCAGCAAAACTATCTAGTTTTGATGCTGTTTATTTTCAGAACAGCTCAGGGTGAATTTTGTAAGTCTGCAAAGCCACTGGCCTTTCTAACGTTTTTTCTTGGCAGAGGAGACCCAGAAATGTGAAGTAGAATCTCAGTTTTCAGTTTAAAATTAAAAGAATAAGTTGCTTTCCCTTTTCTTTGGGGACTGTGTTCTTGGAAATATAACTCTGGTAAAGGCAGAGCAATTACTTTTGCCGAAACTCTTTCACTGCTCCGTGCACAAGGCCAGGTCTTTTGCAGCCAGGAAAAAAGAAACCTATAACCGTAGGTATTTTGATTTTGGGAAAGCCTCCACATGAGGTACCGTTTCAAGAAGGGAGTGACAATGACACCGATATTTACCACTGGGCATGTGATAAATCCTTTTTTTTTTTAATCCTTTTTTTTTGCTTCAACTTGTCCCCCTTAAATGCATTTATACAGTCTCTTCAGAGCGGTAGCAACCACTGGCTGCCCAAAAGACCTGCATCAGCAGCTGTTGGGTTTGCACAGATCACCTCGGGGTATGTACTTGGTAAAATCAAGCCCAGGACAGAAATGTGGGATTTCGCAGCCTATAATCAGATCATAACTGTTCCACGTTACTGTGCAACCATTGGAGTAGGGGTTATGTCCAGCCCTGCTATGGCTCCACAAACTTACTACTCCATAAGTAATTAATGAGGTGAGTCCTCTGCTTATCGCAAGTGGGGTGAGCAGTTTGTTGACCAGAAAAAGGGCTCAGCCCACTATGAAGATGGCGGCATGATCTAATGAGCTGTTTATCAGTCTGACAAAGGGGTCAGATTGTGCCGGAGAAACATTATGAAGTCATACAGGCCACATGTCAGTAATGTGGGACATGAGCGTTCAACATATGACCTAAATCTAACTGAGGTTTGTTCATCTAGCCAAATATTAGTTTAAGCCAGTTCTGGAATTACTGTTTGAAGCCAGAAAACCACACAGCTAGGCCTTATTTAAAAAAAAAAAATTAAAAAAAATCTGGTTTTTCTGTGGAAAATTGTTGTTCCAACAAAAAGAAATTCATGGACAGTACTTTCCTTCTGCTAAAAACTTTGTCTCTTCACTGGAAAGAGGAAAACCTGGGCACTGAAATGTATCTGCTGAAAAGTGCAAATTTTATGTTTTAGTTCCTGCCAACAAGTTGTTCTTAATGGAAACTTTGTTTTCATCACATTTTCTGCAGGAAAACCTTGCCCAATATTTTATCAGCTCCACACATCACTAATTTCCATCTGCAAAGTCTATGCTATATTTTGTCATTCAAGTCTCCATCCTATAAACAGTCATTTTTATTACATTCTCTTACTCTTGCAGACCAACAGCACATCTTCAGGAAAGAGAGTAAGGGAAAATTAGATGTTTTCAGTATACATGTCTTTTAAAGCAGTAAAAGGCAACAGATGGAATGACATGTAAGAGGTTCTTCAACTGAAATATATTTCAGCGGTAAATACATACATATAAATGTATATAAACTCATATATATGAACACACAGGCACATGTGTACACACAGATGTACATGCAAACACAAATAGCATATACATGCTGCAAGGTAAATAAATGCAGATGGAAACAGATTTATGTTTCGTAGCCAAACGCACTTAACAGCATCCAAATGAACCCTGAGAATGACGTTGTAGAAGTATATTGTATCTGCAATAGCAATCTACCTAATCTATTCTGGACCTCATAGGGTTTTGGCTGATGTCTCAGGGTGCTCTAATGTTGCCAATTGTGCACTAAATCTGCTGGGTCATATTACTAGACATATCATACCATTCACAGTACAAATGAGCCATCAGCGAACAGCAAACACCAATACAGATGATTTGTTAAAAAAAGACAATAATAAGCAGGACAGCCCTATCTTCTTACAGCGGTGTGAGTGAAAAATGAGTTATAATGCAGAACACCTGCACCACATAATGAAAGTCCTGGAAAGCAGTTATGGCTCAGAAAAGCTGGCTCACAAGCGTAACATATTGCTGCATCCACCATCCGGGAATGTATAGCGCAACAATCAAACCCAAAACAGCTCAGACTGGACACCGCTTTTGCCCAGGTCTTTTTCTGATGACAAAGAAGCAGTAACATTGTTCAGTGCTTAAGGTGTTTTGGGGGAAACCTTACTATAAGGAGCTTCCCAACTCAGTCTGGCAGTCGGGTACTGACACAGAGCCAAGACTTGCCCATTTTAAAGGCCCTAGGGAACACAAAAATAATTGCGGCTGCCCTTCGCTTCGCTCAAGTCAATCATTCCTGCACCAAGCTCAACAACACATGGCTGAGCCACTGACTGCGTTTTTCAGAAGACATGAAGAGGCACAGTCAGTTAGCACAGGAGGTGCTTCTTCATTAGACCACGTATTCTTGAAAAACAACTCAGAAGTTTCAGGGCACAAAAACCCTTGTAGAAGCAGTCAACGTCAAGCTCGACACAGGCTGAGAAAACCTTCTCTGTGTGCTGTAATTATGTTAGTCATTTTGTTAGTCTGAGCAAAAACGATGATTGGCATCTGAGGAGCTGAGGAAGGTGATCAGATTTTAACCCTGTGGGACAAAGAGCTGGACTTTTGGAGGGTTAACTGGAGAAGGGGGTTGTGTGAGGAAAATTGTAACAGGCTATAAGACCAGAGTTCAAGTGGTGGAGACTCTAACGTGTCCCTCGGGAAGCTGTTCCATGTTTATACCCTGTTTAAAAGTTTACCTCTTAGTTCCAGTTTTGATTTTTCCATCTTTGGCTTCAAGCCACGGGGTTCTGTCTGCCAACCTTAAACAGATTTTTACTCATGATATTTAAGGACTGGTAGTGCAACCTAGAATTTCATTTTCACTTATCGATCTTTCCTTCCACTTAAGGGTCTTTTCACCCCTTTTTCATCCAGTGTCTTCCTTTGTATCAGAAGGAGGAGTCCCTAATTTCATTCCTTGGGGGTCAAACATAATACAGCACAGACCGCATAGAAAGGTACTTAAAAAATGCATATGGAAGGTCCAGAGAGATCCTGAGAAAGCCATAAAGCTCTGCAATGAACACAAACCAGAACCGGTTCCTGGAGGCTTCTAAAATAAAACTGCTGCCTTACCAAATATTAACATTTTTGACCCAAATCTCAGCTCAAGTGGCAAATACAGAATAAACCCAACAAAGCTGAGAAGTAAATTGGTTTCCAGGGGGCTGGTCCAGTGTGGTCAGCCCACTGGTGCAGTGACTGTGGATTTATGCTGTTGTAAATAACAGCAGAATTGTCCCCGTTATCAGGAGATTTAACTATATTGTGCCTTGCACTATTTATTCTTTGGAAGGCCTTTATGTAACATTATTGGTTGTTCTGAAAAAATTGGGATTAACTTGGAAGACATATGTTGCAGATTGGATTAGACTTCAAAGAGGTGTTGCCAAAGAGAACTTTTAAAAGGCTTTAAAAATTGAATTGTACCAATACAGGCTCTTTCCCTTTGAACATGAAGAAAAAAAGGCAGAGTTTAATATTACTTAAATACATCCAACAATTAAGTTGCTTGGTTCTCAAGCAAACCACACGGGGAGGTTTTCAAATGAAAGTGGATATTTTAGTGACTTACCAATGGCCCCATTTCTCCTCAGTTTTCCTGCATTTCCTGCAGTAAAGGCAGCCATTCCCGTTAACAGCCCACGACATGCATGCCAGGGAAAAGTATGGTGTGGAAAAGGGAAACAGTGGCAACCTCTCCTTCACAGGGCACTGAGCAAATGCTAAAGTGCAGAAAAAATGCCAAAAATCAGCCAAAGGGGATAACGAATGTTAAACCTTCGCAGGATGAGGCAGACCCCAAACAGAGGCAGGTAGGCCGCCGGCCCACCTCAGGCCCTCACAGGCCGTCGGTTGCCGTGGCGACACCAGGCTGCCATGCCTGGGCCTGCGGTGCCCCGAAGCCGCCTAAAGCCCGTCTCAGCGCCCATGTCCGACCCTGCTCTCAAAACACAGCACCAATACCCCCATCAGCCACACAGCTGCTAAAACATCTCCTCCCGTATGGACACCCCAGCCAGCTCGTAGCCTCTCCCAAACCAGAGAGGACCACTGAGATGGCGGAGCCTGAGACTTGGCCCAAGGCCCCTGCTTTCCTGTTTGGGTATAAAACAGCCCTCTAATTTTTTATCCTTTCCCCTCATTTTTTATCCTTTCCCCTCATTTTTTATCCTTTCCCCTCAGATTGTGGCTATCCACTTCTGAGGCTCTACAAAACGAGCTGGGGACTGATGAACGTACCTGACCATACCAGCACCTGCAGTGCCTTTGAAACACCGTGTAGGGTTTAAACTGGGGACACTGAGAAAGCGATGGGCTCATTTCTGGCCAGCGCCTCGTGGCCAGTGTCTGCCCCAAAACCTCCACCTTGGCTCGAAGGAGCTGAGGCAAGCAGAGAGGAGGGATCACTTCACACCGCCCCATGTCCCCTGGCCCCGCTGCTGCTTTCTCCTGACCCTCCATGCGCCATTGCTGGAGGGGACAGCGCGGAGTGTTTCACCTGCACAGCATTGCACAAGGGATGCCGCTGGCCTTTCCAAATGAACATTTATGAGTTGCTGTTGAGCTTTCAGAGTTGTTGGCCAGGCCGTGCCCTTCTATAATGCTCAGCTTGGAAGCGGCAGGCACAAGGCAGACATGCCCGGGCTCCACCAGCCGCTGGGTACCAAGTGGTCCTGCCCCACCTGCCCACTCCCATTGCACTTGTGGGATCACCAGAGGTGTGGCTCCAGCTCCCGGGTTTAGCATTTGGGGTTTTGAATGGTTTTCGGTTCTTCTCCATCTATTTTTAACCCACTCCTCTTCAGGGTAAGAGAAATTACTTGTCAGTAATGCTTTTAGGTAATTTGTTTTACTGCGGGGAAGGTGAAGCACTGGTGAATGAAGCGAAGTGCACCTCCAAGCGTACGTGGTTGGCTGTAAGGGCATGTGAAACACACGGCAGAAGTGCAAAGTGTTGCTGTGATAAGGACCTTGGGCTACTGCAGATTTTCTGTTGGGAAGAGTAAATACAGAGGGTAAAATGTCATTGTTTTTGTAGAACATAATAGCTCTCTTTCTTTTTCTCCTGAGAAGCCTGGGAACTCCAAACAAATTTGTGGGCAGTTTTATTAAATGAAAATATCCGTGCATTATGAGCTAATTTATATCTTTCTAGCCCAGCCCTGCAAAAGGTCAGTTTAACAAACCACTCAGGAGCTGGGGAGGAGTTGTGAGCTCACAGTAATCCTCCTAATTGCACTCTACCTTGGTTTCTCATTTTGTTAATCAGCGGCCAACAAATCCCAGCTTTCAAAACTCATTATCAACTTGCTCTGTACTATTACCCCTGCCCTCTCCCTTTCAATACACACTCCGCACATCCCTCTGGCTTAGGCATCTTCCAGGTTGCCTTCTGCATCTTTCTGGTGCACAATCATAACCAACTTTTGAATATAGGTCAACTATAAATAACTGGGGTGCTGCTGCACGTATGGATTAGTGCCGATGAAGAAGCAGAACAGAATGAGCTCCAGTGGCCAGCTTTGCTCCTGCGGGGAGCTTTAAAATCCAGTCTGGGTTCCAGAAGATCTCTGCCAGTGGAAACTGCCCAGGTCCAACACTTCATCACTGTATCTCCTGGCTGAATCAGCCCCACCCAACTTTATTATTAGACAAAATTTTACAATTGGAAGCTCAGGTCAATTTTTCACAATCTGCAAATTAAAAAAAAAAAAAAGGGCAGTTTGAATTTTCTCCAAGCTTTACATGACCCTTCTCCCTTCCCTTCAGAGTAGATCTGGCAATTTTCAGGTCTAATGAATTTTCCAAGTCCCAGTAAAAGGGGAAGCTGCCTGCAACCCTGCCTACAGGCTTCCAAGCCTGACAGCTCCTCAAAGCTCAGCAGCGCTTTCCACTGTGGTGCCTCTTTGTGGTATGTGCAGTAAAGGTCTAAGCTTCTCCAGGACTTTCTTCTGCCTCCTCTTTTTTGGTTACAGTATGTCTCAAACACACAAAAAAGAGGATTAGCAGTGGAATTTGACTGAAGAACAATGACATCTGTTCCAGTGCCAGGTGACCGCCACTTTTTGAGGGTTTTGTGACAAGAACGTTACTTAAGAGCATGACTAGACGAGAAACATGTCCCACCTCTGTCCTGTGGATTCTTGCTCTAAGACTGCGGAAGCTGAAAAAAATCCATTTTCTGCAGCTTCTTCAGAAGCCAGGATTTATTTTATAAGAACACTCAACTATTTTATCAGCTGTTTCAGATCAAGAATCCACTCATATCCAGAGGAGTAGTGGCTACTTCCTAGCTTCCTCCTCAGCCCTCTGGAATTATATTCTTAAGAAACAAAATAACAGTAATTGTTAACTAGCTGTAGCCATATGTTCAAGTTTGTTCTACAAAGGCCATGAAATATCAACCTTTGCTGTTCTTTTGGTGTCTGGACATTACAGCGCATTATGCTTAGGCAGCATATACAAGAGCTAACCTAGAATGAGCTCAAAACACCATGATGGCAAGATTCAGGGGGATCTTCTGCCTCAGTACTCAAAATCCTTGATTTCATGGGCTTGTGGCACAGCTGCGTTGTCATATTCAACTAAAGAGAATGGAGATGGTTGAATTTCTTGCACTGGGACTTACTGGGTTTGTAAGTCACCGATGTGATCTGGTTTCATGCTGACTTTGCTGTGCAAGAAGACTTGGGCATCTCAGAGTTAGATGTAAGCGGGTAGCATGCTCCAGCTCATCCTTAGAATGAAGGTGATGGGATTTCCCCGGGTGCTGAGCATCTACAAACTCACAGAGCTGCATTGTCAAGAGGGAAATATAAAGCAGTATTTAGAAGCAGATGGCTTTCCTTCCCCACTCCTAAGCAGCCACAGACACTGCAGAGTCATACGAACCCCTCTGCTACAATCCAGCTTTATGTGCATGGAATCTCATAACGACATAATACCCAGATCTCCTCACCAGACTTTGCTGTAGTTCTTCCCAGATACTGTTCCGCCCAGGCTCCCTCCACCTAGAAAGCTTCTCTCGCTTCCTGCACATGGGCGGTGAAATAAATAGCCACCTGCAACAGGATTCACTGAGCATCTCCCAGAAGAACCTATAATGTTACATGCTGCATGTTCAGAAACACTCCTGCAAATCTAAGCACAGTTTCCTTTCTATATGTAACAGAAAGGCCACATTGCCATATGTCCAAAAACAAAGCAAATCCTCCTCCACCTTGCATGCAGAAGAAAAGGACTGACCATCTCAGGTTTCACCTATTTTGACTCAGACTTTCACCAGTTTCTCGAGATGCAGGTAGAAAACTGACTGGGCTGTTCCAAAGCATCTGTGTACCTTCCTCTGTAACTGAAGGACCTTAAACTCTTCCCCAGATCTTACCCCTTGCCCATCTTCTGTTGAGGAGTTGCCACTGTCAGAAAACTGCCCTTGTCTGTCACTTCTTTTTGGAGGCTGGAGGCCGTGGAGGCAGTGTCACTTGTCACCTAGTTTCTTCACCAACATCTGTTGCACCACCAGCCCTGAGTCCCCACCGTATCACATGAACTGCAGACTCTGCACCAGAGGAATTACGTGGAGCTTGAGGCAGCCATGATTTATGTTGCAATACAAATTGCGTCGTAAGTTATGCTGCCCTCAAAGGCGAGGGATGCTGACAAAAGCACCTGTTTTCCAGATTCCTCCCTTCTCCCCAGACTAGTTTCCCTCAAGGTCGAGTCACGGCCAGCATGGTTTAGGATTCAGGTCACAGGACTCTGCAAGCTGAAGGCACTGGGGGTGGTTTCTTACCCAGATTTTCAAGGGAATATTTTAAAGATGCTTTATATACAGGAATAGAGGAATTTAAGTCAAAATTTATAAATACATGTAATAATGGCTAGAACTACCCTGGCTTTCTAGTCTGAATGTCCTTCATAGGAACAGAAATAGTAATAACAAATACCAAACAAGGAAAAGGTGAGACAGATTACCTGTGCACTGTAATGGCTTTTCTTTTTTTTAACTGTTCTTTTCCTTAGTTGCTAGCGTACGCTGATACACATTTGCAAAGTTGACAAGGGAGAATTAACAAAGGTCTTTTCAAAATTTGCATCATGCCGTCTCTCACTTAAAAAGTAAGTTTGTCAGTCTCCAAGAGTTTAAAGCTGCGTTTGTGCCAATACTGGTGACCAGTTCAGATCAGTAAAGTACAGATGAGCAACTGTCAGCCATACAGGAGAGCTAAATATTTTGTTTCAATGGATAAGCTTCTCCACTTTTCTCCATCACTCTATGGGAGTTTAGTTCCCATCAGGCTGCCAATGAAGACAGGGTTTCTCTTTCGTTTAGTTGGCTTACATCTCACCTCCATCACCTCCATCACCTGGAAAATAAGAAAAACAAGAAGACCTGGTGCAAAGTTCCAGTGCCCCCACTGTTTTTCCACATCATGCCCTCTTTTTCCACTAGGAACTTTTTGCTTGGACAGAATCTGAGGATTTTTTTTTTATTTTTTTTTTTAAACTTCTCTGGCTTACCCAGTCACTTAAAGTGACTCGGCTCCCAGAACCGCACCGTAGTTATTGCATGTGCCCAAAGCAGCTATTTAGAGTTGTTCAGTGCAGCTGGTGCAACCTGTCCTGAATATACTGAGCTTTGCAGTGCACACATATACTTCTCTGTCTTGTCTGTGGCACCTAGAAGGACATGACAGCACAGCAGACGTGAGACAGCATTAACGACAGCACCGAGACAGGCTGAATCTTTGACTTCGAACCCCACCAGTGTCCTTTGGACTCCCCCCTTCATAACATCCCTGTTGTTGCGATGCACAAAGACTCCTATCTTTGAGAGGAACCATAGGAAAAGGTGTGCCGTATTTGTTCAAAAATTAATTATTGATGTCAGTCAAACTCCTCAGCCTTGAAGGTGTGAAGGGGAAACGTTAAACCCGTGCAAAGGTCAGCTTTACCAGGACCTGCCTATTCAACGAAAGGAACTAAGGCAGAATGATGAATTACCAACGAGTTCCTGTGTGTTCAAGCAAAGGACAAACTATTAACCTGTAAAACTGAACATTGCAATACAGGAATTCAGCTCTGGGATAGAGTTTTCAACGAAGTAGGTAAGCGGGAGATTTTGTGAGTTGTAAGTCAGATCTGTTGATTCCTTCCTCTACATTTTAATCTTAGACACAGTAACTGAGCACTGAATATGGAGAAACAAGATCATGCAAAAGAAAGTAGAAGTTGTTGAGAGAAAAAGAGTGGCTCTTCAGCTATGCACAAAGGTGAAAAGTAGAGGACACTTTTACCAGACTAACTTTACTTTTGGTAAAAATGGATATCCAGATTCCTGTGGACTGAACAAGAAAATGCTGGTGGTATATGGAAAGAAGAAGCAGCAAATGAACCTTCCATCACTGGATACTGGAGTTTATCAATATGAAACCATTTGTTGAACTGGGGTAGTAAAGTACTCCTTTGTTTATTATCCTCTTGTTTCAGAAACAGGCCACTTGTGAAACAGGAAATCTCTTGAAGTCAAATCTTTCATTGAGTTATACTTAAAGATCAAGTGCAACTAAGCCCTGTAAATTACACAACCACATATCGGTATGGATAGAAGACCAAGTAAGTAAAAAATGGAAGTTCTGAAACCATGTACTTCAAAGCCACCAACGCTCTTCCTGGTTTCCCCCAGTTACTGGGATGAAGATTCTTTCATGAATCTGATTTTTTTTCTGCTATAAAATTCAAGCGCTTGTTAAGAGAAGACTCAGAGGCTGAAGTAATACCAGCAAGCTGCCACGCTTGCATGTGATCTATAGTCCCAGCTCACAGAGAGTTTTTAATGTAATGATTTTACAGCCCCAGGGCTCCCACACTTATTTGGATATGAACAGACACTCACCCACTTAACAAGGTAGGAACCTAAACCAGACCAGACATTTTTGCTTAGGTCCTTTAAAAGTTGTTCCCCCTACTTGCTTTCCTTAGTAATCCACAAGTGTTGAACGTCTGGAACCCATCATCTGTTTTCTGATGACTATAAGGTATCTCCTATTTTGAGCAAGCCCAGCAAATCTCAGCGTAGCGCCCAGCAGGTTACTAAACTATGTCAAAAGAGCTCAGTGGACAGTCTCCTTGGTCGCTGGTCGTCCAGCTTCATATGGGCAAGGTCTACCTGACTTAGATGGGAAGTCACATCTGTTTCAATCTCTCAGACATGGTTTTGGTATGCAACTGCTAACGCTAACTTGATCTAGCACATAAGCTTACACCAAGACACTCAAAAAAGCCAGGAAGCATTCCATTTCCAAGATAAAAATAAATTTTCAAGATGTTTCTTGGAAATATGCATACGTTTTAAAAATAAACCACACCAAAGAAAGCAAACATAGGAAAAGGTTTCTGATACTAATTTCAGTTCAAAGTGAGTTCAGACCTAAGGCCTGGGTTAGGTCTGCACTAAATCTCGAGGTCTGCTAGCAGGCCAGCGTTAGACAAAATTTCTTGTGTGTCCAAAGAGAGAACTTGCAAGCACAGTTTCATGCAGGGCTACGGAGTGACCCAGAGTGTGCAGAGACCTCAGTCCTCTCACACTATTGTGTGTGCACGGTCCAGCTGTGTGGACAGGGGTGCGTTTGCAGATGCATAACACAGCACAGTCCTTGAGGGTGCTCTCTGCATCCGCGACTGACGCGGGCAACAATCCCTGGGAGGCAGAGATGCTAATGCAAAAACAGGCCTGCAGGATTTGAACAGGAGCTCTGGGCACTCACCACCTTATTTAAGAGGGTCCAAGACTATAAAAAGCAAGGAAAAAAAAAAAAAATCCTATTCTCATTAGGGTCTGCAGTCTTGGCCTGCCTGAGAACCGAAATAACTTACTGCATTGCGGTTGGACTTGGACTGCACACACAGGGGAATACTTAGACGCGTGCTTGTATTTCACATGCTTCGCAGGTTCTGAAGATTATGAAGATCAGCTTTGTTTGGCTGTAGTAGTAAACACCAGACCTGATCGGACAGAGGCAAACACACCTGAGTGATGCCACTTCAACTTGGAGTTTAACACAGAGAAGTCACCTGAGTGAAATTTATTCGCATGTGTTTTTAAAGACTTCAGTTCTCAGCTGGAGCAGCCAAGGCTCAGGACTGAAGTGCTGACACCCTTAGTGGAAAGACAATTCAGCTGGCTACAAACATCAGCGGCTATATTTGCATCTGTCATCACAAATATATTTCGGTTTCAGATGGAAGGGGAAAAGAAAACAAACACAACATTTTCTGGTTAAACAGAAACAGAGTACGGAATCGCTGAGACTTTCTAAAGGAGAGTTTATTTAATTTATTCTTCTGTACACACGGCTAGTTTGCTAGGATATTATAACTCAACTCATTTCTCTGGTGACCCATGGCAACCTCTGGATCAAAAGGATTACTCGTGACTCATAACTTACCTTGGCTAAATATAAATATAGGGGTTTAGGTTAAGTAATCGAGGCCTTAATCAATAAAACATTTAAAGTGACAGTACAAGGAGGGATTTCAAAAGTTGTGCTATTATAATGTTAACTCCTAATACCTGAGTTTCTGGAGCTGTCCTTTCCTGGTTTTAACACAGACGCCCCACATGAAGGATTTTCCGTGCATTTTGTGCATACAAGTACAGCTGCATACAGTTTGAATATTATCCTGTTCCATAGCGGACATATGCTCATTTTTCCCCACAGGAAATCCAAGCAATTGCCCCTGTGTGGAATACCACAATTAGGTGACCATAATTGCATGTTTAATGAGCTTGTATATGTTTTGAGTGCCAGTCTCTCAGATGTGGCCACCTAAATGGATATCTAAATCTCAGTTTTGGGTGGTGAGGTTGAGAAAAAATGTATGAAAGTCTTATTTCAAATACTTAAATTGGACCATTTAA
The DNA here is from genome assembly GCA_013397275.1 of Burhinus bistriatus. Taxonomy (NCBI): domain Eukaryota; kingdom Metazoa; phylum Chordata; class Aves; order Charadriiformes; family Burhinidae; genus Burhinus; species Burhinus bistriatus. The sequence continues at coordinate 199,218 of VYXH01012048.1, forward strand.
ATGCCCAATACTTGCTTAAGTGCCTGTATTTCAATAGCAGATCTTACGTGCAAATCAGCCAGCCCTGTGGCTAGTGTTGGCAACCGGAGGTTGAGAAAATACAAGTCGAATAAAATACGACTCCTTTAAAAGAAGTCTGGAAGCTTTCCAAATAACTACAAGGACGTAAAGATTACAAAATTGTTTCTTCTGAGCCTGGGGAACCTGCAATGTCATTCCTGGTTATGGCCATGGTGGCTGGTTGAGGGAAGTGGTTGCCAGTCTGTGATATCAATCCAGATGCTGTGCATCCGGTGAGCAGAGGGCGAGTGTAGGACAGGACTCCCCATTCCCAAGGTAATGCAGTTTCTACAACCCATACCTCCTCCCTCCTCTTGCTGGGTGAATTCATGGGTGCTTGTTACCCATGGAAAGAGAGGTGGTACCATTCTGTACGGCTACCCCAAGGGCAGTGGAGCTGTACACAGTGACAAGTTGGAGTCTTAGATATCCAATGTTTTCTTGTGTTTGGAGTACAGCTTAGCTAGCCTTGGGCAAGGAATGAAATGCAGCCTGGTGCAGCCTCCCTAATGTCCATTTTAATACACAGATGGATGGAGCAAGAGGCAGTTCCCCATCAAACCATTCAATAGTGATTCCCAAGTGTACAGGCACCAATAGATTAGACTTAATATGAAAATTACTTTCTGACTGGGTAGGAAGTTAAAAAATTGATAAGCAGCTGGCTTTATCTGTAATTATTTTAGTATCATTGACTAGCTGGCACTTTACAAACAAATATAAACTTTGCTGTCTGCTGTCCACAGTTCCACTGATTTCAGTGGAGAGAGTCTGGACTAATACACCTTCCTCAGAGCTTGTACAGTCCAATTTATGAATAAGCGGAACTACTAGTTTCAGATATTAAATAACTGCATTTTTTCCTTTCCGAAGGAAAGAGCCAAATTTATATCTGGCTTTTTTTCTTGCCCAGGGTAATGGAAAAGAGAAGATGAATTGCAGCCTTAAAAACCCTTCCATGAGTTCTCCGGTATGAATTATTTTATATATTTCACAGAGAAGGTGACATGATTTACATCAATATATACAGTTAAATTGTTCTATATTGTAAACCATTAGCAAAGAGGGATGAAGGGCTTATGAAGAGGAGTGGAGAGACTACAGTGTTATGACAGAATGAAGAATTTCTGGACACGCAAGAAGACATCACATTGTTTCCATTAGAATATACTTGTGTATGTTTCCTACAGCAACTATAAGATCTTTGGCCTGTGCACTGGAGACTATCCTTTGTTTATTTTTATTATATACCAGAAACTTTTGTACAGAAGAGCAGGACAGATTGCACTTCAACTCCTAAAGTACAGGGGGGGGGTCCATTATGGAGGCATGTGTCAGAGGGGTGTAACTCACAGCTGATTGGTATTATCCAGTCTATATTGTTCATCCAAGTCCTCAACAGTGCAGGAAGCATAATTTTTACAGCCTGGGCTAGTGCTTGCAGAGATTTGTGGCACCATTGCCCTGTGCGTCTCCATTCTCAACTGAAAGAGATATGTTCTCAGGATCAGCAAGTTGGGCGTCAAAGCCAGAGCTTCCAGGGTATGAATCCCCTGAATTCTGGGAGTAGGAGAGAGCAAAGCCCTCTTCCTCCCTACACACAAGAGCTTAGGAGCACGATGCTGCATGGTCCAGGCTAAGAAGACCAGAAGCTGAGGTGGTCTCCCCACCTCCCTGTGGCTGGGTTTGCTGTTGGAGGTTCCCACAGGAGACTGTGGATGGAGGAAGGGTGCAACAAACCCACCAAATATTTTCTTTTAAGAAATAGAACTCACCCTGGAGAAAAAGGATGAGAATACAGCAACACTAGGAAAGGAACTGCAGAGTGACTCTTGTTGCTGACGCAGACAACTTTGTCCTTTCCATCATGTAGTTTTGTGCTCTGCTGCAACTCTAGGGAAAGGAGCAGTTTCCAATCCAATACAGGGCTCTGATACTCTCTTCATCTTGGTAGTGGCTTCAGCCTTGCTTATTTGATGTTGTTTATTGTCTGGTGCTGAAGATTCCTGAGGAAAAACGGTCAGTTAATCTCTTAATCATTCTTGCAACTGTGTTTCAAGAAACATTCTTGTTTTCTAAAAGGTGTTTAATTTTCCCCCCCTGGGGACCCATTTAACTTTCCTTTCTAATCTCCTGACAATCTGGAATGAGGTCTTTAGTAGTTCTGCTTGTTGTGAAACAGCTTTGGGAGATAAGTCCTAGTCTATGTTAACCACACTTCAAATAATCTTTGTGTAACTGTGATGCAAACCCATAATCTCCCAAAGCATGTTTATAACCATTTTAACAACCGAGACTTAAGGAGGTTATTGCAGGATGGGCAGGGAGAGAGAGGTGAAGAACTGACCAAGGAAGCACAGTTCAGTTTGTCTTCCAAACAGCTCTGTATCTCTTACGGCTTTACAAGGATGAAGTGACTGGTGAACAAACAAGGACGCCTAATCTCAAGTAAAGAAAGGGGGTCCCATTCTGGCCAGCAGCCTTCTTCTGGAAGGTCATATAAGCACATACTTGTTTCCTTGCAGTGAGACAGATGCTTGAGTTTCATAGGACTCAACACCTTCAAACATAAATGAAACATACCCTTGGGATAATGACTGTACCAAGCTCTGAGGTCTGAATGCACACACATAGCAGCTGTGTGCTGTCCTTGGGGACATCAATGGTGAGTGAAAAGAGAGGTAAAAACTTCGTATTTGAACACTGGAGAATATATTGCATTGAACTGTTCCTTAGACAAAGTCTACCTCTGACTACCCTCTTTGGGCCTATCTTTTGGTAAAAGAAACCCTGCACATATTGAGGACAGAAAACAGAGCAGGATTTAAAAATGAGATGGTTTCAACATCCCTTCAAATAAATCTCCTAAGAACACAGCAAAACACACAGTAATATACAGGGGCAGAACTGCTTCTAGAAGAAGATAAAAGCCTCTAAATTTCATTTTTGACTGCTTTCTGTTTACTCAATTGCTTTTAATTAAGCCTCACTTGGTTTGGGGAGTCAGCCAAACACGGAGAACAAAACGGAAAGCAAGAAACACAACCCCTCAAACTTTGCTCACTAGCTGAATTTTCACAGCTCTAAAGCACAGCCTTCCTCCAGGGGGGCGCCATGCTTCTGTCTAAACCTGCTTGTGAGAATTTATTATCCCTGTGTGCAAGTCTTTGAAACCATGATTTTAACGGTAATAATTTCTAAGCAGTGAAATTCATGAGAGGCTGTAATATAATGCCAAGTCTATCCTATTATGGTTTTAATTGGAATATATGTTTTATGTGTTATTAGAGAAATGTTACTGTCCTCCTTACGCTTAATGCTATATGAATAGCTAAAGCCCACTAATGACCATGTAATTTATTGTCCCTATAGTTATGGCATTAAGCTACAAGTCACCTAATACTTGCAAACATTGTAAACTCCAATTACAGCTACACCAGTGATCCTTCTGTCAACTGAGCTAAAAATGACTGAATGATAAGGTTAAGCACTGAGCCACGTAACGCAGTTATCTGGAGCTCAACACCTGTACTACAGAGAAATGTCCAATAAACTATGGTTAAATAGTTTTACTTTGTTATCAGATATAAGTATAGCAAATACATCCAGCTCCCAGAATGATGTTGATCACTCTGATTCCACCAATCTTTTATGTATTTGTCAGCTGTATCCTAATTTACTGCTAACAGTCAATCACTGATTCTCAAGAACCCGAGAGATTTCACGGGCACCACAGTGGATTTTGCCTACCCCTACAGAAATCTTGGAGTTTCATGAAAAATTGCCTGCAGTTTCTATGCAAGGTGAGGTATTCTTTTCAAACACCCACAGGTGTTTGAGGAAGTACCAGACTAGCTGACAAAAGAATTCAGAGAATTTGGAAACAGGTCAGACAGCTTTTGGCTTGTAAGTGACAGTAACTAGTTACCATTTGAGGGTAACCCTTACCTAGAAAGCAAGGTGATCTTCAACAACAATTGTAAGTTGCCAGAGTACAAAAGCAGACCTGTAATCTGAATACTTTTGTCTGGCAACTTCAACCAAGGAGTCAAAAAATCACTCAGCACAGAGCAGTCAATGCAAAAAGATACTGTAAAGACCAACCAGAAAAAGCACCCCAAAATGGAAGACCTGCAACATAATAACTGAAGATATGGCTAATGTTAGAAGACATTTACAATCTTGATGCTTCATTGGCTTTTTCTGAAAGTGAAGGGTGTAAGTCTAATGTGTTGACCAGAAGAACAGCAAGCTACGTGCATGGACTCCATGCAAGGTTTGTTATCAGCACAAATGGCTCTTCGGGATCATGAAAAATTTTATCTCCAACAAGATTTTTATTTTTCTTTGCTCAGAAAAAGGGTGAGTAGAAACAAAAGGGACTACCTAGACTGATCCCCTTTCTGAGCAGTTCTGCACCCTGTAATTTTTAAGAGTCTTCCAGATACCTCACTCTAGTATCAGCTTTTCAAACTTCTGTATTCCAAAAACAGAGTTGAAATTCAAGTTCAGAAGTGGCCTAGGAGTCCAGGTGGGCTCCCAGAAAGAAAGGGCAACTTAAAAAGATCATTGTATTCAGGTACTCTGCACTATACCGCCCAGGTACCGTACCTGGGTGATGGTCGCTGTGAATCTGGTGAAGCTGTAAATGAAACACAAATGCAGTCTATCCTGGGGACATTATGTTTCTATGTAGTAAAACCTTTCCTAAACAATCTCCTTTAAATATTCCTGAGATGTGCCGTTAGGCTGAGGGGAACTCTATCCACAGTACTACGTTTCATTTCCTTTTTAAAGGTGGAGATGGGTGAGACTTATCACTTCCTTCATTGACGATATCATGTTTACTAGCAGAGTCACTCATGCTGCCCAATTTGCTATTTACCACGTGCTTTACAATACCGTAGTGTACAAAAGTACCATAAAACCCCATGTTGGTCTGTTTCATTTTATTTCCTATAAAAAGACATAGATTATATGTGTGTGTATATATATTCCCACCAACTGTAATTTGTATTTGTTTTGGAGGGGTTTAAGCCACACAAGAGGCAATAGTTAGAATCCCAGCACCAGTTGCACTGAGAATATTACAAACATTAGTGGAAATTGTCTCCTGGATGATCCATGATGTCTGTGTAATTCCTCTGGCTAAGCATTCCTTTTGAAAGAATACATGTAGCATATCATATGCATAAAATAGATAAATCACCTTTCCTCGCTCGTGATTTGTGATTGCTCACTTAAGCCACCTAATGTTTCTGCAGCCCAAAAAGGTGTACGAAAACTTGCTAAAGAGGAAAACGGCAAATTGTGCATTTCAACTACACATTTTTAAAAGGAATGAGCACTCAGGCTATTTTTTGTGACACATTTGAGATTTGTGCGGCTTCATACATTTCCCATGACCATCCAAATGTTCATGAAGAATTAATAACATGGTCCTGCCTTTAGCAAGTTCCATTCATTCTTATTTGTATCTGGCTATAATCAGCACTGAGACCCCAAATATTGGACGACTGCATTTGATTCTTGAGTTCTTTTCTTTTTGTTTATGTCAAAGCAAATTAGCTGGAAGGAGCCTGACGAGGAAATCGAGCAAACTGTGGAAGGTCAAGAGGGCATTTCACTGAAATGTAACATAATAAGTACAATTTAAACAATGACAAATCCCATTCACCTCTTTTGTTTTCTTGAAATGTTTAGAATTATTTTTAACCGTCTTTTTAATAAATAAAATTGTTCTATTAGTTTGTCATACATTTGGATTTCATTAATTTTAGAACATTTTCCAGGCATCTCAAATTAAACAGATGTCATCGGGCTCATTTAGACCTCAAATAACCCTTGCAACAAAACCAATTATTCAAGGGTCAGCTGAAAGTTGGAATTTTATAATAAAGAAAAGTCAAAAAGTTAAAAAAGAAAATGAAGAAGAAGAAAAAGAAGAAGAAACAACGCCAATTCCCTGACCACTTAATTGTTAGCGCAACAACTGAAGAGCCATTTTATTGTTGGGGAAAAGGGTGGAGCCAAAGAGTGAAAGTTCAGGAAAGCTGGTTTATTTCCTGAATGCCCCAATTGTTCCCTTTTCCATGGCAATTAGTCAAGAAATCTTTCTTCCAGCTTTCTAGCTCTATCATGGGGATGGATAAGACGACAGCGGTTTGGTTTTGTTCTGAAGGCTGGTGCTGTTGGTCAAAGAAATTTCCAAAACATCAAGATCATGTCTGGGCAAGTGCAACCCAAGGAAACACAGCAGAATGGACAAAGGCAGAACCTGGGAGTCCTGACTACAATCCCATACTCTAAACAACGCTTCCACCTACTGTAAGAATGAAGGGGTTTAATTTTGCCTCGTAAGCACAAATTGTAATTTGTCAGGGAGAATTTAGGCAGCAGAAAAGGTTTGTGTCTCTACTAGTCCCTTTGAAATTTCCACCCCCTCAGGTAGGACTTAGCTCCATGAGCAGCTGACCTGATGTTCGGCACAAATGGCAAGGCAGGTCTGCAGGAAGGGAGCTGGCGGAGACGGAAGAGGCTGAAATGAAGCCATGGCAAGGACAGGTTGGAAACTGGCTGGAGAACATGCTGCAGGAGCGTTCCCCAGCAGTTATCTCGGGGAGCAATGCTGAGCCAGTACAAGATGGATCAAATGTACAAGTGGAATAAATGGCTTCTGCTAGCCCTACAGAAAGGGAAGTTTAAAAACATGGTAGAAAGCCAATTGCGTTCCCCTTTCCCGCACCTTGCCAAAGAAGGAACCGGGTTCCCAGCTCTGTAAGCATCTCCAGATTTACAGGGGTGTGTCTGAGATCAGACACGAAAAATCCAACCATTGTGATTTCTTCGCTGAAAATTAGGAGCTGGGTTTTACTTTGCTGAGCAGGAGGGAAAATGAAAATTGCTTTTCCTTTGTAACCTGAGAGGCTTAGCTGAGCTCTCCTGCCAGACTGCAAAGATCTGCAGTGGCCCCTGCCCTAAACTATACCATCCTACTTAGCTGCCAGGATTGCTAAATGGAGAGCTAGAAAAATGAATAATGTATTGTATGAAAACTATATTACCATAACTTTAAAATCCTGCTCCCAGAGGCTGAAGATGTCTCTGAAATACTATCAAGCACAACGGAAAGGGAGTAGAGGGCTGACATCTGAAAAGAAATTTAATCATTGACCTCTGAAAATCATGGTTTAGCTTTTTTTTTTTTTTTTTTTTCCAGAGACGGTAGCTGTAACTCTCCACATGACCCAACATTAACTTTCTACAAATTATAACAGATGATTTATAAAAACACTCCTTATTGCCTTGACCTATTTTATGTCTGCTCTTGCCTCCTATACAGTTGTATCCTGTGGTCTCAGTTAGTTGAGTAGATGTGCTGGCTTGTTGCTTTGGGACTGAAGTTGATATCTCAAGCCACGCAGGCCATTCCCAGAGAGGCACCACAGCCCAGCAGAGCTTCTGTCCACGGGAGATTTACCCCTAACATGAAAAGAGAAAAGAATGTGGAAAATTCACACTGATGACCAAAGGGTAGAAGTCCCTTGAACGACCCAGATTGTTCTGAGCACAGCTGGGGAAGGAGTGAGCACTCCACTTTGAAGATCCTCCCAGACCAGTGTCAGGGCTCTGGCATCCAGCCAGCTGAGCTACCCCGGGGATCAGTGTCCTAAACAGCGGTGAGTAACTTACAGCACGGAGGGATGCAAAGTTAGTAGAGAGCTCTCCGAAGCAGCCACATTCCTGCAGAAGCTCTTAGGCAGAGCGAGGACCCGGAGCATCCCGCTACTCAAAACTCCTCCCCAGCAGCTGAGAGGCTGCGGGGTCTGCCCTGCCTGCTGGCTTCTGCCTACCTTGGAGTAGGTACCCGGGCTTAGGTCTGGGCTCAGATTTGTGAAGCCAAGTGACCCAAACCGATGGCATCAACGGTGAGCTCATCTAATCCCCCTGGCCAGTGCTTTCCTGCCAGGCGAGCCAGCAGACTTGCTCCAGGGAGACAAGGGGACAGACAAGACATGGGCAGTATGGACATAAAGGGAGCTGAGTGAATACAACAGCAATACGGCAAACGCTATCCTAGCGCAGGCAGCACCCCTGTTCCTTGTGTCCTACTGCTGCCGTGCTCTGGGGCATCAGGGACTTGTGGCCCTAAGGAGGAGAAGCAGGTTCAGACAGTCGTTGGCTGAGGGCTTTCTCCCCAGAGCAGGTTGCAGCCAGGACTGTTGCTGGACTCAGGGTATTTCAGATCTACTCAGCAACACAACAGAAAGTCAAAACACTGTGACAGTAATGATTCAATTTTCAGGCTCCTCTTTCATCATAAATATACAGGGGAAAAAAAAAAATAAAAAAAAAAAAATTGGGGACTTTTTTTTTCTGGGCGACCAAAGAGCAGGAAAGGTTTTAAAGAAGATTTCACAGCTGGGGATCCTCGGTGTCTTTGCTGGGCTGTGCCAGGCTGCACGGGACCACTTCTGCCATGAGCCGAGCTGAGCGTGGTGGATCACGAGCCTCGGCTGCTACACTCAAGGCTGGAGTCAGAGGAGACTTCGCTTAGCCCAGCTCTGGTCAAGTCACCAACCCATTGCTTGTAAACAACCTCAGGTAACAGATGGCAGCAAACCGACGACTGTTGCGAATTTGTACTAGATTTTCCTAGCAATAAGATTACCAGACCTGCCAGAAGTCTGTTTCAGTTAATGCAGCAGATGCTGCTGCAGAGAGAAATGCATTGCGGTAACTTCAGCCTTCACAGAAAGCAAATATACCTCTTCAGATTTCAGTTTTTCACTAGGGGTTTTTTTTTGGTTTGTTTTTTACATTTTTCCTCCCCCTTTTACTTAGTGCTTTCCAGGTTTAAAAAACAAAGGCTGCTCATGGTGGAGGAGCAATAGTGGCTTTCATATTTAATAACTCTTAAATCTTGTTCAACATGTGGCAATTGTTAGGTAGATTTGAGCTGCAATTAAAGAGGCACCCTTCTTTCTCTTCAGCAACAATATAGGCTCTTAATCCGACTAAAACCATCATATTTTAAGAGCTGAGATCATCCTGAGGCAAATGGTATCAAACTTAACATGGATCTGTTTTTCATAGGGAAGTTTAAAAGTTAAAGTTCACTTTCCTAAAAGTCTTCCATTAAAGAGACGGCAGCTCTGAGTGCTCTTTTCAAGTATCCACAGGTACCAATATCATACAAAACAACATCTGGGGGACGGAGGGGAGAGGATAATTACTGAAATTCCTTTGTGAAGTCCCTTTTTCTTTAAGAGCCTGAGTTGGGACTCTAAATAGAAGCGAGATGAGGGGGTTTTGTTGCCTGATTATAGATTTGACTGTAGATAAAAGTACTATTTGTGTGACTCAGCCCTCGCAGTGCTCACAGGTCTGATGTGGATAACTGATAAAGGCTGTGAAAGACAGGAATAAACAGTGATAAAACAACCGAGCGCAGTTTGGCTCCGAACCAAAACACATGTTTAATAAAACCTGTACGGTTCATGGGGAGACATTTTTGTTTCCTTTTGTGGTGCCGAGGTGGCTGCAAATATCCATAAGGAATCTGGGCTTGAACCCATTTGTACCGTCATTGCGGTCCGGTGGCCAGGCTGGCAGGCTGTGCCATGGCTTGCTCCCACGGTGGCACTGGGCTGGGGTCAGGACACCGGGCTCAGTGCTCCAGTTAGTTTTGCACCTTTTGGGTTTACAATTCAGTTTTTTCAACTGCAACATGAGGAAATAGCTGCCAGAGGACCAAAGGCAGGTAGCAGGCTGAAAGCCGATAGCGATGGGGATGCACACAACAGGGTCAAATAAACGCATCGATAGAGGGAAAATATTTCCTTTCCAGTCTTTTCCATATTTCACATCCAAGTTCCCCTTTGCACCTGAGAGCATTAGGCCAGGTGCCTCAAATTCCTGTTTTCCCATGATAGCTCCCACTCCCTCATCAGCTGCTGTTCCTAATGCCTTACTCTCTCTCCTTTTTTCTTTCTCCATTTCTCACACACCTTACACTCCAGAGCAGTTTTAGCAAAAGACACGAGCCCTTGCTCTGATCTACAGCCTTCATCTGTGCAAAGGTAAGAAAGCCGCTGTGACAGCAGTAGTGTCTTTTAGAAGATCTGTACCAAGTGGTATCTATAAATATCCACTAGTCATGCTGCTAACCCCGTACGTCCTCCTTTGAAAAGGTAATCCTGTATTGTAAAGGCTCAACAAATGAGAACACCAAGGGACTTCCCTCATTTATAATACCTGCAAATGACTTGAATGAAAATACCTCCACAAACTATCAAAGTTTGTGGAGGGCACAAAATTGGACAGGGAACAAATAACGAGGAACAAGGGATTTGAATCCACTGGTTGCCTGGGCCAGTGAATGGAAAATGCAGTTTAATGTACAGAAACATAAAATAATAAGTCTGGGGCCAGCAAACCAGACAGAAGGATATTATACTGAATGGTGATGCATCATATTGACCAGTGAAGGGATTTAGAGGTCACTGCAGGAAAATCCTTGAAGCCTTAAACTTGGCATACAGCTAAAATGAAAATAACTACAGCAAAGCAGCACAGCAGTGGAGGCAAAGGGAAGGCACGCAGCCTTCCTCCGCTGTCTGTGCGGCTAAACAGCACCAGGACTTTGCTCTAATTGACGTGATACCATCTCCTCCCGGGCAGCGTAACACACAGGCACTCGGGTCACCCATTCCCAGTGTACCCCAGCTCCTGTCTCAGCACAGCGTGCCATCCCCACGGCTTGCCCTCCAAAGGACACGGAGGAAAAGGCAGCCCAAGGTCTTCACTTGTTACTGGTAAAGTGCAGGGGGATGCTGTGCCAGTTCACTCCAAGGCTTAGTGATGCTGGTCGGCAGGAAGGCAGGAACCCAAACCCTCAGCTCATTTGCTCATCTGCTTTTGGCTCTGAAAGGCAAGAAAAGCCAAAGCAGCAAAAGCCCGGGGCCCCCGCAGGCGCAGCAGGTTTGCCCGTCTGAGCACAGAACAGCCACCCGAATCCTGCAGCCAGCCACAGGACTGGGTACTTGCTGGTCTACATCCATATGGCCTCACTGACATACTTGCAACGACCTGTCAGAGGTGAAGTGGAATAGTGAAGGGTGGGAGAAAAGAAGCAAAGGTGATAAGGCAATTCATTTTCTTCCCCATGTCCCTAACGAGCGGTCTCATTTAGTTATTTTCCTTCTCCTTGCTCTGCCAGAGTACTTCATCCCTCTTCTCTCACAGCTTTCCCACAAAAACATCAACCAAAAGAAACTTTAGAATCTGCTCCCCTCCCAGCTGATTCCCCGTTTGAACCAGTACTTTTCCCCCATTCATTCTTCTATAATTATTAATACGAATAAATAACCTTTAAGTTTTGCTGAGCTGGACTGCTGGTGAGCTGCAGGTAAAGGGCTCCATAAGATCATTAGCAATATCCTTGGAGTATCCTAATCCCCTGGGGCATTGAGTATACATGGTGGAAAACGGTGAGCAAATTTAGCATCGACGTGAATCAGCAGTTCACACACGCACATACACCCAGCCTTGTAAGATGGATTTGTCGGAAGGACCAGGTGGGAAGTGTTTTCTCAGTTCTTGGCTTGCTGGGCAAGTGCATTACCTCTGCCGGCCGCTCCTGAGTTAATACTGGTTTTTCCCACCTGGGGGAGCAGCAGAGATTCAAAGCCAGCCTGCCAGCACGGGTCCTTCTTCCATGAGAGGTTGAGACAGGTAGGACAGGGTAGATACCCTTGGGAGGAAGGTTATGATCAGCATCCAGAGGATACAAGTGCCAGGAGAAGTCCCCACTCCTCTCCCCTCCTCTTCTGTCCTTCTGCAATCTCTTCCCCTCTTCTTCTCCATCTTCCCCCCCACACCACCTCTTCTGCCCTTCCGCAGCTCCCCAAAACCCTGCAGAGGACTGGACCAGGAAGGAGGGTGGGGAGCAGAGGGGGGCCCCAGCCCAGTGCCGAGCAGGCAGGTACTGGGGCTCGTGTCTGGCGGAGGCGCCTGGGTCCAGCCAGGCAGGATGAGGACCATGGGCCAAATGAGGATCTTGCTAGATAGGCGACATCTGGCAGTCACCGGCACTGTCTGTTCCTCGGCTGGTCTGCCTCTGGCTGTTTTCCTGTATAAATGGATAGATAATCTGGATGTATTCCAGCTGAATTAGTGTACATGTAATGCTCAAAACGAACTTGAGGATAGAAATACTTTACTGACCTATTATGATGCTTAAAATACAGGACCTGGAATTGCTTCCAAGTCCCCGGTCCAGATGCATGTCCTGGCTGTCTCCCAACTCCATGGCAGGTGAGACAGATGTCAGACCTGCTTTCTTGCCCTGCTCCCATGTTTCCATGGGAAAAACAAAAAAAAAAACGGGTGCACTGGCCCGAAGCCACAGCGAAGCCCTAAAGAACTCATGTGGCCACGGGTCCCAGTGCAGAGACTTGCCCACAGCCGAGGTAGAGCCCCGGAGTAACTCCCGGGGTCTGATTTGACCATGCATGTTGCATGGAAGTCTTAATACATACCAGTTGATAACCTGTCAGTTTGATCTATGACAATTTCTTATTGAGTAAATAAGATTTTCATGCTGTCAGTACATTTGCTTTTCAGAAGCAGAATGACTTCCATCCTGCACAAACACGAAGGAAAAGAAAACATTGTTTGGTGCCATAATATCTCATCTCTCTGCCAGCTGCCTCTGTTGATGCACTTTTCCTACTACTTGCAATATTTGAAATATATATACATATATAAGCTAAATTCAAGTTTCCTTCTTTTTTTTTCTTTTTGCTTCTCTTCCCCTTTCAGCAAAGGCTTGTACCTCCCGTCCTTTGCTACAGACCACTGTTTTCCAAAGCAGGCTTCAAAACAGGAATCAAGCGACACAGAAAGGTGAGTCTGAATGCAATCTTCTGTACTCGACTTTCAGAGATTTTCTAACAGAACAGTCAGAAAAGACTTAGGAATGTGCGGCTATTTTCTGCACCTACTACTGATCCCATCAGGAACTTAAAACCCAGCCTTTAAGGTGCTTTATTGCCTTAATTAACTCATTGCAGTGGTAGAGCAAAGATGAGGCATTTTAGCTCCTGCTCTTCCATTAGCGTACAAACTGTTAAAAGACAAGAAAAACTACAATAATAAACATGAGGGAGCTTGCTGCAGCTGTGCTTGTCAGCTCCAGACATTAGTGTGGCTAATTCCGATTGGGAACAGTTCCTGGGCTTGGTGATAAATTAATCCCAACTCTGATAGTATGTAAAGATTTCTCTATGCACAAGCCGAAAGAAAACTTCCCAAACTGCTTACAAATTCCCCTTTACAGTTATTTTGGTGACTACACACCAAAATATTTAGTCTGCATATCTTTTTTGGATACCGTGCAATCTATTTTTTATTTTGATTGAACGATATTTGAATAGGATATGCTTCATCCAAAAGAAAAAATTTACGCACAGGCTTGCACTGAAATTGCAGAAGGATGAAGTACAACCGATGAGGGTTATGTCTGTTTTCCTGGAGATAAGCCGCAACTGCTTTATAGGAAAAAAGCAGTGCCTTTGAAACCCTCCTGAGAACGGCCTGAATTTTATTTCAGATTGCTGTTTTTGGAAAAACCCACAGACTGACTGCTAAAATCAGGAAACGTAATATCATTCACTGATTTATTTTTTTTTCCAACTGTGCCTGTGACAGTGTTGGTCCGTTGGCAGAAGGACGTGGCCCAGAGGACAAGGAGAAGACCCACCAGCTAGATGAAAATGCCCAGGGCAGTGATTCAGCTTGACCAATGCCTGGGAGTGACACCACGATAAGGACCCTGGGGCAGCGGGGTCCTGGACAACTGAGCATCCCGTGCCGGCCGCATCCTCCCCTCGACCATCGCTCTAATTCCTGGACCTTCTCCCTGATGTTCAAACTCACACACCACATTCATTTGGCGGTTGATTTTGGGGGCGCTCCTGCAGGAGCTATGGCTTTCAGGAAGTTATTCACCTGGGCAGTTTCATCTCAGCCCCGATGAATAGCTTCATTCTGGAATAACAAATATAAACAGAGGGAAGGCTGCTCGCCACAAGGATTCCTTTATGCTGCGCTGTGAATTGTTGGCCAGTGGCCATTTAGCATTGAAAGGCAAAAGCCACCTGTGTCAGGTGTGTTTAAAGTTCATATTGACTCCTGCCCACCAGTATTTGCATGATGGACAACATCAGAGAAAGGTGCATTTGGTCATTAATTTTTGCCTGACACAGGGAACAGGAATGAAAAGGAGCCCTTTTCTTCCAGGCGGAGCTTTTGTTTTTCCGTGTGATCAGTCAACTACCAGCTTTGCGTCATCCACCGCAGGGCAAACCCAGGTCTAGAGCATCGGGGATGTTTCGGGGTCCCCTCCTGCCCCGGCAGCCCGCACCCAGCGGGACCCCGCATCCCTCCCATCCCTGCACACCCTCCTCTCTGCCCCTTGCTGCCTTCCCGACCGCGCTGGACGTTAAGATCCGCTGAGCCTCACACAATGCAGCTTCCTGGGAATGGATTAGAAAGCAAGCTGTGTGGTATATTTGTTATGGCCATGACTTTCGTGGAGAAAACTGTGACTTCTAGCAGTTTTTGTAGATTTTGTAACCCCAGCCAGCCTGCTACTGACTCCTTCATGAATTTTTACAGCTTTGGCTCCGTTCGTGAGCGGTATAGAAGAGAACACAGTTTTTTAATGGATTTAAGTTATTAGTTACGTATTACCAAAGGGTGTAACATTCTTTATGTTGTAAAATAAAGTCCATTTGTCTTCTTTCCATTTCCCACAGCACAGAGTGTTAAATACAGTGCACCATTGTTGGTTTTCCCTCTGAAGCTGGCCATGGGGAGTTTTGGGCCACGCCAGTGCATCAGCGGCCGTTGCAATGATTGCTGCGGGTGCAGGGTATCGTACCGCTCGCAGCCCGTAGGAAACCCTGAGGACCCTCATCCCATGTAGGAATCCCCTTCCTGTGGAAAAATGGGGACCATAGGTGGAAGAGCGCATGGCATGGCTCCGTTGGGAAGGCTGGAGGGATTTGTAAAGGGTTTTGGAGCTGAGGGCTCAGCGATGGTATGTGCCACTGGAGGATTTCCCAGGTTTCCTTTCTGTTCCCTAATGGGAAACTCTGCGGGGAAGGCGGCGGGAATTAGGATCTCCACCCATACTGGAGTACCTCTCCAGTGACCAAAACTTCCCCCTTCCGCACGCTTCCCAAGTGGGATAAATTTGCAGTGTTTGGCTGCAAACTTGGCAGTGGCCTCGGCGCGGATGCCGTGGAGGGCAGAATTTGCTTGATTAGTACAAATACCATCTGTACGCTTGGTGCAGATGAGCACAGTGTTTTAGAAACAACCCATTTTGCTTATATAAGGACTAGCGACATAGCCAAAATCTGCAGCGCGTATCTGGTTTTCTCAAACAATTATTGGTGGCTAGCCAATATTTGTTAATTTTCTCCAGAACAATGAATAAACTACAGCACAGAGACAACTGACCACCCTGTACACTAATATCAAACAAGAAACCCTGTGCTCTAAATGACTTAAACCGATTTATCTCCAGTTAAAAAACAGAGACAGGCAGTAAAGAGGCATTTAAACTCTGTTTAAAACCACGCAGAATATGTTTTAGCATCGTTATCCGTTGGAGCAGGGAGGTAAATCCAGCCCTTTTTCATAGGCATTGTAGGTTTCTTTTATAACTAGGATTTTTGTTTTGTTGTATTTTTCCTGACCTAAAATGTCCTCCTCTGTCTAATAATGGTTTAATAACTAAGCAGTTGTTCCAAAATCTGATTTCTTTACCCAATAAAGTTAAGGGAAGGGCTCTTTCAGCCCTCCTACAGCTTCTCTCCAACAATCACAAACATGAAATCAGGCCCCGCAGAAAAAGCAAAGCTCAGAGACCTGTAGGCAAGGGAGGATTTTACGGTTGTTTTCCGTCTGTATTGCATGGGATCTTTAGGGACGGACTCTTACATGTCATCTGTCACTCGGAGACTGAAAAGGAACAAAAGAAACCAGGGAAACTTTCTCCCAAATCATTCCAGGCCTGATCCTGCAAACATTTATTGCGGGGCTTTGGTGGGATTATTCCCCTAAGCAGTCAGACAGCAGTCCCACCCCCACTTCGGTATGCGTTTAGCATCGCACATCGCGACATGTGCATGGCCGGCATGAAATCCAAAGGCGGGGAGGGGGGGGGTCGGCTGCTCACCTGCCTGAGGTTTCCACGTGTGTTCAATCATGTCCTGGCTCAGGGCACCGTGTGTTTTTCAGAGCTGCCCCTTGCACTTGGAAGGAATCCACCTAAATATTTACATGTATTTTGCTCCTATAGTAACAAGAATATTGCGACGGTATGCCTCACGTAACCGCGCTGATCTAGTCTAGCTTTACGCCGTTGATTTCAATAGCACGCCTACGCGTAACACGCGGCTCCTTGTTCGCAAGGAAGGACGGACGGCTTGCGGGAAACATCACACCAGCATCTGACGCTTGGGAAAAAAGCATAGGGAGGGGGGAAAAATAAAAAAAAATAAAGGGGGGAGGGTTTGCAAAGCTGCAGGATGCCGAGCTGGAGAGCAGCCCCTCTCCTGCGGCTCCCAGGGGAGCGGAACAGTCCCGGTGCCCGGTCGGGCTCTGCCGTCTCCCCACTCTGCTCCTCCATCGGAGCTAGAAATCCCAGCGAAATGGGAGGGGTTAGAAAAATTAAAGTTGATCCCATTTGTTCCTGTGACTGCTCTTCTCAGGAAAGCTAGGCTTTTGCCTAAGGAGATAAGTAAATTCCTGTATTCCATCCCAATCCTGCCCTTGTTTAAGTTAATTTAGAGTTTTACCCAGCATCATTAATTACACTTTTCATTCTGAATTTGAAGAACAGAACTGTTATCCTCAATATTTCAAGGTTTACTCGGGTAAATCTTGTATCTCCGCTAAGGGGAATTTTGCCTGGATACGGTGGTAAAATCAGGGCTTTTTTTAAATTGTGGCACAAAGCAGAGTGAGAACTGGGGAGAGGTATTTGAGGAAAATGCCTCGTTTCTCTGTAAAGAGTCTGAGAATTAAGCTGGATGTTTGTTATAAAGTTGGGCAAACTCCACAAAAACATTCCTCCTTCATCTCTATTTCAAGTTTACAAGAAGTTAATTTGTGAACTTACCTCTCCTGTAAGTCCCCTTACTGACTGACACAGCCATGGAAACAAGGAATCGTATGCAAACACTGCAGGAAAAAAAAAGGCAAAGAAGATCATTTCTGAAATCATATTTGCACAAAGAAACCAAACCAGCTTGAATTTCCAACAGCAAATGCTAAGAATAAGTCTGCCAGGGGGAGATTGGTATTAAAAAAAAAAAAAAAAGAAGTCATATAATAAATTGATTCAAGAAAATCATATTTTATGCTTACCAAAGACAAAGCTCATGAAATAACCAATATTGAATTACTCACTGAGCTCTGATCCTACAATCCTAATACGAGATCTGTCCTGCAGTAGCAGTACGGAATATAGTCCATCATTCTCAGAGGTACTAAACTCCCTTACTTTTATATAGGTGGTTATAGATCTTGTTTCTACATAAAATTTCATGCTTTTATAAAAGTAAATTCCAAAGCAAATGTAACCCTTCCAAGCCGTCATTACTCAGGGTTTTATTGCCAGGCTTGTTAAGTCTCCCGGTAAACATCAGGTCCAGCCGCTCCGCTCAGCCTCGACTCATCTTCAGAGGCTGGTAAGATTTATTTTCCCAAATAATACTAAGAACATGCTACTCACTGAGTTGCTCTCTCGGTGAAACTCTAGAAAAAAAAGTCCTCTGGTTTGGTGCCCTTATCTGGCATTTTACAGGTGTAAGGCAGAGTACCGAGAGCCCCACAGTTGCTTAATGAGGGAGTTTTTTGGCTTTGCCAGAAGATAATTGCTCCAGCAGTGAGCTGCCGTTAATCCCGGGCTGTGTGCTTGGTGCTGACCTGCAGCCCTGCTGTTTACATCGGTGGGATTTTTAGGGCCAAATTTTGCAGTTAATTGCGGCAGTATAAAGCCGGATTCCTAAATCTCCCTCCCCGGGCGTGGAGCTCCTTTGGATTTGAGGGCGAGATCCAGGGCTGATGCTGCGGCTGCTGAAGTCGGTGGGCCTTGTCTCGCAGCGGAACAGGGGAAAGACCTGGGCTGGGCCCTCTCCCAGATTTCCCAAGGGCAATAAATGGGAGCAATTAGGGGCTCGGCAGGCTCGGAGGAGCGAGGGCTGCCTTATCTCCTCCTGCCCCAAGCCTAGGGACCGTGGAGCCTGGGTGGTACGGGGAGGTGTCACTATTAGAGAGGCTGCAGGGGGGATTAATGCCGCTGGGAGCTACGTTACGTCCTGTCAGAAATCCGTGCAAAAAGAGCAGGAACTGGAACTGCAAGCTTTCAGCTTTAAGCCCTGAACTTGGGGCTATACAGCAAGATGAAAGCATGGCTCTTTTAACGCTTTCCCATCAAGAAGGGAGAAATCCCAATGCGTTTAAAGGCATTCCCTTTTTTTTTTTCAATAACCAAATGAGTCAAGAGACCGGTTTGATGTCGGTGCTTGGCCGCTTTTCCCCTCCCCTCCCCGTTCCGCTCCCTAAAGCGCTACGACAGAGCGGCAGCCGCCCCGCGAGAGGCTAAAAACCCTCGGCAAACGGGCGCGGGGACCGGCGTGACAGCCCCGGGGCTCACGGCCGGAGGTCCGGGCTCCCGCTCCAGCCCCGAGACCAAACCTGGCTGCGGATACCGGGCGCTAGAACTGCCGCCGAGCGAACGGAACGATATAAAGGCGCTACAGAAAAATCTAAACAGCAAGGTCTCTGCTGGAGGAAAGCACGGATTAAATCACGGCGTTGCTGTGAAGTGCGACGAGAATCCGGTCGACAGCGAAGTGATGAAATAATTCATTAGAATGAGAGGGGGGGTTTATTAGCCCTGTGGAATTTCCTAGTTTGTTGGTAAATCCGTTTTAGTGGCCTCAGCTTTGCTGTCGCCCACTGCCAACAGCGTGGAGATGGGAATGTTTGGCTTGCAAATTATTTATTCACCAAAAATGCAAATTCTGTGCTGAATCCTTTATTCACAGTCACAAATTTGACCCGCGCATGGAAAGCAGCACAGAGAATACAGGTTAACTGTCTTATTCAGCAGATTTTCCACCTAAATCAAACACATTTACCCTTACCTGTGCAGGATGAAATAAGAAAATAGGGAGGGAGAGTTTCGGCCCTTCCACTTTGAAGCACGGTGTCCACCTCCCCAGGCTCACATTTAGATGAACGTCGACGCAGCGCAGAACCGTGTCACCGACGTGCTTTGGATCAGCTCGACGTTTGTTTAAGATTTGGAAAATGCAGCGTTCAGAAAAAAAATAGCCACGGTTTTAGAGGGCTTGGATCGGGTCCTTTTTTTTCTATAGGCAGTTGTTATTCTGTACAATGTATAATTATTCAGTACTAAATCTACCATTATAGAATTATCGAAGGGGCATTATTATCAGCCGCGCTGAAAGTACCTGGTGACGCTGGCAGGCTGATATTTAGTTTTTGTGAGGAAACAGATGAAAGCAGCTCTGGCCAGAGCGAAGCATACAGGTTAAAGCCAGAACATCGTATTGTAATTTGAAATTCAAGAAACTATTGTGGGAACAAAGGACAGAAGCGAAGGCAGTGATTTCCCCTTTTTAATGCTTGTGAAAACAGCCTCATGCTCTTTTATTTCCAATGTATGCGTGTAGAATATATGCACGTTTTTATTTTGGACTTAAAATTTAAGGCACCTCCAGGAGGCTGGTTTATAACACAGAGAGGAATAATGAATCCAAAAATATAAACCAAAACTTTCTTTTACCAAAAAAAAAAAAGAAGAAAGGTTATTTTTCTAAAGGCAAACGAGATTTGTTAGTGGACATTGCATTTTAAACATGCGTGTTGAGAAGTTAAATCTGAGGGAGACTGCATGTAACAAAGTCGTGTGTCCAAGATCAAAATAAAGGTTTATTATTTGAGCCAGTCCTTCTTAATTCACCCTGACAAGCAGACACGATGACTTTGGTGAAATTACTTGCACAGGTAAAATACACAGATAGTGCCAATTATCTCGGCACACGTAATTTTCCACGAGTACCTGATATTATTTGAGAAATTGTAATATATTTAGCACATTTTAACTTAAAGCTTGCGTGCACACGCCTGTGCGTATCTGACTGCATTACATTTAATCGTTGTGTGAAAACGGCTCCGAAACGCTAGAAAACTGAGTGCCTTCAATTATTTCATCACGTCTGTATCAGAAAGCGTTTGCTCTTGCTCCCATCGGGGTTCGTGCCCCGTTGACTTCAGTGGCAACAGGAACAGCCAAAAATATACAAATATTTGTCTCGTGTTACGGACTACAAAAGCCACCAGGAAAGGTTGTCTGCGTTATTCTGACATTATTCTATGCAAGAGGTGCTGTTTGCTTTGTAGGAAAAATCCGTCTATAATTAAAACCAACAAACACATGTTCTAACTTTAACCAATATTTTTCACGACCAAAAATAAGTAAAAATAAATAAATGAAAATTTAGTTGAGAGATTTAATTAAACAAGCTATTAAAGATGCCCACGCTGCCAAGCCCTTTTGTGTTACTGCTATTTATTTTTCTCTAAGAGAAACCTTTATTTTCCAAAGGTTTATCTTGTGGAAAATCATTGCCTTAAATTAATTTTCCTTTCGTGAGATGTAACTTAAACCACTGAATATACTGTTGTAAAATGATGTCCTGTGTGTTATTTCAGAAATAAATAGCCTCTTCCTTGGGTGGGGTTTTTTTTTTGAGTACCACTTGCAATAGAGGAGGGAGCTTTATTTAAAGAGAAATTTTCCTCCTCGGAGAAAACCGTTTGAAAAGCCACACACACACATTGAGCCTTTGTCTATCGCAGCATCTCGGAGATGAAAAAGGAGTTTAATAAACTGAAAGGAGGAGGATATCAAATCTAAAGATGCTTTAAATGTGCGTGCGGGGGCACGGGCATCCTCCTCGCTGGGTGTTGGCATGGCTGGCTGCCTCCTGAATGGGAAATTTGGGGCAGTTATTTGTTATTTTGAAACACGTTGGACACGGCTACTTGGGTTTTCTCTCTCTCTCTTTTTTTTT
>VYXH01012048.1:220520-318274 GCA_013397275.1 Burhinus bistriatus
AATTATAGAAGTAGTGACTTTTTCAGCGTCATTTTTACAATAAGGGGCACCTGGCGACTCCGAGAAACTCTGCAGCGGTTTGAGCTCCTGCTTCTTTGCAGGATCGGGAGTTTTAATGAGCTCTCAGCGGCCTGATCCCGTTAACACTCTCTCAAGTAAGTAAGTGACTTTGGTGATATTGCCTACATGACCAAAATTACTTGTCAAATTAAAAATTAACTCCAGCCTTTTTGGAATGACCTTGAGTATGAAGCTGAACTTTGCAAAACTTTCCTTAAAAAAAGCAGCAATAGGAGAGAATTAGGGATCGCTGGAAGAGGGCGGCCCTTGTAAAAGCGAACAGGGGTGAAACCAGCACATCTGAGCGCAAATTATATCAAGAACTTATTAAAATTTAACAGGGAGTGGTGTCCTTTCTGGAAGCATTTAAGCTGTTCCATAGCAGTGTAATAGTTTATATCCCAGCAATGCAACTTTTAAATCAACTGCAGGATTTCATAGAAAAGGGACTTCAACTCTCTTAAAATCTACAGGGATGCTTCCCTGGGCATTTGAAAGGACCTTCCATAGGGAAGATTTTTTTGCTGGAGACGGGCTTTATTTTTTGGATCTGACAAACCCTTGGTTACCCGTGAATTCCTTTCTCCAGTAATCCTGTTATGTTGCTTTGTGAAGGGTCAATCCTGCGTGTACGGCCATGGATTGTGCCCAGGGCCAGCGACTTGCACGCCTAATGCTCCTTATACATATCTGCAATTTGTACGAGTGGACCTTTTATTGAAGCTTACTTTTAAAACAGCCCCAGAAGGGCCGTGCATAAAACCGAAGAAACCCATTTAAGGAACCGACTTGCTTCCTTTGGAAACAAATGAGAACTGGAGCATGTGGAGTCAGGAAACTATATCTGGCCATCAAAATTGGACGCACAAAGGACATGTCAGTGTGGCATTTCCTACCTCGTGAAGCCACTTTCCCCTCAATGCAACTCTACAAATACAATAGTGCATTGATCGAATCTTAAACTCACCAGACTTCAATAAATTCTGAAAGTGTGTGAAATTAAAATTGAAGCAAGGGACACGCAGAGTGTTAGTCCTTCTCAAAATAATAATTTAATAACTCTCCAAAAAGTATAGTGGTTTAGGAAAAGCAACACAGATGGGAACATATAAACTAAAGCTATAAAGTTTCCTTTAAATGAATTTTAATCATTGTTAAATATTTACATTTAATAAGCACTAGTTTTTATTGCAAGAGAGCTGTAATTACACTTATCATGCATGGAAAAATGGAGTTTTAATAGCCTGTACATTGATTTGCTAAGATGAAATAGTGTCCTAAAACTGTGTCGCTCGCTCTCCCCGGTGAATATGTTCCATATGTGAATGCAAAACAGATGAGGATTTTTTTATCAGTGCACAAACTGTATCAACTTTATTTCTCGTTGTCTCTGTTACATTTAACATAGAACTTTACCTCTGATGTTTTGCTAATTAGAAGCACCTTATCAGGCTTTTACAACCCCTACTAATAAGGTTATTTATTTAGTAAACACTGACAGGAGGAGCAGCAACACCTTGATATAGACTCTGGGGAAGCGTTTGGTTGAGGTGATGACCTCACACTGTTTTATCAATAATTCGTGGTCACCGTTGATGCGTCAGAGACAAACAAAGCTGCTCAAAGGGGCTGCACATCTCCGTGGAGCTGCGCCTCTGCTTTGCCAAGCCGACAGAGGAGGAAAGGAAGAGTCAGTTAGGCTCAATGAATCTGCAAAAATTACCCTTCGTTTTTATATTATCATTATTTCTCTGCCTATTTTTTTTTCTTCTTCTTCTTCTTTCTTTTCTCTTTCTTCCCCTGGTTTCCCTGCTCGCAGCACATGCGGTCCCGGCTATCAGGAAGTTTTAGGTGAGCTCCCCTTAGCCGAGAGGAGCAGCTCCTGGAGGAGCCCTTCCCCTTCCATCGGGCAGCACAGCCGCAGCTGCAGCTCCGCGGCAGGGACTAGCCTGGCTTTCCCAGAACCATACGTCACCTGCAATTCTGGATGATTTTTTCTTTCGTGAAACTTCTGGGCATAAAAAAAAACCCCACCAAACTAAGAGAAGGTCTAATAGGAGAAATAGCTGAATTTTAGGAATTCATGTTAGCGACATGGTGGGCATCAGTGCAGGGAACTGCTTGACCTGGCACCTTCTTGAAAAGAACATAGAATCATAGAATCACATAACGGTTTAGATTGGAAGGGACCTTAAAGATCATCTAGTTCCAACCTCCCTGCCATGGGCAGGGACACCTCCCACTAGACCAGGTTGCTCAAAGCCTTCAGTATCTGTACCCTGTAGACAGCTGTGAAAGTATCTACTAACATTATTTCTTAGGACTGACAAATGAATATTTTTTTTTTTTCATAAATCACGTTTTTTCAGGTGAACTGCAGAAATAAGGAGGAATAAGCTAAACCATTTGGTGGATATTTTGTTTTGTTATCGCACTTGTGAGCTCCACTTTTTCCCAGCAGAAAGATACTGTGCAGAAATACATCGGCAAGAAAAGCAGCGGGAGCACATAAATGTGGAGAACAAATATTAAATGGTCACTTGGACTTCCCACAGCAGTACAGAGCACGCTTGCGTCAGTAAATGGTGCATGGAGTGGACTTTGGTTAGCTGTGGTTTTATTCCCACCCTCTTGCACAGGTGCCCATGGCTTTAGTACTCCTAAGCCAAGTTTTGCAGGTGAGAACAACCTTCTTGAGAATTAAATTAACTAAAACATACATACCCAAAAAGCATCTATTTTTCTAGTGCAAAGGTGTGTCTTCCACTGATACGTGGTCCCAGGCTCTTGTGTAAGATAGAATCTTCATCCTTTGCTCCAGCCCTACAAGGATTGAGTCTAGGCTCAGAAACTTTGTGCATTTGAACATATTAATTGCACTACACTCGCAAATACCCACAGCTTGTTGCGAACAGGTTGCCTTAAGCTCGTACCCGCAAAGAAGCACAATTTCATGGACACAGAGGATCCCCTGGGATCCTGGCCATATCCAGCATTTCTGGACAGCTACAGAATTATCTCTGCCCTTTCCTAGAGCTTGCTGTAGCCTGTGCCATGAGGTAATGATATACCTCAGTGTAAGGCTAGATAGGTAAGTACTGGAGCCTGGCACGCAATGTTACTTCTGCTTGTTGTAAGGTACCATCATTTGGAAATACTAAACAAAATGGACTTGTGCTCACTCTTAGACGAAGGTTAATTGTCCCCGTAGCCATCGTTCACATGTGCTAGCTATTACAGCCTTGTTTCATCCATATTCCAATAGTGGCTGTTGCAGTGAGTTGAAGAACGGCTGCCAGGAAATGTCCTTCTCTAAACGACATAATTAGGGTATGGGGGAGCCCAGTGAAAGCAGATTAGGGCCGTCACCGCTGCTCTTGATGCAAGCAACAGTTCAAAGAACATAAGCAAACACTTAGAGTATGCGGATGATTTAATATTGATTAAACACTGATACCTGAGACTCCGTGGAAGGCGGGTACAGCATGCTGGAAGGAAAACAAAGCACTGACTTCACATTTTGCATTAGCTATAAAATGAAGTGCTTTCATTGACCTCACTGACCAGAAATCCAAAAAATCAAACCATTATCCAAACTAAAGCTATTGGCCAAACTAATTAAAATTACTGGACTGCCTGATAAAATTAAATGATGGATGCTTAAATAAACTCAAAACTACACTTTCTGTTTTATTTAGGTGTCCTTGGTTTCTCTCGAAATTGCCCAGCAGGTTTGGGTGTAGCTATAGATAAGGTGAATCACGGACGTGCCTGTCAAGCTGTGCCAATGCCTCCAGCCACGCTTCCAGGAGGGAGACTCTTTTCCCTCCTTTCCTTGTCTGCTCCTCAGCTCTGCAAGTGGTTTTGGTGATGGAGGAACGTGGCAGGTCACCAAGGGAAGGGTTTAGTAATGGTAACGCACCCTCCTCTTCCCTATTAGCATGGAGGCACACTGATTTTGACAAACTATTTTTTCATACCTTTATTATTAAGGCAAGAAACAAGCATCTTCTTCATGAAACGATGAGTAGATTTCTAGGTGGTGTAACACACTGCTCTGTTGGAACCAACAGATCTGCAGATATCGGGCATTTTATTAACTCCGCTCTCATACGTATCCCCATGGACTCCAGCAGCAGCTGTTGGTATGACCATGAGGTTACTTGTTCAAGGGTTTACAGGACCAGGACCTACAACACTAGCGGAGCTTTTAACTGGCCCGTTTGGCTGCTGTGAATGATTCATTAAGTGCTGTTCCTCCAGCTCGGAGCTATTGACCTCACAGTCCTTAATTCAGGCTCCCTACTTAATGCCTTGTGCGTTTTCTCCTTTCGTCTTTTTACTAAATGCTTGTGAGGCACTTGGGACAGGACGGGAAATGGATCTGTGCAGGTATGGCAGGATTCTCCATCCTTTATCTGCTTCCAGCATATAGAAGTTCTGGCTTGCGTTCAGCGCCCTTGGATGCTGGGCTGATACAGAAGCCTTCTAAAAAATCATTTGCTCTTGTTCCAAAGGAGCGTTAGTGCACAGTGAAATATCAATCTAAATAAAAGCCAGTCACAGACACGGTGAGAAAGTCTTCGGCAGAATGTAAGACATGGGATACTTTTGCAATAGGTTCATAGCGAATTATAATAAGTAAATAAATATTTTTATATCCGAGCTTCCTGCCTGTTCTCCCTGCCCTCTAAGCAGCAGCGCTGCAGAGTGGCTGTTGCAGGATGCAGAGCAGGGGATGGCAGGATCCGACCGGGCACCATCCTGCTGGCAGGGCTTGCCGGGACACCATGCAGTCCAGGTTGTCACCTCTGTGCCATATCTCTGTTTTCACCACAGCCATCAGGGCGGGAGGTGAGATGAGGCAAGGGGCTGTGAGGCACAGCAGCCTTGCTGCTCACTTGCCCTGCTTTTCTGGTTAGATTTTGGGCAGCTGAGTTCGGAGGGTGGCTGGGGCCCTCAGAAAATCCCGCGCAGCACTGACACCCCGGCACTCAGCCCCAAGGATGCTCTCACGAGCTTAGAGGATGCAGCCTGTAGCTTTAGCACTGCACAGAGAGCGCATTCGTCTCCGCACATCCCCGTTTCTTTCCTTTGCTCCCAAATCCTGTGCTCTTCTGGAGCGTGCCTGGCCCCAATCCCATCTCATGCCGTGCCTTCCTGGAGCCACCACAGCCAGTCACCACCTTTGCCAGGAAAAGCCCAGAGCGCTCAGCACCAGCATTTAGTCACCAAAGTTTGGGTGCTCTTTGCTGCCGTCTGGTCCGTCCCCAGCACCGACAGCCCTGCGGCACAGCAGGACACAAGCTGTTGGTGGTGCTGCTCCGGGAGGAGGTTAAACACCCCCTCCACTGAGGCTGCGCTGGTCTGCCACAGAGCTCGGTGCCCAAAGGCTCTGGTTTCTTGGTTTTTATACATTTTGCTCTTGAAGCCGCTCACCACCCCAATTGCAGCACTCGTTTTGTGCATACTTTGCCAATTCCATTGCTTCCCCGTGGCTGTGGAGGAAGAGCGGTGCGTGGATCCCAGGAGAGCAGCAGAGCTGACAGCTCTTCTGGCTTTCAAATTCCTTCTTTTTTCCATGCCCCCTCCCAAGGCTGAGAGCACAAAGTGCTGCATTTCCACCCTCTGCCCCAAATCAGCATTTGATGTAAAGGCAGAAATGGAGAGCAGATAAGCTCTTCTCCTTCCTGCAAGCTCCACCACCAGCTCCAGCTGCTCTGGTCTGCAAAATATGAAGACAAATTCCTTAGCTGGGGAAGGTGTCAAAATCTTGACCAAAGGTCCCCCCAGTCACCAGCAGCATTTTTTCTTATCTACAAACTGTTGCTCTGCTTTAAACAGAGTGTCTTGGATAAGCAATAACCACCTCTCATTGATCGAGGCGGTGGGAAAGAGCATCTTCTGCAACTGTGCAGTGCAGGTGCAGCAGCGTCTTTGATCCAGGCAAGCAGCGCTCCAGTAGGTGGCCGAGGAGGTTAATTGCCCCATGAATCGTTGCTTTTCTTCACATCTTTATCAGATTCCTGGATACAAGCCATGTTCCTGCAGCTTCTTCACCCTCGATTTTACAAGAGGAGGGAAATGGAAAAGCAGCTGTAATATCGTTGGCAGATATTGCTTTACAGTAGCTCAGTAATTATAGTGTCTCACTGGTGAGGTGGCTGAACCCCTCCGCTTTTGCTGTGGCAGCAGCCAAATGAAATCCTCACAGGGTTTAGCCGGTGTTTCCTGCTGCATGATGTCGGCCGAATGGATGCGGGACTGTGGGAACACGCACCGGGCAACCACGCACGGGGCTTTCCGAAAATCTTTTGGCCAGCACAGGGGAGCAAATGACAGGTTACACACCACGAGAGAGATAGTGCCCGTGTCGCTCCAGTTTGTATCGGATGCCACCAAGTGCTGACAAGGTCTGAGTTGAAAAATCACAGTTGCGTTCCGCAAAGGGTGTTTCGGTGACCTGCTTTGCTCCAGCTCCGCTCACCGGCTTTTTCACATTCCTGTTGGGCTGCAGCAATGAGCTGCGTGCCATTGCTCTGTATGCCCTAAAATTACTTGAAGTGATTTCAGCGAAGCAGGATATCGTCAGCAGCGCTAAAAGCAGAGCAATGAGGCACAAATAATACCCAGTGCATCCTTGAAAATAGCCTAATTCCTTCCCTTTCTCCACAGCTCCCACGGTACAGCCCTTCCCTCCAGTGCACTTCTGGCTCTCTCCATCTAGCCTATCTCCAGACTCAAAGCACCGGTACATTTGGCTGCTTGCCATCTATACCATATGCCATCTATCTTAATTGAATACAGCAGCGTATCAATGGCTTATCTGACAGAGAGCTATTTAACACTGAAAGCCCCGGAACAGATTTGTTATACGTGATCTGTGACTATCTCCATCCCTCGGCTCCTTGCTCAGGCTTGGGAAGTTGGGAGGATGGTGCATCAGGAATGAAGGGAGTGCGCAGGGAAAATAAAACAACAGAAAACTCTCTTGAGGGGAAAAAACTCTATAAGCAACCTGGAGGGATTAATCATCAAGCACAATAATATTTATCGCTGCAATCAATGCAAGCCTAGTCATAGAAAAAACTGAGCTTCAAACCTATGAGAGTTTCTGAGAAGAGCTTATACAACCCTCAAACTACTTTATTTCAGTTTGGTAATAGACTCAGCTGATAGCCTTAATAGATGCTATTTTACACTTCGCTTCAGATAATTCGCAATTCACTTTGCATGTCTCCGTGATTTCCTCGTCCCTATACGAAGTCAGATAATTCTGAAGGATGCTCTGCAAGCAGAGTCCTGCAGGCGATGGCACTGGGAGCTCAGCCAGTGCCTCTTTGCTCAGGTAGCAAAAGCTGGTGTTGGCTCGAGCACTTCAGCACGCCGATCCCAGTAGGACTTCACGGAAAATAAATGGGTGGAATTAATTCAGCCTCGTTGCAATGGCGATCGTTGCCTTCTGTCACCCAGCTGCTGAGTCCAGCTTTCACCAAAGCAGGGAGCTGCGGTGCCAGTGCTGGCAGACCCGCCTGCAGAAAGGGCACTGCTGCGTCTGCTCCACGCCGCATCTGCAATTTTTACTGAGATTTTTTGTCGTTGTTGTTTTATTTTTAATTTCTCTGATACTTATTGTTCTTATGAGACGTGTCCAAAGCAGCGAATCAAAATATCCTTTTCTGGGGAAGTAAATCTCCCAGAGCTTAATTCATCATTTTGAAGTAATACAAAGCTTAAGTTTGTCTTTGCTGGAGCTGCGTACTAAGTATTCAAGCATAAATAAAGAAAATATAAATAAAGCGGGCCTGAATCTATTTCACTCTGTTATTAAAATTCCATTGTTTGTTCTGCGGGAAAAGACCTCCCAAAATGACAGTGGTAATCTGGGCAAAAAGCAGATTGTTGCCAAAGGGTTCAGCTCTTAAAGGGGGGAAGCATTTTAAAAACTGCCAAGGAAAATATTTTCATTCATGAGTTCACCCAGCCTAAACATGCATCTAATCCTCCCAAACTGACAGTTCAAAAAGGCAACCACAGTTGAGACAGGCAAAGTGTTCAGTTCAAAGGCAACAAAAAAAAAAAAAGGACCTAGGGATTATTAGCATTATCACTTTATCATGAACTGACCATCAGCTCTGGAAGGGCGTAGCCCCACCTCCCCTTCCCAAACCCAGGGACTCTGTCCCCATTGCGTTGCTAAAAGGGCAGCAAAGCCTTCCTCGGCAATTCACCGCGGCGAGGAGAAGAGCCTTCGGAGGGGTCAGGGCTTGCTCCCATTTGAAAATGTAAAGGTTGACACAAATGGACGCAAAGTGCCACGGAATCTGCAGAACTGGAGGAAATCAGGAATCTCAAATGGTGCCCTTGTTCAAGGACCCCCTTTTTCCTGAAATACTCATTGCACAGACTGAAAAAGAAAAAAATTCCACACTAGATATGTAAATATTAGCATATTTAGCAAAAGAAACCACCGTTCTCTCTGGTTTATGGTATTAGACTAGAGAATAGTAAGTGTCTTGCCCACGGCTGCAAGAGACAGCAATAGCAGAGCTGGGAAGCAAATAACCAGACCTCTAAAAAAAAAGCTGCAGCAAGTTTAAATTGAGTCCCTGGAAAACATGAGCCTTCCCAAGAAATTGAGAAGACGGGTCTCTTTTTTTGGTTGTTTTTTTTATTGGGAGGGTTGATTTCGGTTTTGTCTTTCTTCCCCCAACACTCAGCCTTGCCAGCCCGGTATGAAGCCACCAGCCCTCCCACCAGCCAACTCGTTTCTCATTCGTTTTGCTGATATCAGACCTGTGGTCCCAGTCAGCCAAACGTGACAGAGCTGTAGAGGTCTCACAGATGCTGAGTTCCCACAAATTCTGCAAAAATGGGCATAAGAGACTTTACACCATGAGGAAAGACTGAAGCGTGAGTCCGGTTATAAGACACCAAATTATCTGCGTGAGAGATTAATGAATATCCCAACTAGTGGGGAAAAAAAGAACATTTAGAGTTAGGTACAGAACAATGCAACCAAGAAAGGCAAAAAATTACTTAAAAAGTCTCATCATCCCCTGAACTATTTGATGTTGAAGTCCACAACTGCTCGTCCTTGCAGCAGAGACACGAGGGATGGGAGACCCAAGGGAAGCCAGCAGTGATATTCGGTTGAGGGCTACCCTTGTCCTTCCTCCATACCCTACCAACCGCCACTTCTCATGGCACAGAAGCGGCCAGGGACACGCAGCAGGGCCAAGCTGCTCCAGTCCATTCTCCTGGTTGAGGCCCCACCATGGCTCTCGGGGGCTTTGGCCTCAGACCTCGCATGCTCAGCAGCCAGCAGAGGGGGCGGAAGAGCCGGACCGATAACGGTTATCGTTGAAATCTCTCCATTTCTGACTTGTAAAATAGATGACAGCAGCAGAAACATCTCCCTGTCCAGCTGAGGGAGGAGCAGCTCGCTCAAAATCGCTCTGTCTCGTGAACGTGCTTTCCAGGTCCCGCAGCGGGATGTGCACAGGAGAGACGTCCTGCTGTAGAGCAAACAGCCTGCGCAAGAGCATCTGCACCAATACGTGCATGACCAGCTGGGGTTTTTGGCATTTGTCCTCAGATGAAGCTTTCCTAAAAAAAATCCTTCCCAAGTTTAAAGCGCAACAATGCATGTTTTAAATGCTGGCAAACATCTTACACGGCTGGCGAACACACGGAGCCGTCAGTCGAGCAGCGGCTACAGCTCGGTTCTGCGTTCGGCCACTGGCACTTAGGGCTCAGTTCTGTCATCTGTTTGTAGGAATAAAAAAGTGAAAAGCTAGTGAGCATTTTCAGCAGATTCTCTGCCCCTTTGCAGAGCAGCCATGCCGCAGGCTCCCCATCGCTCCCTGCCTTTCCCAGTGCAGCAAGAGCTGAGCCCACAGCTCCGCCGCAGGTTTTCCCTTGGCCCCTGGGTGGGATCTCTGTGGGGACACTCCGCTTGCACCAAGAGCCACCTGCAGCATGAGTCACCAGGGCAAACGAGGTGACCTTTGGGCAACACACTGTTCTGTACCCTTAACTTGGCCAAGTACTGCACATCAGCCCTTTGGAAAGGCAGCAGCATCTCACCTGAAACCCAAGTCCTGGGGAAAACCTCTTTCCTCCAGGACAGGGTGATGAGACTTCAGATTCCTCTGAATGCCAGCGTCTATCCTCTCTCTCTCTCCTGCGAACACATGCGCCACAAGCCAAGAGGTCTGCTCACGCGTGGCTGAGCACAACATCCATGGGAGCCAGGGAGAAGATTCCCATTGACAGTGAAAACCAAACAAGTCCCAGCGCAAAAGGACATTCATGAACACAGTACCATCTCACCATAGTCATCTTTGGTGCTGAATCCCAACCCATTTCTGTGTTTTGTCTCTTAAAAAAAAAAATGTTAAATCCAAGCAGCAAACATCTAGGAAGAAGACACTGTTCCCAGCTGCATTTTCCTTCACGCTTCTTCAAGTGTTCTATTACAAGGCGAGTTTAACATAGGCAATTACCTTCCTCCTCTGTGAGCCTTGGTGTTCTTTTGACTGTTTTATTTGCATATATTGGTAATGATCTGTTCTGGAGAAAATTAAATGTCGATGGAGAGATATCTCTAAAAAGCTGCAATTGCAGCACCTTGTGTGAGAGCCCCCGTTGACATGAGCAGCTGGTTGGACGGTACCTGAGCAACCCGCTCGCCCCTTCCACTGGAAAGGACCATGGGAGCTTTGAAAGAGCCAGGTGAACAATTGCATGGTGTGTTGAATGTTTGTTTTGTTTGAAAACATACCTGAAATACCCTGCCAAACATGCCAAATGCTATCGGGCAGCTCCAGCCTGTAGTGAGCGTGTGCCAGGTAAGACTCTGCCAAGGCTTCCTTCGGGAAGTGCTGGTTTGAGCACGACATGCCCCGGAAGGAGGAGTACCAACCGCTGTCTCACCAAAATCACCCCCTGAGGTGTCTAGAACAGGCCAGTGTCTATGGGATCCTTAATTGTCATCCTAGGCTCCCAGCACACACACACACACACTCAGCTGGCGGCTGGAGCAAGCTGAAGAGCATCACCCGTTTTCCCCAGGAAAACAATCCTCTTACGGAGAAATGACATTCACAGTGCTGCAGCTAAGCAGGCGTGCACAAAATACACACATTACTCCCCAGCTCAAGACCTTAAGCCTCCTATTATGCAACCGCTGGGGGTTTTTTTCCCCCTATTTGAAAGTTAATTCGGATGACAACAGGATTAGCCACTGCAGAGCTCCTTAGCCGTACGATTGCAACCTCACCATGGGTGACTGCTGGGCAGTTGCTTGGCAGGATTCCTGTTCTCACCGGTCACATTTGATACAGAAGAATGTTATTTTTGACTGCCTTTATGTTTTAACCATATATTATGATAGTATCAGGTTATCTGTTGCCTAAGACGAGTTGTAACAAGGGAATATTTAGAGGAGCAACACACATAACGCCGAGAGTGCTGCACAGTTTGGTAAACTGTAGGGCATGCTTACAGTGAAGAGCTATCACAGGACAAACACGTGGGAATACAGCATCATCCGCTGGATCGTGGGGCTTGATTCGAGTCACTGCAGCACAGCGTTTCTAGATTGAGCTCAGCATCTTTTCTGTACTAATTTTATCTTCCTCCGTGTAGGCTTGCGATTATTAGCATTTGGCAAATCAAATATTACTAGCCAATATTTTCAAAAAAATATGGACAACAAGTTTTCCCACATTTTAGAAGAAAATGATGTAGTAATGGAGAAATTTTTCTTCCTTCATGCTCTTTGACTGAACGTTTCTACAGCATTGAACAGAAAATCAGAGCTGTCTATTCACAGCTTTGAAGAGGCTCATAGTTGAAGATTAAGTGAACAGCACATCTATAAACTGGAATCCCATAGGTCTGTCCTGGATTCCCAAGATTTCCTATTAATGTCCTATTAATTTGGGTAAATTGCTTGATTTCTCTGAGCCTCAAGTTCCCATTGTAACTTTTCTCAGTTTAAATTACTAACTGTAGAATAGAAACAGCCTCTCGTGATATATTTAGGCAATGCACCCACAGCAGGGCTTCGCTTGGGCCCCTCACTGTTGCTGTAATACAACTCGTAATAACTGCAATATGATGAAATTAAATAATCTGTAAATATATTTTCTGTCAAACCTGATTTTATGGCCTATTAAATTCCACAAGAAGTTACAGCAGCCCCGTGCTGTGCTCTTATGTCGTCCTCCCATACGTCACTGCTCTTGCCAGCAAGCAGGATAACATGGGCATCCTTTGTACGGGTTGCCCAGCGCGCTCAGGGCTCAGCCATAGTACAGCAGACCTTTGGGGGATCACAGCTTTGAGCACAAGTGCAAGGTCCTTCTCAGATCCTGGGCAAACTGGGCCCTCGTGCTGCACACAGGAATCCAATTCCTTTCAAAGAAACTGCTGTAAGTCTTTCCTTCCCTTTCCAGGTCTGCATGTCTGCACTTTCCTGACCCAGCAAGATGTTTTGGCAAGAGTGGAAATGACCAGAGAGAGCTCAGGCATGAAAAATATTGAGATGGGCACTGCTATGACCACAGGCTCTCTCCAGTGCCACCATCACCCTAAAAAAACCAGTTGTGCCTCCCAAAGAAAGAGCATTTAGCATCTGATTATTCATAATGCGTCTCTGGAACTCTTATGGAGTATCCAGTCACTTGAAGGACTCGTTACTTGCTCGGCCTCTCCAGTAGTCATTAGTATTTAGTGTTGTGATGGTAAAAGAGCAGAAGATGAATATGAGAGCTGCTGCTGAAAGCATGCCCTGGTTCATGACTCCGACTGGCCATTAATTCTACCTCGTCACAAAACCGTGCTGAAATCTAGGAAGGCCCTCAAAGCAACAGGTTTCATGGAGTTTGGAACATTTTTCCCTGTGTGACTGGTGAGGTCATTTATTGTCCGCACATGAAAACCTGCTGCAGTGACTCGTCCTTGCTCAGGCTCACCTTTAGACAGACACCCCAGAGCTGCCTGCCGCAAGTGGTCTCTTCTCAAAATCCACTTGACATTGAGTCGTGCTTTGCCTGTTCCGTGGCTCAGCCATCCCGTTGTATTAGTTACTGCCATGATTGAAGACAATTACAACCAAAGATGACATTTCCATAAATCATCAGGCGGGCATCAGCAGCAAAGCACTAGCATCCTTGCTTGCATGGGCAGTGGTGCTCAGCTGGGAATGGATCAGGATCAGGCATGCCACCCTGCCATCCCCACCCAGCACATTCATAGAAACATAGAATGGTTTGAGTTGGAAGGGACCTTGAAGACCATCTAATTCCAACTCCGCTGCCATGGGCAGGGACACCTTCCACATTTTTTTAGTTTCCAGGAGAATCTGCTCCATGATCTTGCCAGGCACAGAGGTGAGACTGACTGGCCTGTAGTTCCCTGGGTCTTCCTTTTTTCCCTTTTTAAAAATGGGGATTATGTTTCCCCTTTTCCAGTCAGTGGGAACTTCACCGGGCTGCCATGACTTCTCAAATACAATGGATAGTGCCTTGGCAACTTCATCCACCAGTTCCCTCAGGACCTGTGGATGCATCTCATCAGATCCCATGGACTTGTGCACCTTTGCGTTCCTTAGATGGTCTCAAACCTGATCTTTTCCTACAGTGGGTGGTTCCTCATTCTCCCAGTCCCTGCCTTTGCCCTCTGCCACTTGGGCGGTGTGGCTAAAGCCCTTGCCTGTGAAGACTGAGGCAAAAAAGTTATTGAGTACCTCAGTCGTCTCCATATCCCAGGTAACCAGGTCTCTCGTTTCCTTATGGAGAAGGCCCACATTTTCCCTAGTCTTCCTTTTGTCACTGACATACCTATAGAAGCTTTTCTTGTTGCCTTCGACATGCCTGACCAGATTTAACTCCATCTGGGCTTTAGCTCTCCTCACCTGATCCCTGGCTGCTCAGACAATTTCTCTGTACTCCTCCCAGGCTACCTGTCCTTGCTTCCACCCTCTCTAGGCTTCCTTTTTGTGTTTGAGTTTCTCCAGGAGCTCCTTGTTCATCCATGCATCCTCCCAAAGAGGAAGTCACCTCTTTGTTGGGATGCATTTCTTCTGAGCTTGGAGGAGGTGATCCTTGAATGTTAACCAGCTTTCTTGGATCCCTCTTCCCTCCAGGGCTTTATCCCATGTTTCTCCACCAAGGAGATCCCTGAAAAGGCCAAAGTCTGCTCTCCTTAAGTGTAGGGTAGTGAGCTTTGATGACATTTTGATGACAGGAACCTTTGGGATCACTAATGCTATCTGATGTCTCCCAGGATTTAGGGATGACAATGGGACAGCAATTCTGGGACATGTTTGCAAAAACCTCCTAGCTCAAAAGCACCTACTCGGGCTCCTGTCATGGCATGCATGATGGTGCCAGGATCTGAAGGCCTTTTTCCAAGAAGTGGAGAAGGCAATACACTGTGATTTTTATGGTGGTGATTTATTTCAATATGTGGACAGAAACTGCTCCCATAACTCAAAAGAAATTGCAAAGAGGGAAAAACGAGGCATGGTTTTTTACACACACAAAATGGAAAGAAATAAAAAATGCTCTGTTTTCTGAGATGGGTTCCAAAAGAGTGGGTTGATTATTTTCAAGGTTTTATGGGGTTTGGGTTTTGGATTCTGTTCACTAAAAGTATACAAATGCTTCTGAGAATGACATTTTTCCCCCATCAAAAAAAATTTCTAAATTAAAAATTTAGATGAGTTGCAGATGCAAGAAAGTAACTGGATGGGAGATGACAGCAGGCCAAAGCTAAAATGGCTCCTTTCCCTGCTCCAGCCTGGGCATCTCCTCTTGTTCCACATCAACTAGAGGCCTCAGGCTGAAGTGGACATATCCCCCCACAAAATTGCTGTCATCCTCACTTGTACTACTCAGAAAACATGGATATCACTGCTAAGGCTTGTGAGGACAGCAAGGCTGGACTGCAGGGCTGGACCTAATCCAGACGGGTTCCCCCAGACCTCTTTTGAGGGTGCCTGCAGAAGATGGTTGGGTTTTCCCCTTCATGGAGCTATAAGTAAATCTGCTTAGCTTTTCTCTGCTTTTTAAAGGATCATATATAGTAATGAATACAACGCTTACCAACCCACAAGACCTCCTGCTAAGCACAAAGCTATAGGCCAGGCTATTAAAATAAATGAGGAATCACCGTTGGTCTCAGCATGAGCAGGATTTGCCCAGGTCTAAATGACATGAAGAAAAAAAGGAGATAAAATAGAGTCGGGTATATTAAAGTGAGGTTGCTTAAACAGTGATTTTCCTGGTGATGCCTATTCAGTCCTCTACCTACTAACATACTGTTTTTCTTTTCTCACAGGATGAGTACAGATCGAGGCAATTTACATCAAACTCCTTCCCCAAACCTGACACTGGTAATTATTCCAAATTACAAGATTTGACAGGAGCCTGAAGAAGTGGCACTTAACTCCACTATAGCATTATGTCTTTTTTTCTTTCTTAATCCCTTTCCTAAAAGCAGAAAAATGATATGGCACTCTAGGTTGAAATGAGTGACTGAAAATATAATGCTAAAAATAAAAACATAGCTGTCCGTATCATTTTACTCTGCTTGCAAACAGGACTAAATTACGCGTACTTCAACTTTCCTAATGGTCCCTTCAGTCCCCTGCACCCAGGTCCCTGGCTTCTCTGCTCAGCCCCTGCCTATGGACCATAAGGAGGATGGAGATGCTGAGACCTGCAGGCAGTCCAAGCTGCCTGGGAAATTTGAAGAGGGAGCCGAGTTGTTCAATCCTTATTCCTACAGTACCGGCTTTCCAGCTCAGGAACATTTTTTGCCGCTTGTTCTTCATGATGGTCATTGAATGCAACTGGAAGGTGGTGCAACGGCAAGTGAATCTAATTCCTTACCATAACGCTGCAGGTGTGTGCCATTCTGGCTGAGCTCCTTAAACATCCCTTAACATTTTATATGAATATTCCTTAAGAATTCCTCCAGCCCACCAGCTGTTTAGCTAAGCTGGGACCTCTTACAGAGCTTCATGAAAAGATTTTGTACCTGGGCAGCGTCCAGATATCGTCTCTCAGTCTCTGGTCCGAATGAGAACAGAAAAAGGTTCCAAAAAAACACTGCGCAGCCCTGGGGAGAGGCCAGGAGAGGCTCCAGGTGGGGCAATGCCACCGGACCTGCGGGCACCGCTGCTGGCATTCCCCTTTTCCTTATGGGACTTTTTACGGACAACGATCCAGGCAGCTTTGGAGACAGGTAGCTGTCCCCAAGAGGATGCCCTTCAGTTTGAACCCAGCTCCAAAAATGCAAGCTTGGGAGTTGATGGGACCCCCCAGCTGGTGGAAAGACCCTGTCCACCCCATGGTGGGGTGTCCTGGGAAGGGGTGGGATTGCTCAGCCATTTCCAGGGCCCTCAAGGCAACGGCTCATTCCAGCACCCCCGGCTTTTCTGCTGGAGCACCACAATACTGGGGTACTATTACAGCAGCAAATTGGCCCATTAAGCCTTAGGAATAATGATTGCTGTTGGTAATTATCCCTAATCCACTAATGAGCTATTGTTTGCTGCAAGCATTAAGCTGTAAGCTTAATGATGTGAAAAAAAAGCAAAATAGACTTGCCCCAAAACTGCTAAACCAACTTAATTGAACAGATGCTTGCTTAGCACCTGCATTGTCATGCTGATTCATAGAGAATTGTTTTAATTGCAAGACGATCCTCAGTGGATCGTGTTTCCTTCACCTTAGGGTAGGTTCAGAAGTCAGAAAGTAGGAATTGATTAATTTGGTGGCATTAGTATTAAGGTTTAGCGCATGCACTGTGGCTTTTCATCCAAGCTGACCAGCACACAGATGATACGGATCCATAGCAGCGAAAAAACTCTGTAGCAATAATAGGAGAGCACTAAAAGCCCCTAATAGGAACTGCAAAATTGAAACCAAGTGTTGTACAATCTCATTTCTGTCCTGTATGAATTATATACTTAATCAGTAAAAGAAATGTTAAATGAAATGTATAAATTATTGTAACAGCACTTGTGTAAAACAAAGTTTCGCTTTGTAAACTTTTGAATGCCAAGATTGATGGTCTTCATGACTTTCCCAAGATCTTGCAAATTTGGCCGGGGTTGCTATTTTTGCAAAATCTAGTTGGTGAATTTATTACTTACACAGCAAAATCAGTGCAGTTCATTACCAACATAAGAACTGCAAACATGTTATGAATTAGGTGAAAACAGCTTTTCCTAGAAAGATGAGGCATTTACACTGTTTAAACATGACCTTTTCTTGTGGAAAACCACAACAAATTCAAGGTCAAACTTCAGTATTCCTTGTTCTGCCCCAAACTGCTAAAAATTATCAACACAGGAAAGAGGATACTTTGCTCCCCCTGCCCTAATTTATATGCACCAAAACCCAACACTGTAATTTTCCTTCAAATACTGTGCTATTGAAGATATTGCTCTTGAATAAAACTTTCATGTTTTTATCTGTAGTAATTCCTTAACTGCTGGCTTTGAAATGCCAGCAGCAGTGAAAGACGGTTAAATTAAAAGAGGAATAAAAAAACTGGATGAGAAAACAGGATCCATACCTCTAAGGAGTGCCAAAGAAAATCCAGGCAGACAGTGCCAAGGTGTCCCTCCAAGTCATCTTTGCACACTCTGCCACTGAGAGATGTTCTACTGTCTTAATTACTATTCTAACTGGTTGAAATACACTGTTCTGTTCTTAGCATTAAAGAAAATGCAAATTTTACGTGCAAGGTAACTCAAAGGACTGCTGCGGTTGAGCTCAAAACACTTTTTGGGGACACTGCGTGCCCATTTCCCCAACCCCAAGAACAGTCCTTCATAAGCAACACTCATGAAATAAGCTTTATATACCTGCTTCCCTCTTCACCATAGGTTTAGAAACACAAAACGACTGTTACAATCTTTTTGAGCATCCTGGGGAGGATACTTAAGTTACACACCCAAATAATATTTATTCATATTCTTCAGAGCCAGCGTGGCAGGCATGTGGTTTGAGTACTTGTCCCAGAGATGTCCCAGGTTTTTTCCACCTCTCCCCTCAGCTTTGGCAGCTGAACATCTGCAATTTCCAGCCTTCGCTCTGTCAGTGTTTCTCCTTTTCCTCTCGCCTGGAGGAGTGGGAATGTTTCCTCTGGGAAAGTCAGCAGGGGAAAACCGTGGAGAGAGGAGGGAGCAGCAGTGCTCTGCTGCTCATCCCGATGCCTCCCCTAGAAACAGCATCCCATCGATTTCAGTGCAAACTCTCCTAGGATGATGTCTTCAGGAGTATTTTTCTTTGAATAGAAGACCAGGTCCTCAGCGGGTGCTCAGGGCGTCACAGCAGCAAAGTGAGCCGATAGCCAGGATAGCGATCACAGTACCGAGTCTGGGAGCTGAAGGGTAATACCTCTTCGGGGATCTTCAGGCAGAGGGGATCTCATCAATGCTTACAAATACTTAAAGGGAGGATGGCACCACTCTTTTTGCAGTGGTGCCCAGTGTACGACAAGAGGTAACAGGCACAAACTTGAACATGGGAAGTTCCATCTCAACATGAGGAGGAACGTCTTTACTTTGAGGGTGGCAGAGCACTGGAACAGGCTGCCCAGAGGAGTGGTGGAGTCTCTTTCTCTGGAGATATTCAAAACCTGCCTGGACGCCGTCCTGTGCAACCTGCTTTAGGTGACCCTGCTCTGGCAGAGGGGTTGGACTAGATGATCTCCAGAGGTCCCTTCCAACCCCTGTGATTCTGTGATTCTGTAATTGGCAATACCTGTGGAAATGACCATGCTGTTTCTGCCATAGCCACCCCCTAAACCTCTGCCAGGTTCCCAGAGGTGGAAAAAGAGACTCAGACCTTGAAAATGTGCTTTCTGATCCAAAGTATTCAGCTCTTGGTCCTGGCCAAAGGGTCTCCCCAATGCCAATGCTCAGCATCCCCCTCTGAGCTTGTGCTTGGTGTGAAAACTGACTCTAGCCCATAAATCCATAGCTCATTTGTCTGCATTTATTCACAGAAGGTCTGCAAAACACCCATTGTCGCCAATGTTAAAATATGAGGAGTTAAAATCTGAATTCAAATCCCCTGATATTCTGTTATATTTATGATTCTGCGGTGAACGGCCAATCAGAATGACATAATAACATCATAATTCTTACTCTTTTTTTTTTTTCATTATTTCCTACCCAGGTGCATTTCACCAAATCAGATCAGGAGGAAGAGCTTTGGGGGTTGCTGTTGTCATCTTTCAAGCACAAGTTAACAAGAAAAAAAGAAGTTGTTCCTGACAGAAGTGCAGGCTAGAAATAAGATGTTCTCAGCTGAGTATCCAGCTCATGACTTTGGATATACATTGGCATTTTCTTACAGAAGTTGGTAAAGATTACTGCTAATAACCATACAAAATAGGAAAAAATCCTACTGATTGCCCTTTGGGAATCACTTACTGCCGACTCTGACACCACAACACAGCCAGGGATTTGAATAGTATCTCCTTTTTCAGATGGTTTCGGGGAGCCGATTCCTACACCAAGAATAATCACCGTTAAAACAAACGGTTTAGAAGCATGTGAAACACAGGACTTCAGGGTAACAGGGGGTGAAAGTGAAAAAATATTTCTGGAGTTGTACTCCTGTCATCTCTCTTATCCCCAGAACCAGGCGTAGAAAGGGCTTTGCATGAAGGAGGGAGAGAGGGAGAGCTGCTCTCCACAAACCTCACTTCTGTGAGCCTTTCAGACCTCAGCTCTCACCTCTCCCCCGCCCCGCGGTGGGCATCCCAGCACGGCTCCTGTGCGTAAACCTGACGTCAGACTTCAGAGCGCTCAGAATTTAACTGAAAAACCAGTTTACACAGCCCTCTTCCTTAAATTCCTTCCAAATCCCCAGTTAAGTGCTAAATATCACAGGGTTGAAAATTTCGCCCAAATGTTATTTATATGTCAAGCATTTTGATGCAAAATGTATCCTATGATTG
This sequence comes from Burhinus bistriatus, assembly GCA_013397275.1. NCBI lineage: Eukaryota > Metazoa > Chordata > Aves > Charadriiformes > Burhinidae > Burhinus > Burhinus bistriatus. The sequence goes on from VYXH01012048.1 coordinate 240,576, forward strand.
TGGAACCTCCTCTTCTTATTAAAACATTCCATGCCGCAGTAAATCTGTCTCCTAGGGGCTAATTTATGTCTAAGCAAATGATTTCCCATTTTTTTATAATATAAATGTTTAGATTGCAACGTTCTCCCCTCTCTGGAGATTCTGTATCTACATTCAGGGGAACAGCAATCTCACTAACACATTTTCATGTATACTACTTTCACTGTACCTTGCTCGCCAGGCCAGCGGGGTCTTCAGTCCTTGGTGAACACTTTCTGGACCATACGTACATCCTACGCCAGACAGACAGCACTACGACAGAAACAAAGGTTACATTTACAGAGTTTGCAAAGCAAAGGAACGCTTTTTGCTCTGCTGCCTAAAAAAGCAATTTAAGAGAAACTGGGAGAAGGAAAGCGGAGAGGAAGGAAAAAGCAGTATTTTCTGCATCGAGCTCATGCAGTGTCTTGATGCAGAAGGCTATGACCTCTGGTTTTAGCAGAGTGCACTGGATTGATTTTAGGTGTGGACTAATATGGCAACACTGTTTGGGTCCACAAGGCAGAGCTAATATTGTGGAGGGTGCTCTTTGTGGGCTGATGTGAAAACTCTTCATAAGACTGTTCATGTAACTAAAGGCAGCTTTTCTCATGCGTATTCACTCCCACACTCACTTTGCTTTGGTTCCCTGTCCCCCAAATGGTTGGCCTCTTCTGGACCCCATTACAGGCAGTTACTGCTACATCGGACCTTCGTTCCCTACAAGAGAGGAGTTGGGCTTTTCCGTGAATCTGGCCAACCATTCCAGCACACGACTCTTTTGGTACTAACAAAGAGGTTATTTTCTCAGACAACAGATCATAACCTCGTTTTCCCTTTCTGAGGAGACTTCCCAACTAATAATAGTTAAGTATGAACAGAAAATTGTGTGGGATTATCAAGGATTTTTAATTCATTAATTTGGATATATTTTATGTGCGGAATCACCATGTGTTCAAGCCAAGGCTGAGCTAGAACCACACAAATATTACACACCGCCTTGTTAATGCCAGCAAAGCCCTTTTTATTGCATAATTCTGCAGCCTGTCTGTAGTTTTTATTTCATTAATTTTCATCCTGATAATTGGAAGCAGCTTCTCTCCTTGCTTTTTTAAGGTTTAATGAGCTACATAACTTCATGCCTCCCACTGAGGGGCTGTAGGTCACTTTGCACTCTGGGGAACCGCAACACCTTTTCCTACTTCTCTTTTACTCTCCAGCAACAGAAGACAACGCTTATCATCTCCCAGCAGAGGTGCATGAGCATTCACGTATGCATCAGACATGTAGGTATGATCTTCTCTGCAGAGAAACACAAATTTCTAAGTTGGGAAAGATTCCTCTCAGGGGTGATGGTGGGACACGAACCTGCAACAGCTCTGGAAGACCTGGATTCCTCTGCTTCAAATACACCTCAGCTATGCGCGGGCAGTGGCATCTCAGGTCTCTCAAAAAGACACACAAAGTGATGCTAATACCCAGCTTGTTCATTGGATAGTGATTTTTGCAAAGCAGTAATTTCAGCATCAACTAGAGAAATATTAGGGAAAGAAGTCAATGGAGACGGAAGTGAAAGTAACGCTTGTTTTCATTACTATATGCTTTTCCACTGGTATTGCTTTGAAGGAGGGATTAAAGAGTTGAATATGGACACTAGTAATAAAAGATAAGAAGAGGTAAGAGGAAAGTAACTTCCCCTGCAGCACATGACTTAGGGTTCCAGGGAAGACGAGATGCTGCCTGGCCCTGTGCACCTCATCTGGACAAGCCTCCTCAAACTCCCTTTCAAACTCCGTTGGTCAACTCTTCCTCTTCCCCAAGTGCTAAAATCTCCGGGCAGCCTGGAGAGGCTGGGAACTTTCAAGTCAAGTCCAGAATCATAAAGGAAACAGAATTAAGAACTCACAGTCATGCCCCTTTGGCTGCACGTTAACTCAATAATGGCTTAGTCTGAACACACTGGATGAGTTACTACAGTCACCCTTGGAAGAATCTAAGCGAAGAAGAAAATTGTGTTACCTTTTTAAATCCTTAGAAACAGGTGCAGTTCCCTACACTATTTCAATTTCCAGTGCCAAGAAGTAAGAAACTGAATTTTTCAGTCATCTTTGATGCAGCTTCTATTTGCCACAATTCATCCGTCTTCTCTAACTGTTGCAAGGCCTCTATCATTCACAAAAGAAAAATAGGTTGAAGACTGGCTGGTCTAGAAAATTCTGGGAAGAGAAACATCATTTGGTAGGTGAGGATAGTTTTTGGGAAACTTTCAGATTCATTTCATTTATGGAATCACCATTTTTGTACTGTCTTGATGAATCAGTCTCTATTACAAGAGGACTGAGGTCATGGGGAATCACATTCTATTTACATTTGTAGGTGTGTATCGATATTGGAAAGTAAATTATTGTGGCCTAAGATATAAAAGCTTATCTATGTGTATGCAAAACCACAATATTCCATCTCTTGCAGCTTCTAGAGATAGTGACCAATCAGGATTTTACATAGGCAACCTGACAGGGTAGGTGGCCCAAAATACCCCAGACAGTTTGCCAGCTAAGTTAGGACATTGTTTTTCCACAAGCCTTTGAGAGTCAAAAGAGAAAGATGGCTTCATCCAACGGGAAAGTCAGCAGGAATTGGACTGAAATGTCCTTCCGAGCCATAAAATCAGTGGAATAGATGCTCATAAGCATATTGTGTTCCTTGGGATACCCACAACAGCCGTCAAGTTGCCTCATCTCGTGTTCCGTTACTTTTCCTATTTCTACCTTGTGGTCTGGGAGCAGTTCAGAGGTCCTTGAGCAGTACCATGGAGGGAGTCCAGTTCAAAAATGCTTATGCTAAATTTTGAGTGTTTTAAAGGGAGAAAACATTATACAGTTGGGTTTTTTTTTTTTCATGTTGCTGACTGTTGCTCTTTGAGTTTGTTTTGTTTAGTTTTTAAGGGATTTTTAATCACACATTTTCAACAGGATTAAATATCCCCAAAAGAGTATCCAAGGCCCCAGAGACATGCCACCCTAACACAAAAATAGGCACTTTCCCCCTCTACCAACTTGACTAACACGAACCAGAGCTATGAAAATGCTACGTGCACGTGTAAGGTCCAGCAATTGCACCATCTGAACTACAATTATCTTGAGAACCTTTTTCCAAGATGTTTTTTCTAACAGTCTCAAAACCCATTAGATAAATGGAGATACTAACAAAATAAATCGCACAAGCCCTCATATTCAGGTCTGTAAAAAGGCATCCTAAGTTGTCCTGGTTTGCTTAGCTCGTCTTTAATGTGTTTACAATGCAAATTAAAAAGCAATCATAGCTTTGCTAGCTTTTAAGGGTGAATTACCCCGTACAACGGAAAGACCATTCACACCAGGAGTCTCACTCCTAAAAAGCACATTTATGAAGCAAAGTGCTAAGTGACCTAGAAAAGCACACAACAAACAAGAGTCTTGTCTATACAGGAGCTTTGCATTGTACTGTGGGCCATAGCTGCATATGGATCACATTGAATAGGAAGCTATTTACTTATTTCGGTACATAATTCCACCTAAGATGAGTCAATAGCCAGTGTAAATAGGAGCTTTATTACCATTTGTCACCTGAAAGAACCGCCTCAAAAGCTGTCAGCTGAATTTGGAAGGCAAATGGTGCCCTGCACATGAAAATGAAAGCCCCTGTGTTTTCTGCCTGCTCGGCTCATATATAGTTGTCATCTTTTTCCATCAAGCTTAAAATTGATCTGCCCTCGGGGCACTTTCGGCTCTGCGTTGTGGGGGGTCCCATCGCACAAACCTGTTGGTGCAGCGAGCGCCGCAGCCTGATGTGCCGCAGTGGCTGGTGCGGAGACGCTCGCCTCCAACATGCTTGGCTTGGGAATGCTTCCAAGGTATGTCTTCCCCCCTCCTCCTCCGCCACACACCTCCCTCCCACGAGCCGTTTCTGGAGATGGGATGGGGATGGTCCCAGTCATGGTCGTTGCTGCAAGCACCGCTGCAACAAGTTAATGGGCTGCTCCCTGCAAAAGGGTTCATGCAGGTAGCAAAGTGTCCCAGGGTCTACGCTGGAGTCCTGAGCGCATCCCAAAAAGCCATGGAGGCTGTAAGGAGGGCCTCTGTCAAAAACACACCAAAAGAACCCCATTAGATGATGGACAACATGCTTGGTGGGTCACACGGATGTCGAGTTTGGGGGTTCTCAGCTGGTGACAAGCAGCTGCCACCCCGTTGTCGCCACCTGGTCCCAGGGAGCTGCATGAAGCAGCAAGACATGTACAAGGAAGTGCTGCCGCAGGTTTATCCCTCTTCATTTGCTTGAAAATTCTAGCTCTTTAGTGAAAATGGTCATCAGAAAAGGACACCCAGTTAAGCTTTTGTGATTTCCGCGGGAAGATAAATGTGACAAAGGAGTAGAATGACTTAAATAATTCCCTGGAACTGAAGGAGCCGCATATTTGCAACTGCACCATGGAAGGAACAGTAGCTGCGTTTGAGGAATCTCCACACCCTTGTTTAATTTAGTTTTTATATTTCTTAAAAAAAAAAAAAAAAATCCCAACCCACAAGCTCCGTGCTTTTGGATTAATAACAAATACTTGTCAGCAAACAGTACATTAGCTGGCTCTTGGCAGTTCATCAAAACACATCATGGAATCGAGCTGCTCGTGTTTACAAAGAAAGGGAAGGGCAGGACATGCTGTATAACGGGTAGCAACTCATTCTCCAGCCCGTACAAATGGGCTAAAAGGCTCAGAGAAACTATTGCATGAATAAGAAAGAGGAAATATTTTTTCGGTTAGTCAAAATGGTTTATGGGCTGTGATTAATGAAGCATCCACCCGCTTATTTGCGTTAACAATAGCAGCATCCATCAAACAGCGTGCAGGTTTCTAATTCAGGCTACTGGAGCAAGCGCACGGTGCTGCTCGAAAGCCATCTCCTCCTCCCGAAACGAAGGAGTGTCGCAAGGGAGGGACCCAACCCATGTTTGCAAATGAGAAAATAGGCTGAAACCACCCTCATAGACAAACGCACAGGCTGTTGCTAAAGACAGTTGGCCCACAGGGCTTCCTACCAGTTTTATCATTCACCTGTAGGGCAGGACGGCGGCTGTGCCAGAGGCAGGTCTGCAGAAACAGGATCTGCCCTATGGCCATCATCCCAATGCCTGTGGCAATCTGGGTGCCGAAGCCGCATCATAGAATCATAGAATGGTTTACTTTGGAAGGGACCTTAAAGATCATCTATTTCCAACCCCCCTGCCATGGGCAAGGACACCTCCCACATTGCCAGTGCATGGGCACCTCGGAAGTAAGGAACCGCAGCATCCACCATGCCCAGGAGCTCCCAGGGCTAGGCAGAGACCAGCTGTGTTTTGTTGGACGACAGCATTCAACTCCAGTGCTTAAATTTCTCCTACATCTGCTTGGGATGTAGACGTGCATGACTCGTCTGTGTTGGTTATACAGCTTTTAAAGTTAACAGCTGCCTAGTGCTTTGGGTATATGAGAGAGAGTCGGGACCCCAGCCCTGACACCGGCTCCGTGTCTGGCCTTGGGCAAGCTCTGCAATCTCTCCTTGTCCATTTTCCATCTTAATAGTATTTGCTTACCCATCTCGTAAGTACAGAGAGAGTTCGTTTATATTGTAGAGCCCTTTGAAGTCGTAAATCTCTGTGAAAATGTCAAGTGTCATTATTATTTTATACTTGGTTGGTATTCCAGATTGAATGAGAGCCATAGTACATGTAAATTGAATGCATATTAGGAGATTTCAATTTAAAACATCAGCCAGTTATTGTAGCCTGAAACATCTTGCTCAACTTAAGATAACTATATACTTAAAGCAGAAAAGACTGCCAAAAGCCAAAGATGAAAGAGGTTAGAATAACATCATACAATGCAAAGGTGAGGAGGCAAACGCGGGTAACCCCAAAGATCAGGCGTGTAGTGGGATGGGAAGGCTTCCTCGCAGTGAGTCAAATGTTTTATTAGCTTTATCCAGCAATAACATCCCAGCGCACGGGTCTGTGCCATTCATCTGTGCACACAATAACCGTGGAGCAGGGCAGGAGGAGAGGTGCCGGGGGTGTTGCCCTGAGGCGGGGAGGGCAATTTTGCAGGAAACCTGCATTCCTGGAAAGGCAGGTTGGGTTGGGACATGCCTGTGCCGTTGCTGTCCCCACTTCGTTGGACCCCAAACGTTTGTTAAACATCTTTTCGTTGGTAAGTGCTGGGGGATTTTTTTTTGCTTTCAAAATGTTCGGTCATTACTGTGCATGCGTGGTGGTGATGGGAAATGGGAACAGTGCAGGAAAACTGGATTTGGCCATAATTCTGCTGCCAAAACAAGGAGAAGCCATGGAGCGGCTTGCAGCATTTCAGCTTACTTTTGAAATCTAAATAGGCTGTGGATAATGCTCCTCCCAGCAGGTCTCTGAACGTTATTGTTACTTGTCCTTTCCTGAGGTAGTATCCCAAAGAGCCTTACTGTTTTTTTAATTTATGTTATAATTAAGAATGAGATATATGTGTTGTCCAGGAAGCTACAGTGGCATTTGGAGGGCAGAAGAGCTGCATCTGCTGTTGCATCTAGTGTAGGGCAAACCTTCTTTCAGCAGGTTTGATGGCCGCAATAAAAATAACCAAAATAATAAAAAAAACCTATGGCAATGATGATACAGAAAATGCTCCTTTTAAAAAAAAGTTAACAAAGAAGGGCTCAGAGAGGATGGCAGAGAACAAATTCATTGAGAGTGGTCAAGAGTTGACAACTGGATGTGAGCACATTGCTGAGAAGTTTGGGCACCGGGGACAAGTGTTTGCCAGATGTCTCTGGGCACACCGTACCTGCAGTTTCCTAGTTATTTCTTTATTTCTATTTTCCATGTTCCTAACTGGACAGCTGCCATGCACCCAATGGCTTGAAAATTAATAAATCTTCATATAAACAATCTGTAGCATACCACCTGGAATAGAGCTCAGGGCACCATGGAATGTCCAGCTCTCTCTATTCAAATAGCTGGTGGCCAGATACTCTTTGGCAGAACCTTCTCATCGCAACAGCAAGTTTGCTCTTGCCCTGTTTCATCCTACAGCAGCTCTAGAAAGTCCCCCTGCTCCTCCGGAGAGAGACACAGACGTTTGAATGGCAGGAGAGGCTCTGAATATAGAGCGATGGTCACATGCAGTGTTACAATTTTGTCCAATAATTCGGCTCCTTTTAAGCACCAAAGGGAAAAATTCCTCCTGAAAACATTTTGCCCCAGCTCATTATCCAGTTGAAACATAACCCGTGGTGCCTTTGCGAAGGCAAGGCTTACAGTGAGCAGCACCTGAAGGAAACCTCCGGGAGGCAATGGGAGGCAGGGAGAGGAGCAGGACCAGCTTAGAGGGCTACAAGGGGGAGATCTGGACCATGATTAAACCCAGCGAGCTCAGCAGCGACCACCTCTGCCCGTACAGGACCAGCACCACCTCTCCTTTTGCCGTTGTCACCTGGAAGACCCAAGAAATTACCCGGGGCTACTATTTCCCCGTAAAGTGCATAAAAAACGATGGCCAGCCCAACCCTAGGTAACAGCCACTACTTCCCTCCCTCCCTGTTGTTGCGTTGAAGCATGCCGCTTATTTCTGCTGCTCCTCAAAACAGCCTGTCCTGCACCTCTCCTGCACGTGGAGGCTTCAAAACACAGGACCTGGGTGGCATGAAGGGCTGATCAGCCTTTCGGGTACGGGACAGCTTCCCTACAAGGCAGCGCCATCGTGTTTTGAAGTGACAGAGCCGTTGGGGGAGCAAGTCAACACACGAGCACCTTTGCGGAAAGCTCTCCCCCGCCTTTGGCTCGCCTTCTCCCACCGCTTGCTCAGCGTGGGAGACGGCACCCGTTGCCACACATATACCCAGCTTGGCAGCTGCGGGATGTCAGATCCTATCCTCTGGAATGGGTTTTCAAGCAGGAACTTTTATTCCGCTCCCTCCCTGCTCCGACTTGTGTCTTAAAGGGTTTTCTCCTTTGGCCGCCTTTCTCTTCGCGAGCAATGGCTGAGCCACCGCGCTGCAGGCAGGCTTTGGATGCACAGCAACTGTTTTGATCTAAAATTCAAACACAGGGTACTTTGCTGGGAGGCATTCTTGCTGGGAAGAGCAAAGGGAAATAACTGAACCTTCTTTATTTTCAATCATATGATCTGGCATGAAAATTTAATCCCTGTTGTTCGATGCACCTCTCCAAACCGGGTTGGCTGCAAAGCAATTGCGTTTCTTGAAGGAAAGCAGGGCTTGACCTTTGGTTCCAGCCCAAAGCGATGCCAAGTTTGGTTGGCACTTTTCAAGGGAAAAATAGAGGCAGAAGAAAATTCTGAAACCTAAGCCCCCTTATCTCTGGGAAATTACATTGGCGGGTGGTTTCGATGGGCTGTTGTGCAGGAAGAACGATAGTCCTTCCTTTTTCTAGCCTTGGCAGGAAACTACGTCCTGGATCTGAAAAACCTTCTTAGCAAAGTTGGTTGGTTTGGTTTTGTTTTGTTTTGTTTTGTTTTGTTTTGTTTTGTTTTGTTTTGTTTTGTTTTGTTTTGTTTTGTTTTGTTTTTAAATGAACATGTTCATGCAAAAACAATTGCAATTTAATGAAACAGAATTTTCCAGCCAACACCCCCCCCACACCTCATTTTATTGGATAGTTTCCACCTGTGCTTTGCATTTGGGATTAAGCAGAGTTTCTCCTCTCTGCCTCTGTCTTTGTAATCCAGGGAGTCTGTCAACAGCCGAAGACAAATTTGCAGAGCAATTCCCAGCTGACCCGCAAGCAGTTTTTGTTTCAAATTCCACCACTTCCTTGCAACGTTCCTCTGACTAGCAAGGAAAACTGGGACCTTTTGGACCAGCAGGTAGGCAGCAGCATGGCTGCAAAGGAACAATTCCCAGTTTTCTTTAATGGAAAATTTGGTCTTGACTCTCCTGAAATGATATGGAAGGGGACACAATTGCAACTGCTTAGGAACACTGGCATTTAAGGGAAAGAGGATAAACGGACGTCATCAGCAAAGCAAGAATCGGTATAAAGAGATGGGGGGCGGAATATGTTTCAAACAGCTACAAAAATTAATAATTACAAACCATGCCTTTTATTAGGTTTCTATTCTACTGGGGTATTTATCACTTGACTCTGCTAATGAGATTGTGATGAGTGTTTCCAAATTACCTACCAAGCAAGACTTTTCTAGAACATACAGAAAAAGGCAGGGGAGGGCAAAAAGAAAAAGTTTTAATTCGCTTTCTGATTATCTGAAAAAAACCCAATTTTCTTGTTGGACCAGAATTCAGAATTTTAATCCTTTGAAGTCAGTAACATTCAACAGGAAGTTATATGCAAATGAAAACATCTGATTAAAGTGGAAAACATATCACCTTCTATTTGCAGAAGGGCCATAATAGGTCTATAATGAGGTACATTTTTGTTGAGAACAGAAAGATGGAGAAACAAAAGCCTTCCTGAGTTTTTAAATAATAATTAATAATCTGCTGCAAAGCCATGCAAGGAGATATTCTTTAGCCGGACCACTTAAAATAATACTCACTAAAACCCACTCCCTTGCCGATGCAATTTGCTGTAGCCTCACGGAAGTGCTAATAAAAGTTCTGACCCTGACACTTTTTCTGATGATAAATTATTACATTTATTGTCTCGAAATCAATTTCTGTATATTCTTTTCACCCAGACATTCCAGCTTGTTCTTTAAGTTATGTGAGAGTTCACATCACCTCCAAAGACGGGATGCCCACGCTCCAGGCATATATAATATAAACAGAACAGTCACTTTCGCTTGTTTTCATAAAAATATGAATTGACCCTTTTGCTGCTCATTCAGTGTTATATATTTAAGGAAGTATTCTCAATTGCAGAATTTGGCTGTCAGCCCTTTCCTGCATAAAAGACAAATGCGTTTTTATCACTGTTGAAGTGCTAAGTTGTTAAGTTCCTTAATATTTCCTCTGAGAAGTAGATTTGCTTGATGAGATTTCATCTGAAATGTCATGGTATTTGCAACTCCTAAGATAAGCACTTTCCAAGAGTGGTCCTGCAGAGGAACTACCAAAGCTAAGAAGCGTCTGGCTCAATGGTTTGGGCAAAGGAGCAGTATTCACAGCTTCTCCCGAGCTGTAGGTCTGGATCTCACTTCAGTTCCTTCAAGGATAAACCACTTCAGCTCTGCCTCCTTTTTGTAGTCCGTAAAACCCAGATTATATTTGCTTGCACCAACCTCACAACGCAAGTGGTGGAAGGAAGAAATAAGGTGAGAAGGGATATAAACCCCTTAAATATTTTGAGGGAAACTATGGCCACTGTTTGGAGGACACCATAAAATTTCGGTGGAGGAGCCAGACCAAAGCTTACGATTTGGGGTGCAATTTTTATGGAAATCAGGACACGACCCACAACAGCCTGTGCTTGCGGAGGGGCTCCTGCAGCCTGGGGAAGGCGGCTATTGACCCAATGAATCACCCACAGGGAGGGATTTCAGCTCACAGACGCACGAAGGCAGACTCTGCTGGTTTTCGCCTGAAAAACCTCATCACCAGATGTGGCAGAAAAAAATCCCCAGTTCATGGGTGAGGGAATTACTGTATAGAAATACACAATGGCAGTCGCTTTGCCATGCACGTGGCTTGGCCAAGGCTCACCAGGGAGGGATCAGGAGCACCCATTTGGGTGAGCAGACCCAAAATATCCCACTCTCCGTGACCTCATGAAATTAGGTACATTGGAGGACTGTTTTTGCCCAGCACCTGGAAATTCAGGTAAACGAGATGCATCCAGATTCATAGAGTAAATTACAAGTTCTCCCAAAAATGCTTTAGTGTGAAATCCCATATGAAAGCTGGGAATTGTCCTCTCAAATCCAAGTGTCCCGGGCTATGGTGCAATGGTGGGAAGGTATGAGGCTCCTGATCGTGGTTGCAAAACGACAAATAATTTCCAAGCTAATAATTGTTGTTGCTTTTTGCATTCCCTGTGACCATCGTCTCCACCAACTTTTCCTCCGCTTCCCTGGAGCCGTGCCCCTCCGCAGGCCCTTCATTTTGCCTCTTAGACAGTTTTGTTCAGCCCTGTAATAAAATGGCATCTTTTATTTTGCATAGCTGGGATATTTTGTGGGAGGGGAAGATTTGGGACAAGCAGTTCGTTATCATTTTAGCAGAACATGGCAATAACAACAAAGCAGGACAGCTGATACAAATCATCCATTTTATAAGTTCTAATACAGATAATGCAAGGAAAAGAAACACGTAACAGAAACCAGATATCTCAGTGGGGCTGCTACACGCCATCCGCGGCGGGGCCATTTCGGCTCCTTCAAACGTTCCACATATTCCTCGTTAGGATTTTAGGGAGAGTCTGGGCAGAAGCAGGGCTTCATATCCGGCGTTTGAAGGGCATTTGGTTTCAAACTGTTGAGTTTTTGCTAGCAGGCCAGTTTGGGGGAAAGAAAGGGGCACCTTCTGGTTGAAAGCCAAGGGGAATCAGGGTTTTGTGGGGAATCCAGTCCCAGAGCAGCAGAACAGGCGATCGAGGTGGTGAAAATCAGCCGCTGCTCCAGAGCCGCGTTGTGCAACGGCCTCGTGCGATTGCCGCGTTCCCACGAGACGACAAGCCGACCTCAAACTGGAATGCAAACCCTGGCCTAAACTTTGTTGGGATTTCAACTGCCATGCTAGGCTGCCTCTGGATATCGACCTGCGTTACGGGGTACCTGCAGTTGCTGCTTTAATTTGGGAAGAGAACAAATAGGGGAGACTTACAGCTGCCTCTTTGTTAGCACGTGCCCCTGGATTGTCCCAGGAAAGGGTGAAGCAGCTTTGCCCGGCTTTGCTGCGGGGTTGGAGGCATCGGGGAGCTCCCAGGAGCCACCGATGGGTCCCCTGTATAAGCTGGTGGGGCATCCACGGCCAGCCGAGGGCCACAAGTGTGTCATGTCACCACAAAGCTCCAGGCACACAAAGAGTTCCCACACACAGAGGAAAAATGTCCTTACACACCCTCAGTTAAACGGAGCTGTTTAAAACACCACTGTGAAACATTTGTTTTCTTTTAAACTTGTTTTTCTTCCTTCCAAAGGTCACCTTAAGTGGGTCCCAGGTTCATTTCACCAGGTTGTTTTTGAGCCGGTATTGACTGATTGCCAAATCTCAGCACTGCTGATTGCAGTTTTATAACACGCTGATAAAGCCGGCTTAAGCCACTTGTGCTCCCCCACCCCAAAAATGTCGCCTGTCATTCCTAACCCTCTCCCTCCGCCACCTCCCACGTCCCATCCCAACTCACTGCCCGTATCCCCTCCATCCCCGGCTCCCCGGGCACACCGGGCGGATAAGGTCCAAGGATGAAGGTGGCTCCTGTCCCGGCGTGGGGGCTGTCACCTCCACAGCCGTGCAGCAGACACCAGCGCTGGGCTGGAGGTGGCCGGGCACCCCTTGCTTCCCCGCAGAGCCGCTCCTGCCCCGGAGCTCACTCCTCCGACGGCTTTCGGAGCAAACATTTTACTAAACAAAAATTTCCGGGGGGGGAGGAAATAAATTAATGAGGGTGCGGAAAGCCTACAGTCTTTGTTTCTGCATTTTTTAGGTGAAACATGTTCATGTTTTGGTTTTTTATTATCTTTGATTAGCCGGATTTTTTTAAAAAACTATTGCAGACAGTTTTAAAAAGTCTGAGATGAACTGAAATATTTCGTTTAATCTCAGTCAGGGCAAGTTATTCTGAGTCAGTGAAAATTGAATCTTTGAGAGGGAAGGAGGTTGTTGCCTTAGAAAAAGAAAAGCTTTCCGTTTCTGGACAGTCTAAGTTATATGGGTTTTGCCACTGAAGAAAATAAAAGCAATTAATTTCTTTTCCAAGTAAAACATACGATTTTCCTCATTCTGAAGTCAAAATATTTTCAATTTGTGCTCGTTTTTCCTTTATTTTTAGAAAAACAAAGCCAGGGCTTTGGGTGGCTGAATTGAATGTGCTGGGGAAGAAGCGTTATTGCCCCGAAAGATTTCGTGGGATATTATGAAGATGTGGTCTTTCAAGTGAGATAGAAAATCATGGTGAAAGCTAATTGTACGCAGAAGGATTTCGTGGCAGTCTTTTTGCAGCAATCAGTGTGTCAGTTAGAGGGTTGTAGCCAAATTTCAGCTTCATTCTGCCCGCAGAGATTTCAAGCTATGTACACAAAGAAATTCTTCATTTTCTATAGTGATGCCTCAAACTGCCCCGTGTTATCCCCGGCGTTAGCTACCAACCGCTGCTAGCTGTGATTTTTGTCCATGGTATATGTTTTTGTCTAGTCATTTTGTTGAGTTTACGAAAAGATTTGGGGAAAAATCCTGACCCTAGTCAAATCTGTTAAAATTTCCATGGACTCCACTAAAGGCAGGATTTCTCCACATTGGGGATGTAAAATTGTTAATAGTAGGAGAAAACTCTGGACAAGGAATTTCCTCACCGGCTATCAATATCTTGTGCTGTTTCGAAATGTGCTCTGAGCACACCGCAGTTTTCTCGCTATTTATTCATGATTTGAAGCTATTTCGCAGCTCAGTTTGGGCACTTCTTGCAGGGATTTGAGAGCAAAAGCCATTTTGGTTCATTTCATTAAGCACCTCAATTCAGGGATTTACTTCTAATCCTTTAACAAAAATATCTCTCGGAACCGAGTTTCTCATGCAATGTTTGTGTTCATAAATTAAAAAAAAAAAAAACCAAGACTTGCTAGGAACATCCACCATTATTTACTTAAATTTTTCTATTTCCACGGATTTTTTACCAGCATTTCCGTCTCTCGCAGCCTGCCTGCGACCGGCCACAGGAGGGATTCAAACTGCACATTTGTTAAAAAATCAGAAAGTCGTTGCTCAAACCAAAATAAAAGTAAGAACGTGAATTTGTCCCCAGCCCGGGGGGTAAATGTTATATTCTTGTTAAGATCATTGTAGTAACTGAGTTTTATTGAACACCTTTTACTTACAATTAAAAAGCAATATTATGCATACACACCAGCAATGGTTAAGAAATAGATATTTGCTTAACGCTGGGGTGGTTTTGGGCTTACCCCGGGGTACGTGATATCGCAGGATCGCATTTCTTATCGCATGAAATTTAAATTGGGTGATGCTCGGCCAGATTCCCCACCGAAAATGACCTTTCCCAGCAGCTCCTTCCTCTTCTGTGAAATAAAAAGGGGAAAATGTCCCCTTTGTCCACCAGGTGGCACGAAGGGAATCCCCGTTGGAAACCAGCTGAAATATTAACGCCTCTAATAATATCTTCGCCGCAGGAGATGGCAAGGGACTGAGGGTCCCGCCAGCACCCATGCCACTCCCCCGGTAAAAACCACCTGTCCTGGGAGAGTTGGCTTTGGCCATGTGGGTTTGGGACATTCGTGCCTGTCCCCTCCAGGCTGTGGCTGAACATCATGCACATGGGTTTGCAGAAAGGGTTTGCTTTGGATGGGCGAGTGGTGGAGGCACCAGAGGTCTCCACCACCCTACTGGGCACAGAGAGGGTGTTGGGGGCAAGGAGGGGATGGTCATGCCAGGGCACCCATGGAAGAGGGGGTGCAGAGATGGGGGCAGTGATGGGGTACAGAGATGGAGAGCACTAACGGGGTGCAGAGATGGGGAGCAGTGATGGGGTACAGAGATGGGTGGCAGTGACGGGTGCAGAGATGGGGAGCAGTGATGGGGTACAGAGATGGGTGGTAGTGACGGGTGCAGAGATGGGGAGCAGTGATGGGGTACAGAGATGGGTGGCAGTGACGGGTGCAGAGATGGGGAGCAGTGATGGGGTACAGAGATGGGTGGTAGTGACGGGTGCAGAGATGGGGAGCAGTGATGGGGTACAGAGATGGGTGGCAGTGACGGGTGCAGAGATGGGGAGCAGTGATGGCTGATTCACTGCTTGGCCACGCAGAGATGGAGTGATGTGCGAAATAAGGAGTTGATACAAACAGAGTATTTGGGGCCAAAGGAGAGGGAATTGTGAAATCTTCCTGGGGCCATAGGGCACTGCTGTGGTTAAACTTGGCTGGAGGGGGCAGCTAATAGAGGGGAGAAGGTTTCTGGGAAGAGCAGGAAGCTGCTGCTGGTAGCGAAATACGGATGAACCATCAAAAGCAGAGAGGGAGGGGAGGGGTGAGTAGACTTCCCTGGAAAGAGGGGTGAGGACAGAGGTGAAAACATGCACATCCTGAGCTCGGCCATGGGGGCTGCATGGTGGGCAGCCAGCTGCAGCCAGCTGCTGGGCTGCCCAGCTCCGGCTCGGCTCGGCTCGGCTCGGCTCGGCTCGGCTCGGCTCAGCTCAGCTAGGCTCAGCTCCGCAGCCCCTGGCCCTCGCCTTGGGCTGAGCGTGGAAGGTTTTAGCAGGGAGGCCAGAAGGTTCCTGCATCTTCAGTTATCTGGGATAGAGGCGGCCAAGTATGAAACCGCAGTGCAGAGGCAGCAGGAGCGCAGCGGTGAGATGCGAAAGAGGCAAAAGCGTGGCAGGGAGGTTTTAGACTGGTCTCAGCCTTCTGCCGCGGCACAGGCATGAAGGGTGGCACCGGGGCCATCCATGAGGAGCACAGCCAGGCTGGATCTGGTTGCCTTAAACCCTTACAGCCATTGTTTTCTATCCAGACCAAGGGGAATTAAATATTTGTATAAAAAGGGAACATTTTCTACTCTCTACTCTAAAGGAAACCAGTCCCTTCGGAGCCCAGAAATGAACCTGGAGGTAGGAACCGCTCAGTGCTGGGCACTGACAGCAGCCTGAACAGAAGCCTCTGCCTCCCTGCAGCATCTTTGCTACCTGCCTGCTCTTCCCTTCAGCCTCGGAGCGGTTTCTGGGTGCTGGGACCAGGACTGCCCCCAGCCACCCCTCCCCATCCCACCCACCGGAGCCTGGCACTGCACAGGGCAGCCAGACCTTCACCCTCAACTGATGCTCCAGCAGGTGCCCTGGCAGGTGTCCGTGGGCAAGAAGAGCTCAAGGACGACATTTCGGGAGCCTGCGGGGTCTCCTCGAGAAATGCCAGGACAGGGAGGAGGTGCCGGGAGCACCTTAGGGGAGGGCAGGAGCAGAGAGGCAGCGCGAGGGCAGCGTGCAGCCCTGGGACGGGCAGCAGGAGCACGGGAGCGAAAATGCATTTTGGGATAAAAATAAGCCTGATGTGCACAGAAGAAACTGGCCTGTCGCATCGCTCAGGGAAACACGGGTCCCGCATTTGCCATCTCCCTTAGGTGCGACCGAGCTGCGGGTCGGTGCCCCCCCTTGCTGCACACAGGATGCAGGAGAGAAACGTCGGGGAGGTAGATGGAGTAAACCAGTAGGAACCCGGCAATTTCAAAGCCATTTCTGCCACTGTATTAAAATATGTTTATATCTCGGTTCTTTATTGAATATAAGCAGTTTTCCTCTTGTATACATTTGCACATCTTCAGTGCAATCTGCTTTGCATCAGGCATTGATATATCGGTGTAGTCTCCAAAATGTTAGCTCTCGGGTAATATAAATAGCGTACTGATATTAAATCTGCTTTCAAAAATAGTTACATTACAATAAATTTGAAGGACTTGAAGGTTTTTAATCACCTCTACTTAGTTATTCGGGGATAGGCCAAGAAAGCAATCATTTCACTCAAACAACCGAAACGGGTACAACAGAAATGTCTTATGCACAATAATTGCTTCCTCTACAAATATTTACGCTGAGGCTAAGAAAATATTTTCGAATTTTACAAATACCCTTCTCTCTTAATTTTTCCAGCACTTTAAATATGGATCCAAAGAAATCTTATTGAGGCTGTTGCTTTTTTTTTTTTTTTTTTTCCCCTCCCCTTTTCTTTTTTATCCATTTCAAGGAATCCTAACCGATAGAGCTGTGGGGGAGATCGCTGCCAGGGATTAGGCGCATACAGCTCATAGTGCTTTGCTGGACCCCGGCCATCCGCAGCAGCTCCCTCTGTTGCTTTTGCCAATATTGCAATTTTTGAAAAGCCGGAGCTATTTTGGCTGTGGAGGGGCAGTGGAAGCTGCTCCTCCGGTTGTTTGGGGTTTTTTTGAGTTTTGGGGTTTGGTGGGGTTTTTTTGGTATTGAAAAGTATTAAAGTATTGAAAAGCAAAAATCAAAGGAACACAGGTGGGTTGGAGAGATGCAAAGGGCTGCGGAGGGCGAGGGAGGGAGCAACAGAAAGAGGCAGGATGCTCGCGAGAGGGGCCGTGTCTGCAAGAGGAATGGGGCAAAACACTGTACAAGCCACGAAATTAGGAGTGGGAAAAGCGGCAAGCTCTGACAAGGATGGTTTTGTGGCTGCAGCAAAAGGCTAGGGCAGACTTCTGAAATAACCTCCTCCAAGTTGCCTTAGGCCCTGCAAAGATTTGATATATTATTGAACTTAACTCGCTTAATAGCCATGTTGGACTCAATGGAGCTATTCATGTGAGTAAAGCGTCAGTCTTAGCAGATCTGCTTCCTAATCTCCGAAGCAGGGAGAGCGCTACCTCGGGAGAGGGCTGCCGGCAGCAATTAATGCAGGAGAAAGGCTGAGCCCCGGCATTGCTAACGTACCTCTATCAGCGCCTATTAACCAAGCGCGGTGCCACTGATATCGCAGCCATCCTGGCCCGAATCAGCCGTGAGCTCTAACCCAAAATGCTATTATTTTGACCATTAAATTACCGATGTTTGCTGTTTGAACTAAGAAAAAATGCCCGATATACACAGTATGCTTAAGCAACAGGAATGTAAAAAAACATAGTTGCACACTAATAAATTCTGTTGCTATCATTGTTCAGCTGTCTAAATTTAAAAGAATGCAAAAGCAGATGGAAAAGGTTGTAGAGAAGGCAAGAAGCTCACTCAGAAGTAAATTCAAAGTGCCACTTTTTCATTTTTGAAGAAAGTATAACCCCTAATAAAATAAAAGTGAGGCAGATAAAAATGATCTGCAGACGCAGATCCCAGGTTCCCATTTATGGTAATTGGTTATGTTTAAAGTCAATTAATAAAAAGCTTTGGTTTTAATTAAATTAAGTACGAGTCCGTCTCTATTTCCCAAGAAGATGAAATCCATGAAAAATACCACACATAGCTGCACACAAATTGCCTTTTCCCAAAGAGAGCTTCAGCGTCTCGAAATATGTCCTGGATGAGAGCAGTTGTATCCAAACTGGGCACAGCTAATTGGTACTCTGGAGAGTTTTTACTCTTGGCATTTGAGAAATAACGAGAATCAAAACCATTAGTAGGCAGGGAAAAAGGGTGATAGAAATGCTAGCCTGCTCTTTTTTGTCATCTTCATGTTATGTTATCTCTGGGCAAGAATTCCCAGTAATTTTCCTTCTGAAGTCCAGTAACTCTATTTTAAATTATACGTGTTTGACAAACACAGCCCTTCATTGAACAAAGTTTGTAAAAATTGCTCAGGCAGATAGCCAGTGTATGGAGATGGTAAAAGAAGGAATTGGAGCCACTCTGTTCTTGCAAGATCCCATCCTATTTACTAGAACAGGCTCACACAGACATTACCCTAAATGGAGGGACGAGAAATGTGATTTTTATTTTTTTTTTTTTTTTTTTTTTTTTTTTTTTTTTTTTTTTTTTTTTTTTTTTTTTTTTTTTTTTTTTTTGGTGGCAAGCATTTTACACTTTTTTGTGTCTTCATAAAAAGAAAAAATTAAACACACATGTGAATGTCTTCAGCCTTGGAGATGGGCGGCTGCTTAGTGTCACGCTGGAAAGCAATCTGGAAGTCAGAATTGTACTACTGTGGTTATCATCAAAACTAATCAAACGCCGGTATCCGAAAGTGTGAAACCCTTTCAGCAGGCAAATCAAAAAATGCACCAGTTCTCAGAACCGAGGCAGACCAAACAAGAAATTACAAACACATGTCTGGAAGCGGCTCCAGCTCCATGCATCTCGGCGAGAAACCCGCGATGTTCTTGAAACATGGGACACCATCGTTCCTGCCCTGTATACATAGCCATCCCTCAGACTTAAACAGCCTTTCCTCCGAGACCACTAAGTGGGTCACGCTAATCCTAATAGAAACAAAACAACATCAAGCAAAGACCTTGGAGAGAAACATCGGGGAGCACGCTGCGGCGAGAAGAGCAGGCTGGCTTCGCAGCATCCGTGCTGACCAAAGCGGAGGGCTCGAGCCGCTGTCCCCTTTCTTCTCTATTTAGAGATTACTTCAAAATTTCAGAAGGATTTTTTTAGGGTTTGGCATTCTTCTGGGAATATGTCTCTTTGCTAACACAGAAAAAAAAAAAAATTGTCCCGGACCTAGAAAAATGTAAGGCTGAAAGTAGGTAGAAAAATACTGTCTGGTTGTGATTCTTCTGATGGAGGAATATGCTGCGTTGCGTTAGTTGGACAGTTTTCATTGACACGAAGCTTTAAATCCCATTCTGTGAACAGGCAACGGAGCCTTGTGTACACAAACCAAGAGATGAAAAATTTCCAGGGTACATTCTCAAATTTCTTTAGAAATTCATTAATTCTCAGCGATCTTGCTAACCTTGTATTTCTCACCATCACCACAAAAGAGAACAACCCTATGTATGTTTTCTGCCTAGATAATAAATAACCTCAGCAAGACAACCAAGAGAAATATTTCAAATTACTGCGGCTTCAGTGCACACCATGGGGTCATGAACGTAAACCAGCAAGACTCAACTCTTTACCAGTCTCGTGCAGAACAGTTTAATGAGTTTTTCAAACCTATGAATGAAACCACCGAGTGATCCAGACCTGCAGTGCAGGATGTGCTGAATGAGGGGAGTCCTCTCTGCCAACCCCATCTTGCCCTGTGGAAGCGGGTTGTGCTTTCATTTCTGTATCTAGAGGTAAATTCAGGAGTAGATTCTGGCTGTTTTGCAGGACGGTGGTGAAATCCATGGATCAAATGCAGAGTAATGCCTTGAGCAAGAGATGGCTGGAGGAGAGGGCAGGAGTCCCAGAAGGAATGGCTGATGCCAACCTTCCAGCGTGCCTGGGCGCTTTGCTCTAAGCCATACGCCTCGTTTCATGGGAATCAGTGTTTTATCTCATGGCTGGGAAGAGACAAATGGTCACAAGCAATAATGGCTATGAGCAGCACCATCACCTCCACGAAAAAGTGTCCTCACGGAATCACAGAATTTTAGAGTTGGAAGGGACCTCTAGAGATCATCTAGTCCAACTCCCCTTCTGACACAGGAATGCCCAGAGCACATTACTCAGGACTGCCCTCTGGAGTGTCAGCCACCCCTCCCAGTTTGGTATCATCAGCGAACTTGCTGAGGATACACTCTGTCCCCCCGTCCAGGACATTGATGAATATGTTGAACAAGATCAGGCCAAGTATTGACCCCTGGGGGACACCACTGGTTACAGGCCTCCAACTTGACACGGCTCCATTAATTACAACCCTCTGAGTTCTGTCAGACAGCCAGCTCTCAATCCACCTCGCTGTCTCCTCGTCTAGCCCACAGTTCCTCACTTTCCTAATGAGGATGTTATGGGAGACAGTGTCAAATGCCTTGCTGAAGTCAAGGTAGATGACATCTACTGCTCATCCCCTCATCCATGTCCTCGGCTTCAGCAGCAGCCTGGAGCTGGGTGAGTTAATCTAGCTTTATTTCAGGTAGGAGAGTCCATCCTACTCAACGCCAAGTCATCACCATTTGCTAACTGCAAACCATAAGAGAGGTGCAGAGACCAAATGGATAGATCTGCAAAAAGCGATGGAGCCAGGAGAAACTCTGCATAATTAGCACTTTGGTGTGTCCCTGAGGAAACCAGCCTTGGATGCATCAAAATGTTGTGAAGGAAAACACCATCACAAACCATCGGTCATCTGCCTACACTCCTTCCTAAGGCCAAGCAAACAGCAGCTGTGGGAACCATGCTCCGGTCTGGTGTTGAAATTTAAAGCAATTTCCCTGGTCACCTTCCACGGACAAACAGCGGCCAGCCTGGCACCCGCTTTGAAATCCGAATCGGGGAACGGGCAACGCCGCGCTGCGAGGGAATGGACGTGGTTTGGGGTGCCAAGCACCACCCACGGACCCCAGCGCGGCGGGGTGGGGGCAGTGTCACATGAAACAGCCACATCTGCTTGCATTTCATCACCGAAATGGTAAAGTTTGACTTTAGCTTGACCTTGTAATTCACAAGCTCCAGGAAAAAAAAAAAAAGAAAGAAAGAAAGAAAGAAAGAGAAAAAAAAAAAGAAACAAAAAAACAGGAAAAAAAAGTAACAGAAAACAGCTAAAAAGCAAGCAGGAGCTAAACCAGGCTGTAACCTCATGGTACAGGATGAATTAAAAGCAAATGAGCTACTTTTCAATATAAGCAGCGTCTGGTGCGATTTTACTGAGGATGCTGCAATATTTGAACTATTTCTCTCCATAATACAAAAACCCCAAATCAATCTGTTTACCTCGAGCTGCCTGAATATTTCAGGACCCATACCTGGAAGCCCTTTGAGAGAAAGCGTCAAAAATCCCCTCTGCTGGCAAGATGTGGCTTTTCAAAAGCAGGGTTGAGACATACTTGTTTTTCAAACTTCCCCCAGGAAACAGTTGTCTAATGCTAATTAACAGCTACTCCCCAGGACCTGTGACTCAGACCCTCGCTGGAACATCCTGGGTTTGTTCCAGGGGATCTGGCCCCCTGGGTATCTCACATGACTTAGGCAAGCAGCTCTTAGGCCAATATTTAATCAACATTTAATTGCTGCGGCTGCTGTTGCTGGTCCCCGGGAGGCTGTGCTGCAGCCCCCCGCTCCCCTCCTTCCCCAGGGTCGCTCCGACTTGTCTCGCTGCCTCCCGCCCCTGTTTTTGGAAGATGCTGCAACCAAGTGCTCTGCAGACACCAGGCTGCACCGAGGGGCTTGGATTTACCGAATACGCTGTGACCGTTAACGCATTCGCCTCCGCGCCACCCCCTCCTTGGGTATTCAAGTCTTTTTTCCAGCGTATCGCTATTTAGACAAGAGATCATTAAGTGTCATCACGTGTGTCAGTGGCAGGGTAAAAGAGGAGAAGCTTTTGGCTCCGCTCCAGTCCCAGCGATATACGCTTTTCTCGCTATGTCTGAGCTACGGTTTGGCCCCCGAAAATGCATTGCAGATCCAAAACGTGTACAAAAAGTGAGGCAGTGTTTTCACTTCTGTCAGAGAATGCTCGTCAGCTGGTGAGCATGTCCTGGGCATGTGTATTTACAAAACCAGAATGGAAAAGTGGTGTCTGATGGCTCCTCTCCCTACTCTCTGCAGTATCCCAAGGGAACAGGCAGCTATTTTTTGCCCAGCCCCACTTTGTTAAACTTTTGTGGTAATGTTTCATTTCTGGCTGGGGTAGTGTCTGCTGTAGATAACCTGTTAATGACTTCAAACTCTGCAGTCCTTTTCTAAAGGCAGAGTCAGTGCTACAAATATGTTCTTAGGGTCGTCTTCTCCTCTGCAATTACCCAGTGCCATCTCTGCCTGCTTTCCTTCATACACCACGTGCCAGCAAAATGTCCCCTAAAGCCACTGGCAGCCTGGCAGAGACACCAGCCCATCAGCCCTCCCTCCATCCACGGTGCCAATATTGAACATACGGGTGAGCTCCTGGCCCTGGAAAGGGACACGAGAAAACCCAGGATTTCAGCAGGACCAGGATGCCACCTACTGCTCTTTACCTTCACTTGGGTGCTCCCACATTCAAAGCCAGGATTAGGAATCACTTTTTCACACCTTTGAGAAGAGGAGCCCAAGGCTGGGTGTAAGGACATGTTGCTGGGATGTTAAGGCAGAACGGGGCAGAAGTTGCGACCAAGGGGAAACACCAGACTACTGCTGTGCACCCTTTCCCGCGCTGATCCCGGCGCTCCTTTTCTTCTCTACCCAAATATCTGCGTGACCCTTTAAGGACATTTTCTTAGGGTGGTCTGACTTTTATTAGAGATGCAGAAACCCTTGGTCGCCTCTCATCGCAGGTCACTGGTTGGAGGCACATCGTAGGCACGATGCTCCAGCGCAGCGACCAGATCAGCCCGAGCCATGACCTCGGTCCAGACACGGTTAATTCTCTCCCCTCTTGCCCTGACTTGCACTGCTTGAACTTTTGCTCTGTCCTGCTGAGTCACCTTTATTCAGCTGATGATCTATGCCATCCTTTATGCAAACAAGCATAAATTGACTAATTAATCCCTGGGGTAACCCCACTGATTTCAGTAGAGCAGCAGCCAAAGCCAAAAAAGGACTAACATCTTTAATCTACTCTTTGTTCCTGTAGCACAGCCTTTGCCTTGTCCACGAGTCAAAGTAGACCCCTAATTATATGGATTTGGCTCTTAATCTTTTCTGGTCTCGAGAGATTCCAGTTGCTGAAAATTATGGATTTCGCTTGGAAACTGATGAGGGTCTGTACAACATCACCAAAACACCTTGCTGGGAAGCCGGTGACGTTTTGGACCAGCGTACCAAAACCAGTGCTGGGGACTGAGTGGCTTAGGATTAACCACCGTGCCGCCAGGAAACCTGAATTCCTCCAGCTTGGCTCCCATGTATCGCCCTCAGCCACAGCACAGCTTGGTTGTGCAAAGCAGCACATTTGGACCTTTCTGCATCATTTCAAAATTGACTTATCACCCAAACCACCCTTAGAGGGCAAGACAGCGAGTGCTTTCTGCAACAGAAAAGCAGACAGGTGAAAATGGGAAATGTCACCATCTATTTAAGTGGCTTCATGTGAAAATACATGCTTTTTAAATCACGGTCAGAGCCTTCTCCATCACAAGCTTTGCTGCTTTTTCCTTCCCCTATCCCATAACTTTCTTCACAGCTATGTGCAGCTGAAGGGTTTGTGACAGTTATTGTCAGAGACTAAACAATAGATCAGAGCCATGGCCGGGAATCCGAAGGTTTCCTTTTTTTTCAGAGTGAAAAAGACGAGTCGCAGCTGACAGCTGTCCATAAAAATCGTAACGTACAAATCGTATAATATAAACTAAAGAGAGACCAAAAGTACCGCCGAAAAAAAAGAAAAATGAGCTTGTTAGAACAGTCTGTATTACAGCTGTTTCCCTTGACAGTTTTCTGTACCCTAATACGCTCAACAAATTGGCAACCTGTCCTTATATATTTGCATCAGGATTCCCTTAAGGGAAATGTCTATATTATTCTGTTTTGGATAAAGGAAGCAGTTTGATATGACAGGTAGGTCAAGTGTTTCTTTAATAAAGCATATGGGTAGGAAGAAAGAAATAGGCTATTGTCAATGACTTGACAAATAGGTAGATATGCCCCCCTTGAGTATAGCCAGGGAAAGCTACTAGATAAATCGCCCTTGTTATTTTGATTTAACCACTTTGTTGCTGAATACATTTTTTCCCAGTGAACAGAATCCTCGATAAAGGTCATACCAAAGATTTCTTGATAGACTCTGTAGTGTGGCGTTAACATGGTTTGGATTTTAGTTCTGCAGAACAGGTCTGGACCGAAGTTCCAAAATAATTTCTGTACTGTGTGAACGTGTGTAATACTCGTGTGTGATACAGGTGGATGTTCACACTGTCGCTTCAGCACAGTTTGTCATCTCCGTTCAGGCAGCATCTGCCCTGGCGACACACACGATGCTGCCCATCCCCTTCCACTCAAAGGGACCATGGACATCAACAAGGAACCTCCATGTCCCTGTGTGGACACGGGGCTGAATTCATCCCTACCCCCAGACTTTGCACCCTTTGCACCCAAACGGGCTGGAAAACCCAGTGCCGCTGATTTGATGGCTGCTGTCCAAATCCAACCAGCAAGGGTTACTTGGGACGCTTCCAAGTGAAAACCAGCCCCGGAATAGGAAATTACCCCAGTTCTCCTTAAAGATGCTGGGATTTACCTAAGAAAGTCACTTCTGAAGGCTGGGGGGAAATTTTTCCCGAGGTGAACCTGGAGATCCTTCAGCAGTGAAGCCACTGCTGGTGAAGTTACATGTGGAAATGGGCAAAAAGCCTCCAAGCCTGTTCGGCTGGTGAAGCCACCACTTACTGGCAGTGCAGGGGTTTGGGTGCTGCAATAGCCGGGTCCAGCACGATCACGGCGTTCTTGGGGACACCCACCCCGCAGGGAGGGGATGGATCTGCTGTGGGGACACACCGTGGTGCCTGCAGCCCCAGAGCTGTTACAGCTGGTCACAGGCAAACATCTGAGCAGTGCTCAAAGCCTGGATTAGGTAAATACGTATTTAGGGACCTTTTACAGCAGAGAGCACTCTCCCAATTAATTCTAAAGGCCCCCTTGGAGCTGTTAGGGTCTGTTGTGTAAACACATGGGAATGAATATCTTTTAAGTTCTTCTTCTTTACCCCGAGGATGAAGGTTTCTATAGCTTAATATAAAACCTCCCGTTTTGGCTGCAGCTTGGCAAGTAGATTCATATACCAGGAGAAATTTTTTTTGGCTGAAATTTGGATTAAAATTCAGATCAAGCTATTTAAACTACAAAAGGAAAATATTGAGAACATCATCTCTTTGGAGAGTCTCGATTTGCTCATCCCTAAGAAAATACCAGATTTTTTTGAAATATTGTATTTCCTGGCCACTCGGGCAGTGTTTCTGGACCAGTGGCTGCCCTCTCTGTGCTCAGCCCCTGCCAGGCTCGGGGGGTCGTTCTGCCTGCCCAGCGTCAGGGCATCACTGAGGAAGGGAAGAGTTCTCTTTCCTCCTCAGCTTTTTCCTACAACCACAGTCTTCAACAAACAGGACAGGACATTTTCTCACAATTCAAAAGCAAACCGAGGAGTAACAGCAGCACGTGGACCCCTCCGTCCGACGCAGCCGTCCGAGGTCCCCATCCACCTTGGGTCCCTCTCCCTAGCGGCTCAGGAAGGATGCGTGTCGAAAACGGAACAAGCAATACCGTAATCAGTCTTCCCACTCTCAGTTATTCCCAACCTGGTGATTTAAGATATGTGCTCTGATCATGCTAACTTTCTAAGCGGAGCTAACACGAAACCATCTTGTGCTAATTCTGCATTATCTTTCCACATTATTATCATTTTTTACCAGCATTATCTTTTTCCCAGCAGCATCAGCATTATTATTGTTATTTCAATTAGTTATATATTTGTGATATATAATAGTTATGTATTAATAATATAATATAGTATATAATTATCCTTATATAAGATATTATTAATATATAATTATATGTTAACTATATTATTGCTTATTATATTATTATTCATATTGAGAATAAAAATAACAACTTGTATTTCTAGGATTAGATAAATACATATTTAGGAACTTAAAAAATATCATCTCCTTTGTTTTTATTTTATTCTTGCCTTTCTGTTACATTCAAAGGGATTTTCCAGCTGCAGACCTTTCTGTATGGAAAAAAAGGTGTTATTACCCCAAATCACTATACACTGCTGCTTTCCTTATCTGCCCAAAAGCACATTTTCTCCTATTTGTAACTGACCGTTCCTATACTGCTGACCCAAACAAGGAGGGGGCTGGAGCTTCATATTATCTTTTTCTTTATTCTTCATATATGTAGAAAGCAGAATTTATGCCTCTGCCTTGGGGAAGTCACTCCTTTTCACCATACATGGTAGCACACAGAGCTTGGCAGCCCGTGTTGTGTTTTCCATATTAAGCCATACACAAGGGTAGCAAACAGAGAGCTGTTGACCATGCCCGTTACGAAAATCAGAGGCAGATGAAAAGCCGTGGCAGCGCTAGATGGTTACGTCTTGCCTTTCCTCTTTTCACAGCAGCCCAGAAGGAAGACCTGGCTGGTGTTGAAGGCAACAGAAAAAGAGTGGCATTATGCAGAGAAAAAGCAACGCTGCACGTTTTTATCAATTATTACATTAGGTGTTGCTAGATTTAAAGAAAAACTTACGTAAAGGGCAGCAACATAAAGGTGCATGCTTTGCATTTTGGAGGCCATGGGCTTATTATGCAACAAGGCTTCTAGAAGCCTTCTTGGAGGCTTTGTGCCATTATTAATGTCATTAACATTGTCCCTTTTTCTATCGCGACTGCCCGTTATGACTAGGAGCCATGGAAAATACATGGGCTTTCGCACAATAATTTCCTGAGAGAGGAGAAATCAATGGTGAAGCGCACGGGTCTCCTCCGAGCATGACCCAGGTACCTGGTGGGAGGACAATGCCAGACACAACCACCCAAGACACCAACCTGCCCCAAGAGCTACCAAGGTCTTCCACCCCTTATGCACCACCTGGCTCCTGGGCTTCCCCCTCCACCTGTAGGCTGCTTCATCCAGCGCTGCTTTCCCGGTTTGCTTTTAAACAGTGCACGTGCTGTTCTTCAGAGAAACAAAAAGCGTCAAAAGGAACGGAGCCTTGGTTTAGTCATCTTTCTGCAGAGCAAGAACTGAGAATTTGGGCTTCTCGGTAGCAGTCCTTGGAGGTTGAAGACTACTGGATGGAGTTTGGGAAGAGTCTGGGTCTTTTAATTGATGTTAAAATGTTAAAATAAATAAAAATGTTAAAATAAAAGGAAAATTTCCTACGTTCTTTGCCAAGGAAACAAACCATGTTTCAGTTAAATGTTTCTGTTTAAACTTGCAGATGCTTCTGGTGATACTTAACATATTTTTGCATTTGGTGTTCCTGTTTCGTTTTGTTTCCCAAAACCAAGAAGTTCTGCTTCACATCACCTGGAGCAGTTTGAGTTCTGGTCACTTAGGTTTCCTCATTCAGGAGCACAAAGTTAATGTGTTTGAGTTGCCCAGTCCATAGGTAAAAAAATGAGAAAGGAACTTATTTTGAAATGACATATTTTCTTTATTTTTTCCTTTAATGAAAACACTCTCGCTTCATTTGTATTTTGTAAAATTCTTTCTTTTGACCACTTTTCTTTTCCTTTCCCAACGTAAGTTTCAGCCTAAACCAAGTTGACATATTCCTTTTAATGTGTTTTTGAAATATGCTTAATGGTGCTGAAAGCTAAGGAAGCTCAAATATAATTCCAAAAGCCTGAGCCCACCAGAAGCCTAATGCAAACATTATTATAAAAACTCTGTGATGGTTGGAGGTTTCAGGGAAACCTGGGTGTTCGTTAACAAAATCAGAAATGTTATCTGCGCGAGGAAAATGTGTTCTGTCGTTTGGCATCTTGACGGCCGTTCAATTTTTCTTTTTTCTGCACCCAGAAAATCTGTTTCCAATGTTTCTGCCACAGAGAATATGGAACAGCAGGAGCAGGAGCAGAAGTTGATGCAGGAGGGGGATTTAGCGATTGTTATTCAGCTCACATCTCTGGCAGGCACACTCCCTCTCCCCAGATTTCTCCCGAGAAATCGGCTGAATAAAGAGCGGCTCCAACACGAAAGGCGGGAGAGGAAGAATATTTCTCCGATCCACATGGGACAGGCATGCGAATTGCCCAGCAAACCTTAATCAATAGTCCTGACACTTCCCCAGCAGTTAACCTTTGCCAAAGGGAGGAGGACGGTAAGTATTTTTGCAGGTTGGGGAAGGGCGAAGGGTACGGAGGCTCCCGGGGCAGCAGGAGCTGAGCGCTTGTGCCCTTCATGCCAGACCCCTTCTCCTCCCCGCACGGCTGAGGACAGGCACTTTTTAGGGAGTTTTTCACTTGGCCATATTGTCCCCCACCCAAAGGACACGTCCCCCACCACGAGCTGCAAACACCCACCTGCCCTGACCCAGGAGGACCAGAGCTTCTCTGGGCTGAGCATCCAGGAGGGCACTGAAAAGCTTGTTTGGAAACAACAGCAAGAACGCTTCAGTCCTCCGTGAAAGAACATCTGTGAAGAGCTGTGTCCATGGCGGTTTTCAGGAGGAGAACTCCCTCACTCACCCTGGCACCAGCCCCTGCTACGCAGAGACAAAAATGCAGCTGGGACTCTTTGGTGGTGTCTGGTATTCTGCTCCAGGCGAGCACACATCTCAAGTGTTGCCTTGAAATGTTTGCCGTTTGCTGGGAAGCTACTCTTGTAACTTCCAAAAGAGGCAAAAGCAGAGGTTTCTCTGGATATTTTTCTCTTCCCACCTCAGCAGGGCAGGAGCGTGCTTCATTTCATCTCCAACCAAAAACCTTCTGGTCACAAATGGACCTTGGGTTTTCACGTAGTGCCATTCCTTTAAGGGAAGGCGAGCCAAAACCAAAATAACCTTCCTGGAGATATGCCGTCAGCACAGAAATAACACAGGACTTCTCTCCCCGCCAGCCACAAAGGAAGGATTTCATTCAACGTCAGCGGGCTCCCTCCTGCATGCCTTGTGGCGAGAAGCACGTGGAAATCCTGACTGTAGCACCTCTGCCTTTCTTCCATCAGGGAAAACACTGCATTTACATTTCACTGCAGGCACCGCACGCAGTAATGTGTCCTTTTTGGCTGGGTCACCTTAGCGCTCCTCCAGACGAACCTGAGCAGAAGCCTGTCTGCCGGGCTGTCCTGCCCCAAGGGGTTTTCCCAAGGAGGAATGGTGTTAAACCACTTGTGCTGTCCCTCCGTGTATGACAGCTGCAAAACGCCCTCACGGTGCCATTAAGCCTTGCTATGGATCCCCCATCTCCAAAAGAAATTTGGGTTGAGTTGCGGCAGACCTGGTTACGGGATGGAGACCTTTTTCAGGAGTGTTATTTGGAGCAACCTGAGGATGCAAAGCAGAAACAGCCTGTCCCACGTCCCCTCCGAATCCTCCCTCAGCCTCCCCAGCTGCTTTGCCATCGAGCTGCACCCAGTCTAGCACAAAATCCCAAATTCCGTTGTTTGGAATTTCACATCCAGTTATTTCAGGCCAGCTTTCTTATTTTGCTTGTTTTTAAAAAAATTCAGAAGTAACAATTACATAAAACCAACTTTTTTCTTTTTCTATTTTTTTTACCTGTGCTTCAGATAGGAAATGATCTTTGTTAGAAAAGATATTCTTTGTCTCGAAAAATGTGCTTAGCTGCGTGAATTCATTCACAAGAATATTCGCTGCTACTGAATTAGCAGCAAAATAAGAAAGGAAGGAAAACCTGAACTCAGTGAACCATGATCAAGTAATCCGAGGAAATCAGCATGTTCCTCTCTAGACAGTTCAGAATACCAAATGCTAAGACACAAGAATCCCACTAAATATACCTCTTCTCTTTATCTCCGGAAATGCCTGACCGTATTTTCAATTCTCACCATTTTATCATGAGTCGTCCATATTTACTGGTGATTTAGAGCTCGGATCAGTTTTTAACCTAACAATTTAAGCTTTCATTTTTTTCCTTAACGCGTTTCCAGCCTTTCTGAAAGGCACATGAGTGCAAAATGCTACAGCCTTCCAAGAGGGAATAAAAGGACCTGATATGAAACGTTTCTCAGCTCTAGCTCTAAGCCAAGCTCATGATTTCTGAAAGCTTCGATTAAGTGATACAGCTACATGAAAACAAAGAGATTTGAAATGATGTAGACTGGAGTAAGCAGTGTATTTGACCCACAAGGCCTTGGTTTTATTTCTGTTTATCCTTTTTTTCCCATTGCTGCTTGCCTGACAATTTCTTTTAGAAGCACTCTTCCAGGTTTCACAGCTTAGCACCTGGCTAACATCATCCAACCGCTCTTCATCTTTCCGCCTCTGACTCTGACTTCATGCCGGGTGGATTTGGGAGGACAAAGCGGATGGCAGGTCCCGTGCTGAAGCTCATCTCCAGCCACTGCCCTCCGGCACGGAGGGGGATGGTCCAGCAGCTCACTGGGATGGAGGTGCCCCTTTCCCAACGCTGCAGGAGGCCGCGCACTGCAGCCCAAATAATTAGTGAAAGCCTGATTTCACGCACATATTTGCTTTATTCCTTTATTATAACACAGTAAGAAAGGGAGTGGGGGAATTCGGCCGGCAGCCAATGCAGCCGTCGCCTGTGAGCGCTGTCGGGGCAAGCCCTGGCCGTGCGGCGAAGGAGCCCGTTGTTCGGTCACGCCACACGGATGGGGCTGATGCTGCCAACCCCATGGAAACCCTTCACTCAGCCGTGCTCCAGGCTGGGCAAACGCCCCAGGGAAGGGTTGGATGATGCCGGGCCACCTCCAGAGCCACGAGAGCAGCCCCGGTGAGCACAGGCGATGCTCCCGACAGCTCTCGATGTGCCAGTGTCCTCGGCTGCAGGAAGGG
This sequence comes from Burhinus bistriatus, assembly GCA_013397275.1. Lineage (NCBI taxonomy): Eukaryota > Metazoa > Chordata > Aves > Charadriiformes > Burhinidae > Burhinus > Burhinus bistriatus. Next base: position 271,735 of record VYXH01012048.1, read on the forward strand.
TGGATGATCAGAAATAGATCAGGGAAAGAAGTAAAACACCGTAAATCATATATAGTCTGCTGAAACCTCCAAGTGATAAAACAGTTGAAAAGACTACTTTATTTGTAAAACACATATGGAGACCTTAATCAAGCCAGGAATGAGGTCATTTCTGCCAATTAAGTCTCACTCGTTCTGCAGTTGGAAGCAATCAAAACAAAGGCAGAATTATCAATGGCGTGTCTATGTGCTGCGGTCCCAGAAAATACTCGTTGTGCTGGGGCTACAGTAAATCACCTCTCACCGTGTGCCGGGGAGGCTGGTGCCCTCAGCTCCCCTGGACTTGGGGAGGAAAGGAGGGCTTAGCTTTTTTACCTAATTAACGGAGAGTATTTTGAACATATGCTATCTCAGTCTTATTTTAAAGCAAAAGGCAGTATTGTAACTGAATGGCAAAAGGATAGTGTTAACTCCGCATTCCCATTTGGAACCGGTTTATGTCTGTCCCCACTCCAGTCCCCCCAGCACTCACCGGAGCTGTCAGAGAGGGTTTTTTGCCCAGTGCTATTTATCCAGGTCAAGGAAGCTGCATTTGTTGCCTCTTGTTGAAATATCCCAATATATGTTATTTGTCCTAGTGGTGACCAAATGGTGAGAACTGCTCTCACACAAAATAATAAGAGAAGCACCGTGGCTGTAAGCATAGTGCCCTTTATTTAATAGTAGACACAAATACCTGCCGGTCAACATTTTAAAAGGGCATGAATTAATTGACTTAATGTAATGAGTGATAAACTGACAGTAACAGGACTTTGAACTCCCATGCAACTTCACACATAAGTCTGAGACTTTGGCCACATGTTAATGATCCTCCCAACACCTTTAGAATTATTAATGTGTTATTTTTAATTAGGAGAAAAGTGAGGCACAGAGAGATTTGTTCCATGTGGATATAGCAAGCCCATTTATCCTGCGCAGCTTGTATGCTGCTCTAATTCAAATCATTCCTCTGCCATTGCAGAAGCAAACAGTGGAGCCAAGAAATCTGCAAAAGGACTTAGATGCCCAAGCACGAAATGATGATCTTCGAACCTCCCTGACCTTGCAGCAAGCATCTATAAACATCTGTGTTTTCTACATTAAAGTTCTCCAGATGTCTAAAATTCCCAGAAGTTCCCTGCTTCTCTCTGTGTACTGCAGCTCAGGGCTTATCTCACACGTAAACTGTGTCGGCATCTGCAGAGGAGACTTCTCCACCCATCGCCCCTGCAGCACCCAGCCTGGCAGGCACCCTCACATGGGAGAGGAGCACCCTGAGCTCCAGCCCCAAAACCCAGCTGGAGTTTAGGAGCTGTACGCAGACTCCCTCCGAATGCCTGAGGACCCCGTCCTTCTTCTGCACCATGTGGGGGCACCATCACCAGGTGTGATATCTCATCGCCAGAGGCTGGTGGCACCCGGGAAGGCTGGACACCAGGGCAGCTGTTGCACGAACACCCACGCAGGACACAGCTTGTGCACCCTCCTCTAGCAGCACCAGCAACCAGCGCGGGGCCGAGGAGTCCTCATCCGTGCAGTACTGCAGTGGCAGGGGCGCAAGTGGCTCCACCCCAGCCCTGGTCTTTCCTTCACCTCTGGAGGCCGGGGACACGTCCCAGCAGGTCGATTTTTTTAACTCTTGGGGAAATACTGGGGCTGGGTGATGAAAGCTGTTCCTGCGAGGTGGAGCCGTGACACCAGGACGATTCCTACTCCTGCTATGCAAATGAATGGTGTTGAGGAAAGCATGTCCTTACTTCTCCACTCGCCCAGGCTTTCCTCCTGCTTGGCCTCAATGTGCCCTCACCAGGCTCAGGATACCATCTCATCCCAGGGTGTTTCCTTGCTGTGGTCCAGCATTTCACGGTGGCTCAGGATACCGCCACATCCCAGGGCATCTCCTTGCTGTGGTTCAGCATTTCATGGTGGCTCGTGCAAGCAGGACTAGTGCTTCGTAGTGCTTTACACCAGTGAAAATGCAGACATAAAACCAGGCTACACAAAGCGGTAAAGTCAGTCACAGAGGCCTTGTTGTGTCTGTATTAGATGTGTTCCTTCAATTATACGTGGCAGACACGGGGAATCAGTGCGGATACAGCAAACCGAAGGGAGAGTCGGACACAAAAGGATGAGCACCCTGAATCAGCATGTCTCCCACTGTGAGGCTGCACTGAGGAAGCCACCTAAGGCACTGGTATTGCACTTCGACCATCACACACCCCCTCCTTTCCCCATGAACCTTCCCAGCGTCCAAATTTTGTTTTGTGACATGATTCAGAGTCCAGATGCCAGACATCTACTTTGCAGGGAGGGGGCACCCCCAGAGCCAAGCATCACGAGCCAGGACAGGGAAGGCAGCAGAAACCATCTCTCTTGATGACTTTGCTCTGGTGTTTGCTCGCGCCTGAGCTTTGCAAGCCCTGGGAGAGCAGGAGGGGAGTCCTGGCACAGAGGTGACGGATGCAGAAGGTGCCCAGACAGATGGACTCTGAGAGAAGGAGCCCAAGGTGACACCGTGCAAGTGTTGCATCTCAGCCTACCTGGTCCCCACCGTTTTGGGAGGAATGATCCCATTTGCCTGACAGCTGTGAATCTGCAAGATGCACCGTTGTGTTCATCCATTCCCAGTCCTCTGCACCGTGCCAAGCTGCTGCCATGCATCTATGGAGTAACAACCATATTTGTCATTTTCCTTTCACTACTGGAGGAGGAACTCAAGATCTTCGAGCCAAATTCACAGTCTTCTGAGGCCTGATTCAAAGGTTTTTATTACTTCTAGAGTAGGCAATAATTTTAATGGTCCATTTGAATCGATAAGAGTGATTCATTACAGTCTTGCAAATGGTGGAGGCTCACATCCTCAAAAAGTGACTCTTGATTTATCCTAGTGCACAACCAGTTGGCACTACCCCAAAGTGACCTCAAACCAGTTCAGCAGGTGACTCGGGGGTTGTTTCCATTAAGCAGATCATATCTCCCTTTAAGTAGATTTGTAGCAGAACTGTACACCTGCTTTTCAGAAATGCTAGTAACTCCAGGGGGTGGAGGACCTGGGCATCGTTAGCGTGGAAGAGGATTTTAAAAGAAAATAAAAAATGACGGTAACTCGCCGAAAGCAAACTGTTCTCATGAATGATATCTCTTTGGTCAAAATATCTGTCAGAAAGGCTGTGCAGGTTCAAGGTGGCAGCCGGTCTCCAGTCAGAGCCATTCCAAATCCAGGCAGGGACACGTCTCTGCCCAACCGCATACAACAACGAAAGGAAATACAGAAAGAATAACTGAAACACTAATTCCATTTTAATTCAATGTTTTATATCAACATCTATTTCACTTGCAATAGGTAATTTGTCATTTCCAGGCACATTTTAAGGCTTACTTAAGCTTCGTTTGTGAGGTGTTTTTATTGATGTATTTATTGGTGGATTTAGATTGCTTTTTGTTCCATTGTAATCCCAAGTCCAGATCGAAGAGATACCCTTATGCGGATGCATTAGTTCACGCAGAGCAGCAGCGAAATGGATGAAGCTGTGCTTGTGCTTAACTCAAGTGCTGCGTTGTGTTAGAGCATTGGTACAGGAAAGGTTCTAGGTCTCTCCTCTGAATTTCTCCTTTTTCTGAATTAATGGTGAAATGGTAAGTTTGGGGTCGCGCTAAGGCTTGCTGTAAGGAGTTTGAGCTCAGCCAAAGCCGGTGTCACGCAGTGTCGCTGAGATCACAAAGAACTGCTCACAAGAATGCCAGCACAAAGTCAAGGGGAAACAAAATTTAAAAATGGAAGGGGATGGTGCTCAGCAGCAACCCTTGAACTCTGTGTTTACAGGAGATCTCAGAACACCCTTTCCTTCTGCCTACCTGGCAAAACCTCCTGCTGCCTGCTCGTACCGTCCCAGAAAGGATTGACAGAAATTCTGCTGCTAGGCAAAGGAGAGGAGAGTTGGAAAGACACTCCCATTTGTCTTAAATGTTTGAACCAGGTGCACCGACAAAAAAAAAAAAAGTAAACCCAAAAGGTTGCTATTCATTACTGTATTACTGCAATTGTTTGTTCTGTAATTAGTGATGATAGGTAAGCAAGCTGGAAGTAAAGCAAATAAGAAGTTAGTAAATGGAGCAACATTCCAAGTGGGCAGAAAAGCAACAAAATGGGACCTGAAAATGACACTGTAAAGGTACGCTTATCTCTGTTCAGTTATTATTTCATTAGCCCCTGACTTTCAGATCGGGGGCTTTCTGCCTGAGCATAGCGAGGGGATGGAGCTCCAAAATCAGCTCCGGGCTCAGGTGCGCAGCAAACCGTGCCAGGGCAGTTGCAGGGCATCAATCAGCAGGTTCTCAGTTGATGGATTAAAACAACAGAGAGGTCTTACCCCAAGTCACATGGCCAACGGAAAGCAGAGCGGTTGTCATGCCCAGAGATAGTGCTGGCATTGCTGAAGCTCTTGAAACAGATTTGCTGTTTAAAGAGGGGGAAGGGTTTCCCGGGGGCAGTTTTCACTGGGAGACTGAAGGTTTTTCAAGCAAACAGATCGGTTTAAAAGCCCATTTCCATCGCAGATTGCATAATGTTTGAAAGCCTGAAACTTCAGATGCGCAGAGGGCTCTGACATTTTACGGGGTAAAAGAGTAACAAAAGGGGAATATACGGCTTGGCTGCGTTTAGGAAAATATTATCTATCGGGGAATCATGGTTGAAGCCTGTGCTCTTGCCTTCACCTGGGTGGTGGCTCCTTCTGATCTTACCCAAGGTTGAAAGCTAACCATCTCCACCTCTCACCCTGCTCACGGCAGCCCAACTCTCACTTCTCCAGGAGACCAGCAGCTGTGAAGGGACCAGCAGCTAGAAAGGAGATGGGCGTTGGAAGAATCCTCTTCCTTAAACCAAAACCAAAACATGCTTTGAGGTTTTGAAAGCACCATGTTGTGCATGCTGCCATGCCACCATGTAATCACACCACGGCACCACGCCAAGGCCTTCCTTTGTGTTATTGCACTCACGTTTCACATCATTCTCAATCGTATTGCACATTTTTGAGGGAGGAGATGCAGGTCAGTTGTCAAAATTATTTAAGCACTGAAAGATGCAGAGAGGTGCTTGGGTGATTTGAGGACAGTCTGGAGGAGGGACGTTTACAAACGCTGATTTCCTATCAATTTTAGCTCCATCCCAAGCATACATATCCCATTACCTAGAATGCACTTCAATAGATGGCAGGTTTCTAATAGAGATTTTTCAAATCTCCATATCTTATCTTCATCTTGAAGTACTCAAACAACTTCACACCTAGTCAACTCAGGCCCTGAGGCTTCTCAAGGGCGAGGGCTGCACCCTGATATCTCATCGCTGCTCGGAGCTGAACAATGGAGAGGTTCAGCCCATGGAGAAACCTGCGTGAGGCAACTGTCCCACCCCACAGAGGTCACGGCAGCTGCAAGCCTCCACCACACTTGGATGTCAGAAGAAGGCGCAGTGCTCTGATCAACACAGGAAAACTCACTGGGAACAGGAGTTTCCATGGCCTTTTGTTTTCTTTCCCATTTAGTTTTGTCCCCAGCAAGGCACGGTCCCCACTGGACTCCAGTGCCCAGCTTGATGGTGACAGCTATTCTGGGGTTCAACTACTTGCTTTGTTAGGGCTTGAAGAGGAGTTTCTCCTCGGTAATTACTCATAGCAAAAACAATCTCTGCAGAGTCAGCTTTGTCAGTGACAGTCCTGAAGGGTTGTCAGCCCCTCCTAGGTCACCTGGTGCACAAAGCATCATAACACATGATATAATATGCCATTAAAAAAAAAACATCCAAGGCCCTGGCTCTATTGTGGGGGCCTTGTAATTAAATAACTTCAAATGGGCGGCCTAGAAATATCACACAAAGACCTGAAAAAAGCCCAACAAAGTGATAAGATCACTTATTAGTGCCAAACTTTTGATTTAATTATATATTCCTGGAGCCCTGTTCTCAAGGGAACTGCTTACACAACCACATGGTGAAACAAAAGAAGGGATTAAAACCTGTGGGAGAGAAGCTGGAGAATTGGTTCCCGATTCACAAAGTCTCCTCACATCCGACCAAGGAGGACTCCGAGATTAAGGAACCAAGGAGGCTAAAAGAAAAGGATTTTCTTCTTTTATTAGTGATAGGGAGGTAATAAAATACTCATTATCAACCTGAAATGGAGAGTCTGACACAGCACCTCTCATTAAGTTAATATTCACACCGGGGACAGGGTGCGCCTGAAGGGCAGTGTCCCCTTGAATCACAATGTCTCAACTGGGCTTTTATTTTTAGGTAAGGCCCTTCAGAGATTATCTGTCTCCACACTTTGCTTTATCCCAAATGCCAGGTTCAAGCTGGACGGACACTGAAAGCTGGGCTAGAACCATCTCAGCTCACGGGAGGGTGATGCGAGGGAGAAAAATGCTTTACTCCATATTTTGGGACCAGACCTTTGGGCTGTTGGCAGTATCCGAGGAGAGGACCGTCTGCCTCGGCTGTCACCTCTGTGGAGCAGAGCCACCTCCGCTCCATCTGCCAGTGACAAAGCCTGTAATTGAGCAGTTAACAGTGATTAACATCTCACTCTTGCCCACACACTGAGGCTGTTTCAAAATCTTTTTGTTTTGTCCTTGTGACATTTCTCCAATTCTTTCCTCCTTCTGTTAGCCAAAAATCCTGTTCAGGCCATATCTTTTGCCATCTTCCTCATGGTAAACCCAAGTTACTTGGCTTTTCTCATACCCACTTCTTCCTGACTGATCTGCTTAACCAGTGCCAGCTCCTACTGATGGCATTGCCATTGCCCCTACAGTAGTGCCTTCTTGGGTGAATGCTGGTTTCTCACTCTGGTCTTCACAGGACCTGTTCCCCATGAACCCCACAGAAAAGTCTTAAAATAGCCCATTGAAAATCACCTGCTTCAAATTCATGTATCCACACAGATTCAACAAAACCTTGTGTGCTCTCTTCCAACAAGCTGCACCAGGCTCCCACCCTGTTGTGTTGCTGCAACCTACAGCCACAGTGGAGACAGACCCAGAAAGGTCTTTCTTTTCCTTTTCTCTCTGCTTTGACCAGTTCCAGCATGACAGCAGCACAAAACGTGGTCCCCTAGCTGGCCAACTACCTTGTAAAAACTGCCAGCTCCAAGCACTTTAGGAAAACTGTAGAAGCACCCTGTAGGGGTGCCAGCCACAAGCTGAGATACCTCCAGCAAGTTGGCCAGCCTCCACATAGGGGGTATGACACAAGTGCCCCGCAGGTGGTCCTTGGCACCATTAGAAGTGGATGAAGAGTGGCAGGGATGCAACAGCCAGCCTGGCAACAGCGTTATGTTTGTCGAAGCCCGACTGGTTTTGCCTTTCCTTAGCAGCCTACAACCCCGAAGCTCTCAATTTGCGGAGGGGTGGGCTCAGACAGTGTCTGCTGCCCTCAGGAGCTGGTCCACAACATGACTGCAGGCAACCCACAGCTCTCCATGCCTGCAGCAGCCAAACGGGAGCCAGCAGGCAGGTTTCAGAGCAATGAAGCTGCAATCCCATGATACAGTAAAACGCTTAAAAGCTGAGGACTTATTTACCTCCAGGCTCCTGAGTCACAAAGCAGCAAGACACACAACAGGTTTTCTCCCAAACTTTGGTAGGTCCTAAAGGTGAAGAGGCTCATTACAAGGAGGTTTAGCCAGCAATCAATCATTCTTAAGGACCAAGGACTTAATAGCTCTTAAAGATCAGATCACAGCTCCAGAGCCTGAATACGCTGTCTGGAGGAGACACTTGCCGCGAGCTGAGCATCTTGTAGCATGGTCTGGTCGCTCCCCCCTCCCATGGCGAAGATGGCCCCAGCACTGCGGAGGATGATTCTCTGCCTGTCCAAGATAATCCTATTCAAAGCAATCATCTGTTAAACAACTGGAGAGAGGCCAGCCCACACACTGCAAATCCGAACCTGAATGTTCTCACAACCTGAGGAAGGAGCTCGGGATCAGGAAATGTTTTGAAAAAAAAGAAACCACATGAGAACTGAGAAAAACACTGAACTCTTCTCCAAAGGCAGTCGCCAAGCTACTGTTTATTCAAGGGATGCATCGACGCTTTACAAAAATGCCATTTGCATGCAGGGCAGACCCTCCTCCCTGCAGAGCAGCCAAGCACGGTCCATAGAGCGGAGCATGATGTGATACACGGGCACTGTGCTCCCATCCCTCCTCTGCCAGGGTGGAGGCAGTATGTGGCAGCCCGGCTGGGTACCACGAGGTCGGGGAAAGCTGCCGTGCTCCTTTGCCAGCCCCAGAGGGAGTTCAGCCCAGCCTTGTCCCCCACCCTGAGCCCTCCACCCATCCGTGTTCACTACGGCCAGGATTTGGGCTAAAGGCTCCCAGCAAAGACCCCAGGGGAGGCTGACCCTGGAAATATCCCCCCAACACACCCATCTACGAGTAACCTTTTGGGAGGTTGTTTGGATATTTAAAGGAAAAATTCTGTGTTATGACAAACAGACAGTTTTCCCCATTTATTAAATGCTCATAATTTGTTTTAATGGTTTCTCTAAACAAGTAGACTTTTTTCTCAGCTCTTTGAGCTTTTAAATGACACAACTGTTATGTTAAAAGGGAAAAGGGTGATGATTTACATTTGGAGCAGGGCGGGGGTGGCCGAGAGGCAGAGGGACAGCTGCAACCCATCGGACGCAGCTCTCCTCCACACAGCTATTTTGTTTGTGCCGTTTCGGCAGCTCGCGTCTGTCGGTGCCCTCAACACTGGCTGCGGGCTTGGCTGCCGGCACACGGGCGGTGGGTGCTCCTCTGTGCCTGGCAAGGTGGGCTGGGATGGATCCTGGCCTCCACAGTGCTGCAGCCAGACCTAGTCGTGCTTCCCTTTGCCTGAAACCCATGGAAGATGGGAAATGTCCCCTAAAACCTGAGTGAGCTTCTGCGGACCATAGCCAAGCCAGCATCCTTGGCTAATGCCAACACCCACATGCAGCTAGGGTAATTCAGTGTGAAAATCAGACCCTATTTTTTTGACTTACAGTTAATATCAAAAAGTAGTTGGCACGCTTGGCTCCCTGCATAGGTACCATGGCTAATGGAGATCTTATGGAAATCAATGAATTATACAAAATAGCATTAACTGTACTTATGATGGACATTGTAGATACTGCTAGATCAGCTGCAAGTGGCAAACCAGATGAACAAGCCCCACTTGCTTTTCCTTTATGTATAAAATTCATCTCTTCACAAGAGGACTCCCAGCTATTGGTGCCAGCTGGAGAGCGTTTTTCACCCACCTATCTCCCTCCTCTTAACCTCTTCTCCTTGTGTCTCTGGAGATTGCTTGCCTCTCTGTGGCAAAAACCACAAGAGGAGATGAAAAAGTTTGGATGTGCAAACCCCAGAAAAGATTTTTTTTTTTAAGGAAACATCTTTGGATAGCAAACACCTGACTCAGGATTTTCGAAAGCTGTAGAGCAGGTTGGGTTATCTGATCACCCACAGGTATTTGGGTGGCATCTGCTGTGATTATTTCCTTCATATGTACATAATCTGCAGGAAGCATGGAGCTATGCAGCCAGGGGATGGATTCCAAAGAATACATGTGAAAGAAACAACATGTCACACTCATTTACAGAGCAGCAAATAGGAGCTTCTGCATCTTCCAAGAGTTATAAAAATCGATGCCAGCTTGAAGCTCCAGACGATAAAGCAAAGGATGCACAGACCCACTTGAGAGCTGCTCGCCCTGCTCCTTGTTTTCCTTTTTCTCCTTCTGCCTCTGGTTGTTGTTTCTCAAAACTTTAAAATGTTTGTACAAACTTCCATCTTGGAAGCCAGGCAGAATAAACAAGAATATACATGAGCCGCAAGAAAAGCCAGCAGACAGGAAAGAGGTTTCTTTTTTTTTTCAGTTTATGGGCGTAACCATTGTGGCTATTGAAAATATGCACAAAAATAGCTATAAACCACACACAGCAGTCATTAAAAATTTCCACCTATCCATACCAGCAACCCAGGTACCCATTCAACATAATCCCAAGACAAAGGAACACTGAATCCTTATAAAATACTCAGGAAGCCAATAAGCCTGGATTCAGAGGAGTGAGCATTTTTCACAGCCAAAGGTCATCCTCAAAAATCTATCAGGGATTGGAACAAATTGCTGAGTCACTCCCAAAATCCCATCTGAATTTGTCATCTGCCTTGGTGTACAACAGACAGGGTGTTTCATCAGGGAAGAGCACCCACATCCTAAAGGGTAGATCCCGTATGAAAATGAAGACCTGGAGCTGACGGGGAGTTGCCTTAGCCTTGAGAGAGCGAAGACTGGCTGAACAGCAAGAATTCAGTTTTAAAAAAAAAACAACAAAACAACTTCAAGCTTCAGTAATGGGTCCTATTCCAAATCGAGGCAAAACTAAAATCTTTGCCTGAACAACCGTGAGGAAAGAATGATGCACTGGGGGAAACTCTGCCTCATACAGAGTATCTCCAGCCCAACGCTACGATACCAGGCAGTACTTGTGCTTCCTACTCAGGCCACACAGAGCAAGTCTATGAACCAGGAGGTTTGGTGGAGAAGGGAAGCGTCATCCCTTGCAGGCTGTTTAGCTTTCTGGACTTTGTATGCTTTGGAAGAGCTGTTACTCTGGTCCCAAGAGATCTTTCCCAGTGCAAGCTGCATAAAAAAATAATACATTTCTTAACCAAAAAAAAAAAAAACCAACAAACCAACACTCCAACCAACAAACAAATGAAAACTTCCTGGTTCAACTCATTGCTGTGTTCCAAATTTTAAAACATCCTCATCAAAACCCATTCCCAAACAGCTGTAGAGGTTTTACAGACCATATACAGAAATGCAACCTCTGCAAGCTGCTTCCAGAGATGGACCACCAGCCACACGGGGGATCTGCTGAGCCTCCACAGTCCTCTTCTGCTCATCAACATACTTGAATATATCTGCAGGAGCAGTTTCTCCTGCCTCACTTGTCCTTGGTGGTCTTTGGGAGGAGATGCACAGATGGCTGGATTGCAATGTTATGCCCCGGAGTAACCACAGGCATGCACTATGGTGGCAACATCTCCATGCTGAAGAACAGGTTGCAACCTAATTCTTTGGGGCAGTGACCAGATCTTCCTTTGCAAAACAGATAAGACATTTTCACCAAGAGAGTCCCCAATCCACAATCCAAATAGGTCTTTTTGTATCCACAGAAGCCAGCAATCATAGAAGCAACCTGTTTGTAGATGTGGTGCTTAGGGACATGGTTTAGTGGCGGACTTGGCAGCGTTAGGTTTACAGTTGGACTCGATATCTTAACGATCTTTACCAACCTAAATGATTCTATGGTTTCCAGCATATAACTCAGGAGTACTAACTGTGCAGAAGACTATATGCCTTTGAGTTCTACCTACTTTTAACACACGAGAGCACCACCAGACCTCTGCTCTTACACCTTCCTTAGCTTTCCTGCCACCACAACCTGTAGAAAGCATTCGCGTGACTGAGACACACAACCAAAACCAATAATTACCTCCCTTGCCAGCATCTATTTGGACAATGCAAATGCCATTAGCCCAATCCAAAATACCGCGGGTAATCTTGGACCTACTGATCAGTGGAAATGTTAACCTTGGTTTCAACAGGGCCAGGTTTTTACCCATCTTACACAATCCAGTTGCTTCATACCCAATCTTCCACCCACTCGCAGGATCCAGATGGTCCTGAATGTCACTGCTAAATTTTTTCCAGTAAGGGTGGTGAGACACTGGCCCAGGTTGTCCAGAGAGGTGGTAGATGCCCTATGCTTGGAAACATTCCAGGTCAGGTTGGACAGGGCTCTGAGCAACCTGATCTTGTTGAAGATGTCCCTGCTCGTTGCAGGAGGGTTGGACTAGATGGCCTTTGAAGGTCCCTTCCAGCCTAAACTATTCTATGATTCTAAGAAAATTCACCTCTTTCCCTAGCAGACAGCGTATTTACAGCCTGTGTTACACACAGAGCGAGAAATCAAGTCATTGCAGCTCTGAGTGCACCGTTCTTCAGCTAGATTAAACCCAGTTTATAGTAGTCCTTTTTGGAGAAAATCTATGTTAGGCCAACTTTCAGTAGCTTATAAACAAATCAAAGCAAAGATGCTCAGCGCTCCTCAGAAGAGAAAGGGTCCTTTATAATACTACAGGCGCCTATCAGTAGTTAAACTGGAATCAAAGCTAATCCCTGGATTTCTAGGCTCACATGGCTATTAGGGTAGACATTAAAGTTTAATAGAGCCGGCTGTATGTGTTACAGCTGGAGTGACAGGCCAAGGATTAGCATTTCAAATTATGAGTTGTGATTGCATCCAGTTTTGAATTTCCTGCAAATTATGAGATAGCAAAAAAGATAACAGCATTGCAATGGGAAAGCCAAAAACAATGTGTGGACAAGAAAATGGTATTTTAGCCAGCAGCCAAAGTAGGGACATATGGATTACCAGTGTCTTGGATGTTAAATGGAGTATACTTTGCAGTGAAATGGTTTGTAGAGGCATATTCACAGAATGTCCATTTTTGCAGAAACAAGAGATACTATTTCAAGAGAACCAGATTGGGATATGGGATACTATTAGTCCCAGCTCTGCTGCTGTCTCACATGGGCTTAGGGGCATGTCATTTTAGGATGCAGGTTCCCAAGGGACTGCCAGGAATTCTGTGTCCTGGTCACACAGGCTTTCATGGGCTGTGAGTGTAACTCCCAAGGATTGCCTGAAAACCTGAAACTTGAATGAGGCATCTATAAAAACGAGATAAATATTTCCATGTTGCCTATACGCAACGTATGGCTTATGCTATGACTGATACCAGGCTCGTTATTTCCAAATTGAGAACATTTCCCTTCTAAAGCAAATAACAGTGTTTAATAATAAACTAGCAATTGCACAAACAAATAAAGATTAATCAATACTGCAGAACTCCGAGTCAAGGATTGTTCCTTCCTCTGTGTTTGGACAATGCCCAGCACAATGGGATTCCAGACCTAATTGCGGCCTTGGGGCGCAATAGCAAGCGCAGTAAAACCAGCCATGCTTTCTTACAGCGATCATCCCATTCCAAGCCCCACATTTCCTTCCAACATTTTAGAAAAAAAAAAAATAAAAATAAAAAAATGCAAGGATCTAAATTTATTTCCTGCTAAGAAAATGTTGCACGACTTTTGGCTGGCTCATGCCTCCCCTTTGAATAGCCTCGCAGAGAAACTCTCTATTCTGGTCACAGACATACACAAAAAATCCAGCAGTGGAAGATTCAGGTGGAAAGCCCAAATTAATCCCTAGCGCAATTGCACCGCCTTCCTGAGCTTTCAGCTCGTACCTGCTAGATGGGATGCAAATGCTTTGGTCTTTTTGCCTGGCTTCACTCAGTTCTTGAACCGGATTTCAAATATGGCATTGGGCTGGTTGTGTCATTAAGGGTCTTTGTGATGATGGCACCTCTCTGGCGCTGTTAGCTAATGCTCCCCTAATCCTGGCAACAGGTCGGCTCAGCGGGTGGGCAGGGAAAAAGGCAGAGGCTTCTTCTAGCAGAAACCAGTTTCATCCCCATTCCCTCTCCCCAAGCACAGGCTTAGCTTTTCGAAGTGCTAAAAACTGGGACTAAAACCCTGCATGAGCAAAAGTCGTTGTTGATGCAAAATCAGGAAGGCAGCTTTTAGAGTCAGTCTGAAAAAAATATTCACAGCATTTACAGACGCCAGAGCCTAAAAACCAGAAATCATAAATTTGCTTTCAAGCAAGTGGAGGTCCAGTGGCTGCTGCAACTAACGCCTCCAGCTTCTTTTAGGTCAAGCGCATCTACGTTCATTCCACACTTTTGAAAACCACTCCGTTTGCAAAGCTGACTCAGTATTTATTAGGATAAGCCGGGTGAGACAGCCAAACTTCGCATTTTTGGACCAATTTGTCGGCTCTGTGATCAAAGATGTTTAGATGTCATTATGACTTTGGAACATTATTATCTTTGGGACAAGAAGATAAATGCCACAGATGCCAAGTTGCTGGATGATTTAATGGTTAAATTCAATTTTTTTTCGTCTCCACCCATTCCACAAGACTTTTGGATTACCTCCAAGCTGAGTTCATTCCAAAGTGTTTCCTCGTTTTAGTTCTGTCCTTCTGCAGAGGACTGCACATCCCAAAACCATAACAGAGGATTTGGCAAATATGACTCTCCTTGTTTAACATACTTCCAGAAACTATAGGCTAGTTCTGACTACACACAGTGTGTTTATGCAAACATATTTTATAGAGGAACTTGAAAACATTAATGTATTTTCCCTTTGTCAGTCCCATATTTTCCAGTGCCTTCCTGGATACATTTCATATTTTTCAAACCAGAAAAAAAAAAAAATTAAAAATAATATACATGATGTGGTTTTCTCTCTTTTCTGCAGGGGGGAAAAAAAAAAAAAAGTTGTATTTGGCCTAATACGCTCTCATCAAAGTCAGTGAGCGCAAGAGTTACCCGTTACCTGAAAAATTAGTTGGCTGCAAAGCAGTCCTGAGTTCCAGCCTGTCCCCTTACACTGCACCAGAATGGAGGGGCTTCTCTCATCCCGTCAGCAATCAGCAGGTTCAGGATGATACCACACAGTATTTTGTAAAAGAAAAAAAAAAAAAAAAAAAAAAAAAAAAAAAAAAAAAAAAAAAAAAAAAAAAAAAAAAAAAAAAAAAAAAAAAGAAAAAAAAAATCACACTATATAAAGTTATTTTTGCTTTGGAACTTTTATTGGCCTGTAAAATATTTTTACATTTATTACACTTTTAATGAGAACTCCTAGAATCAAGGCTGGTGTAAATAATGAAAACACCACTAGTAAATGTCCCCATAAACCTCGCACCAACCCTTTGATGCTAATTTGCAGGCCTGGCGTTCCTTCTCTCCTCCCCACCGCCTTCTGCAGCGGGGGCAACGGCCCAGCTCAAAACGCAAGATATCGAACAGGAAACGCATCCCGCAGGTTTGCTGCTCCCCGCCCCGCTGCCGCCGTGGCTCTGGGAGAGGACAACAGCCCAGGCTCAACGGGGACCAACGCTGCCATCTCAGCACCCCTCGGCCACATCGGCCGCAGCGTCGCTCCATCCCAGGTGGCTCCGGAGACACGGACCTGCTGGACGCAGGGCTCTCGGCATTCTGCAAAGTTGCATGTCGCTTGCTGAGTCATTTAATTAAGATCCTTAGACAAGTCAGAAACTCTTGGAAGCACCTTTACAATTCCCAGAGGCTCGGCAGCTGCCGATTGCCTTTACAAATCCCAATACTTCTTAGGTGAACTTCACCCCACTGGGTGAAATCTCCCGGTGCGCAGCGCAGCACAGGGAAGGGGTGCGGTGGGATTGGTCCCCGCTTCTCACGCTCCCTCGGACACTCCGGTTTCTTCATGCAGATGAGACCTGGAAACACCACCATACACCCGTTCAACGGTCTGTTTTGGCAGCAAAATTCAAGGTCAGGGTTAGCGCACGTGCAAAATGCAAAAGGGGAACATTTCTGCACCACCTTCCATCGCAGACTGCAGGCATTCCTCCAAACACCTGTAGATTAGCTGAGTGCCACCACACTCCAAGATCGCGGTGACACAGGACAGAACGAGAGCACAGTAAAATTATGGATTGAGCCCAGAAAACACCTGGAACTACCAGGACACAGGACTGGACCCTGAATTGGTTTCAAATCCTGTGCTCAAACCCCCAGACCATATTACCTCCTTTACTCTCTCCTGGAAGCCTGACCACAACATTGCTGTGTTTTGGTTTAATTCCAATAGCAAAAAGCGCAAGAAGCGTCTCAAACGCTGCTGATGAAACACAGATCAGTGTCACGTGGCAGCGTGTGATACACAGTGTGTTGCTGCACTCGGGGCAGGAGCGTGGGCTGCATCGCTGCAGAGACCTTTTCGTGATTTGTTTCCCACCTCCTGCATTTTCCGGCTGGGTTTGACGCTGCGTTGTGGACCTTCCCTTTGGCATCTCCAACTCATTACGCATGGAATAATTGTGCCCCATGGACTAAATTTTGCCACATGGACTAATGGCTTCAACAAAAAAACCTCTGGGGGCTGTGTCCCCTTTCCCACCGTGGGACATTCTTCCTGAAGCCATGAAGAAATCCAGGGCTGCCTCAGCTTATTTCTTCAGCCCAGACTCCCAGGCTGCCTCCGTGCACAGATGGTTGGAAGTGGCTGGCTACAGGCAACTGTGACTTAAATTCCAGTTGCTACCAGAACTATCATTTCTGTGCGCTATCAGTTACGAATAGCACATTGGTTTTTCCTTTGCTATTTAATCCTCTCGATTCCAGGGCCAGATCCCATAAAAATTCCTTCCAGTATCTACATCACAGAAACTCACCCAAACCTTAACAAATCACTTTTTGCAGGGCTTACCAGCCCTGCCTGCTGCAGAAGGCTGCACTCACGCCAGGTTGGGTCAGTATATTTTGCCTTCCCGACTTTCCTATGACATTTCAATTGGAGTTGTGTCTCCTTAATTCCCATCCCAAAATACCATGTTGCAGTACAACGCCCTTCTAATGAAAAACGGTGCGTCTCACCTACAGTCCGCTGGATTTCACTAGGAGGTGAAAATAAATAGCTCTGGATCAGACTAATTTCTTGTTTCAGTTTTTCTTTGGAGCTTCCTAGGCAGGAGCTTCCTAGGAGCTTCTACAATCAGGTCTCTTAGCTGGAACGAATGACTTCATGAACTTCACAAAATGTCATGTAATAAAGGAAATCATGTAAAAAGCTATGATAACGCATCATGATATGTCATACTGCATGATGTTAATGATACCTGGAAAAAACCAAACAAGCTTCAAGTATGCAGCCATTCAACATGGTATTTTGCACCCTCAGGGAGGTGAAGCAAAAGAAGACCATCAGTGTCCGTCAGGATGACCCAGGACAGAAGATGAGCAATGTGCAGCACTGCTACATTCCCCACATGCAAACTGACGATGCCAGTGTGCTCCCAGGAGCTCTGCACTCACGAAGTGCTTCATTGAGGCTCCTCATCGTATAGACCAAACCCGATGCTGCCACCCTCACAACAGGGGACAGAAACCTCCTTCTACCAGGTTAAAAATCCTTGCTTTGCTTTTTCTTTTTTTTTTTTTTTTGGAGTGCAAATATACATTTCAGTATCGTTTTCCTGAACTTCGATCATCAGGAAAGCGGCGTTCCCGCAGACCGAGACATTAGGCATTGCAAAATGCAAACGGGTTTCACGTTGCCTGGCCCGAACCCAGCCGGAGCGGGCCAGCGGCAAGGAGAGAGCCTTTACCCTCACCAGATGTGTCCAATAAGGGGCAATGTAAAACTCAGCCTTGGTGGGATCCGGCTTCACCCTTAAGCAGTGGCAACGTTAAGCATCGCGCTCGACTTCTACGATGGGAATGCCGCTGCTCTTGCCACATAAATCAAACCCGGCTGAGAGATCAAAAACTTCAGCAGAACCAGATGGCTGCATATGGGGCAGATAATGCAAGTGTTAACTGTGCATGCGGTCCTTCTGCCGCTCTTCCAGGAGAGGAGATGGAGGAAAGACCATTTCTTCCTGCAGCCTCCCCCAGCTTGCACTGCCTGTAGGGACGGGAAGGCTGCCATGGGGGAAAAATTGCACGTGGCAATTAATCAGGTGAGGGCTTACGATGCAACCATGGAGGGATGCACATTGCACACTCAGGACCTGCGAATACCTGCAGAAACGGCCCAGAAATGTCCTTTCCTTGCATGTTTCCAGCAGGAAAAATACTCAAGAAAAGCACTGGCACGGGATCCCGCAGTGCCCCTCTTCCCATGGTGTTTTTAAGAAGTCTCTGGCTAATCCTCCAAGTTATTTGAGACTGGGAAAAAGCTGGTATCTTCAAGGACATGCAGATTCCTAATTCCCAGGGTTGGTGCCTATCTCCTAGAGTCTGGGCATCTGTCCTGCTCATGTCTAAGACAAGAGCTCTGGCATTGTGGCATGTGGAAAACTAATTGGTATAAAAGCAATAAATGACAGCGAGAGGCAGTCAGGTAACCTAAGCGCGCAAACCAGCAGGTAATCTTTAGATGGCAGATTGATTGTATGACATTTCCTCTACCCGGCAAGGGCCTTGGCGTGCCAGTGGCACCCAGTGGTACCAGGGAAGGTACAATCAGCTCGAGAGACCTGTCCGTGCTCTGTGCCCAGAGTGCCTGGTGCCGTGCCACCCCTGTCCCCGCACAGTGAGGGTGGGGTGGGTGCTCACCGTGGGTCATGCACCCTGAAAAAAAAAAAATGCATTTAGGAGTATGACACCAAGACACGTAGATCTGTTCCTCCCTTCCCTGGATGTCTTTCTTTTGCTTCTGATCCATAGAAAGGAACAAGTGAGGGCTTGCTGCTGACATGGTGATGGATCGCTCCGGGCAGAAGCTGCTGCGAGGGATGAGTGACAACCTCCCAGGACAGAGAGCTAATGGCAAACTGCCCAGTTTGCCAGGCTCCACTCCTAAAGAGGTGGAGCCACAGCGCGCAGCATGGACCACTTACAAGCAGTTTGATTTCAGCGGTCTCAAGCCACAAGAAAAGTATTTTCTGGGAAATGCATGACCTATGGAGAGCTTCTCCACCTACGCCTCTGCTCAGAGCAACCATCGGCAGGGACGCGGGTGCATCGCACAGCGTGACCTTGTAAGAGGGAGGCACTGAGCGGGCTGTCATAAGCAATGGTTGTTCTCTCAAAGATGGTCTGCAGGACCTCACACTCCTTTGTGATGGCTTTAAAGCACTGTTGGCGTCTAATTCACTGCAAACACTGCCCAGCCTTTTTTTTAAATAAATATGAGCATCATCTTTAAGGAACGGGGGAGCATTCACAGAAAGCATGGGGATGGCATTGATTTACTAGCAGCTGAAATTCCAATTCAGATTGATTTCCATTAAAGATGCCAAGGGGTTGGTTTTTCTACTGTTTTTTTTCTGAAAAAAGATCTCCTCCATGCCATGCGAGCTCTAAGAAATTCACCACTGAAACCAAGAACAAAGAATAACTATGCTTCAAAGTTATTTACTTCACGTTTCATTGCAGAGCTATTTAACTTGTTATACACAGGAAATTGCTTCAAACGTTATTTCTTTTGTACCACTTTCTTCAGAAGACCATTGAAGTCACATTAGCAAAGCAAAAACCACTTTCGGAACGAGGGGTGTTCTCCAACACTTAGGTGATACTAAAACCAAAACAGAATAAATTGACCCACGTTCTTTCCCTCACCCCACGTGTGGGCAAAGAAGCCGCACAGGAGCCCCTGGCATCCAGGGGCCCCAGCCTGCATGCTGCCCTTCCTGGAAGAGCATCTCACTTATTTGTCCCCTTTCTATTCTCCAACCACAGCAAAACAAAAACAGGATTTCAACACAAAGCACTCTCCAATGCTGGAGAGCTGGTGCCTGCTCAGGGGGGGAAAAAAAAAAAATTAAATAAAATAAAAGAATTTTTTTTAAACACAACCTGAAACTGCCACTTCCAGATGTCTTTGGTCTTGGTGAGTCATTCCCACGTTACAACGCCAAGTGTGACAAGCTGCGAAGTTTGGGACAGGGACTGGGGAGGCGAAAACCAACCACAGTTTCACCAAATGCAGTCAGGTACCAACTCTGAGGGGTAAATTTTTGCCAAAGGAATGTCACCTCACCTGCCAAGTGCCATTCATGTCCTCATCACCGACCCAAGAGACCCAAGGAATGGCACCTGGAGTGGGGCAGCACCACCACCCTCCCTCGCTTCCCAGCAGAGCTGCACAGGAGGGATACTGGTCCTTGGGGCCACCCCAGCCTATTTCTGGGTGCTGATGGCTTTTTTCTGCCTGGAAAGGAGCAGCTTTGTTCTTGTTCTTGATTTTGGGGCAAGGAGCACATGCAGTTTCCCATTGGGCGCCAAAGGCGAGCCTGGAACATGGAACAGTGATGGTTTAACAGGTCTGGGAAATGCTCATTTAGAGGGAGAAGAAGAAGGTTTCTGGAATGGAAATGCTCCCCCATTTCTTACCTCACTATTCAACAAAAGTTTCTGATTCATGCTTGATTCAGCTCCACTGGCTCTCCTCAAAGCCATATTATCTGCAGGTCATACTCCTTAGTGCACTGTTGCAGTCTGAAATCCCAAAGCCCTGCCCCAGCGGCTTTTCTTCTGTTGCTTTGCAAACATTTGCCATATATCATTCATAATGCTTATAACAAATGTATGTGCTCGTTTCTTAAACCGCTGCCAAAATCATCTGCAGGGGAACTCCAGGCAGGCAGGTACGGGAATAGGTAGCTTCCTGCTTGCGTGGAGTTTCTTCAGTGACTTTCCTCTACGAAGCCTCATCCGTCGCATCTTGTCTTGAATTTTCAGGAGCAGTCTTTGCTCCGAGTCACGTTGCATGTCCATATGGTACAAATATACCCGGTGGAAAACAATAACACATCTTAATTACCGTTGCCATCGCTTCAGAAGAACACAGCCAACTTTATGGTAAGATCCCATTACAGCATTAAACACAGATAGCTCCTGTACAGCAGGAAAGGAAGAGAAAATGGGTAGAAACCAAGTCATTTAATTGAAAATGCATTATCTGATTGAAAAAATATGTTTCTGCAGCAGCTCTTTGCGCACAGGTTAAGTTAATGAAAAGAAGGTTCCCAGCGTACATGTGTGACTCTTTAGGCGACAGTAATCAAGCCGGGGTGCATTTCCTGGGGATTGGGAGCCAGCTGAGAGGAGCTGACGTGCCTCGGGTCATTAAGCGCAGCCAGCCAGTTATCGACTGCACCCGTGTCGTTACTGCTAATATCCCTGGGCAGGAAAAAAAAACCCTTGTCAAGCTCAAAGGGAGAGAGTCCCAGGGATTTTGCCCCTTACATATCATTTATGGAGCTCATGGGACATCAGGAACCTGCATGCAAACCTGGGTGACGGAGCAAATCATCTCAGCAACGCCGCATGCGTCACGTGGCAACAGCACAATTTGCAAAGCTGGGTTTTTCACCAAAATAAGCGCTTTGCCAAACTGAGGAAACCCTGGACATCATTTTCTTTCTCTGTGGCCACTGGAAATGGGTGTTTGCTTTCGCTGTCCTACGGCCAGAATGACTCTGTTTGCTCATCCCTGAGTTTGTTCCCTTAAAGAAGTGCTGTAAGAGCCTTCAGAAATGGCTTAGGAGAGGCAACGCTTGCTAATTTAACTATGCTTTTTTAGTAAATACCAGAGTAAACAGACATAAATGTGCAGTGTTTAAATAGCAACAGCCCTAAGGCATAAGTAAATCATCTTTATCCTCTTTTAACTAAATGGTTTCTGAGGGGTAGGGAGGGTTCTGCACATAAATATGCATCTTAACAAATATTCAGCAGAACCCTTTGAATTTATGTCCTGCTTATGCAAAGAGAAAAAGGAGTCTTCCAATTCCCAAGGCTTTCAGAGACGAGAGGAAGGGCGAGCAGCGAGGCTGCACGGTAGGAAAGCCGCACTTCACGCAGAAAATAAATGTGTTTGCTGGTCCCAGAGTGGCTCCCACTGAGACCAGGGGACCTGCCAGGGATGAAGCGTAGCGGGATGCCTCCTCACCACGGCGTGAACCTCTGCCAGGCTGCCGCTGCTGCCGGTGAACTGTGCCCAATCTGCAGATGGTATCAGCACATGTACACCTAGTCTATCAGTGTGAAATCTAAAATGATTCACAGCCCAAACATCACTCCTCGGGCTATAATTAAGCAAAAGTCTTGTTGCTCGTTTGCAATCTGATTTTAGGAAGGGGAATGATGAGTTTGGGGTTGGACTCTCAAAGTGGCTTTGATGGGAGCATTTTCGCACCACGTAAGCACATCCAAAAATTGCAGTAGCAGTGTTTTAAACATGCAGGGCCATTTATACCGAGCCTTATTCTTCTTTTACCATGTTTGTACTTACCTTTAACAAAGTAAAATGGTGATTCACAAACAAAATTATAATGACTAGTACTTAAGCAACCCATTTGATCCTGCAATCTCCCCGAGCAGTTTTCCTCACTCCCACCACTCCCAGCCCAAACTCCCGGTGCCTGAGGAGGTGCAGGCACCCATTGCTGTGCAGAGGGGTGCTGGCGCCGCCCCGTGATCCAGCCCCAGTTTTGGGCATCTCTAATGGAAGGACCTCTCCACATCTGCAGACGGTTTTCACCAGCTTTTCAAAGCAGGTCTCTCTTGTCAGCCCCAGCACTTGCCTGGGGGAGATGGTGAGGATTTGGAAGAGGGAACTCATGGGGATTTTAGAAAAAGGACCAAGATCCTCTAACATCGAGCCTTATTTCTGTCCTTTGGAGAAGTAGTTGCCACCGCTCTGTGGTTTCCGAGAGGGTGCACCACGACTCGCTTCTGCCAAGGAAATGCCACTTCTTAAGGGTCTCTGCAGAGGCAGGCAGAGACCTCTCCAGAGAGCCGACACACTTGCAGGATGCTCCGTCAGTCTGCAGCTGGAAAGCGACCCTCAAGGACTGAGTGTGATGAGCTGGAAGTTTACCCTTGCGTGCATCCTGAGTCTGAAGACACTGGTTTCTCTCTGCTTAAATTAACAAGCAGCACTAATGGCTAGGGCTCAGGGAGGGGCGTTGTTAAGCCGACGCTGAGCCCCCAACCAACTGTTGGTGCAGCGTGAGGCCCTCAGCTGCACACGGGGCCAAGAATAGATGAACAAAGAAAACATCTCAGCGGAAAGAGTGAAACGACCCGAAGTCCCATCAAATCTAAAACTCTTCACAAATGCAAAGGGCAGCCAGAGATTAAAAAATGTGGGTGCAAGCAAAAAAGAAAGAGGTGGAAGGGAGCTTTGGCTTGTACGATCCCTGGCTCTGGAGCACTGGGTGTTTACCTGGGCTGCTGGATGCAGTCTCTAGCCTTGCACCTCAAAACCTGGATGCAGCCCAATGGCCCCTCGAAACTCCTGGCGTGAATTATCTGTCCTACGGGAAAGCCTGCTGATAAATCAGTCACTGAAACCCATTTTCTTGCTGGAGTTCAGTAATTGTTACAGTTTCTCACTGCGCTCACGAGGGCTGGGTTTCTCATTAGCATCTCGGTGAGCTGAAAGATGTGTAAACAGGTGTAGCTACAGAATTTCCTACTGGGTACACATCTGAGGAGGCTCCAAGGCATAAATTACTCCTTCCAAAGTCAGTTTTAAATCATGCTCACTAACAGCCATCTCTCGCCCTTGATCATTGCTCCTAGGATGGCAATAGGAGTTTCACATATGGTTTGAGTGAAGTGAGAGGCCTTCAATCGCTCCACATCCACCTGTTTCAGATTGTGTCATAGGTATGTGCTTAAGCATTTCATTAACATTTCCCTTTTTTAACGTTAACTCAAGCCATGCTAACTCTACGCATGCGGCTAGAAGCTTGCAGCAGGAATGCAACGTGCGTCGAAACCCGCTGCATTTCGCATGCGTGCCCGCGGGTGAGCAAGGTGGCTCCAAAATATTTCTGCTGAGAACTGGATGTTTTGTCCTGTTTCGATGAAACGGGAACTCCGTGGGCATGTGACCTGGGCAGCTTTGAAGACCCAGCCCTAAATGTACAGCTTTGGGGTATTGTATCGTTCCCCCATGAAAGACACACACTCTGCTCACGGATCTCAGCTGCATTCAATCTTAATTTCTCCAAGGGCATATCCGTGTTCCTGCTTCTTCCTCCTCAGAGCAGAGCTGCACCCCGTCTCCTTTATTTTGTGAGGTGGGAGGGTCCTCGCTATTTTGCAACTGCTTGAGGAAAACCAATACGGTACCTGCGACTGAAAGAGCCACCCATCGCCCTGCCTTTGTTTTACAGGCAGCAATGTTATCCAGCAGCACAGCTCCGAAGCCCGGCTGGCAGCCGAACAGGTTTTAGCATGTTTTTTTCATCTCATTCTCTCTGTCTCCTTTCAGTTGGAAGCTCAACTGTCAAGATTAAACCATCCACCTGTGTGGCATACTCCAGCGTGGCTGAACTTGATAGATCTGCACAGTTGGATTCTGCAGCAAAGATCACAGATCTAAGACGTACACATTGAGAATAGTCTACTAATCTTTCCTCCCTCCACTCCCCCCCACCAAAAAAAACCCCAAACATGTGTTTTTCCTTACAGTGCTTTCTTTTTAAGGTATCTCCTGTCAGCAATGTCATGATGGGAATTCTCAGTGGAAGTCTTTGCAAAACTATATTTCTGTCATTACCTCGCGGCTTACGTACAGCGTATCACAGCAGTTGAGGACAGAAATGTGTAAAAAATCATTTGCAAGGCAAAAAAAAGAGAAAAGTCAGCTATACAAGACACAGGTGGGGTGTTCCAGGCCTGAAACGTCAGCACTGCTTGGAGAGAGTGAACTCTTGTGCAGAAAAAAGAAGGGAAACGCATGAACGGTGCAGGGTGAAGTGGGCACAAGCGTCAGGTTGTTCGGTGGGGAAGCGCGGAGTTGAATGCATCTGCACAGAGGTTTTGGGGCTTACGTATTTTAGAGCAAGACAAACATCTGCACACCGCTGCCCTCCTTCCGCAGGAAAACATGGCAAAAATGACACAAACTACCCAAGGACCTTAAACCCTTCCTGAGAGGAACCTTGACATTCAGTCTTCTCAGGTCTGGCCTTGGAGTAAAGTACATTTCTCAGCCATTTCCTCCACGAGGTGGTTTTTCCGTATTGTTTTCCAGTGTTGCTACCATACCACCTGCTATTTTATTTTAGTTGCAAAATCTGGTGCATTCAAGTCCACCTTCGAACTTATGTTACAATGCTCCGTGGCATCCAGTTATGCATCCGATCTTCTTTCCATTCCTCAAACCACCCTTTATCTTTTATTCTTACCTCATCTGTTGAACAAATGTCACAGCTACAGTTATTAGAAATATTTGAACCCGACAGCTGCAAATACTCAAAGGCAACTATACGTGCACAGAACTATAATTAGGTGGAGCATTTAATTTTGTTTTTAAATCACTGAGATCCAGTATTGGAATCCTGCAGACACAGACAATCAATACAGACAGTGTGACTTACTAAGCTTTACGGTCATTTATTTTCCATGTATGTGAGGATAACTAATACGCCCTGCCTACAATGGCATATATTGTGTTGCACGAGAAGGGATTTTGCCTCAGTAAAGCTCAGGCCACGATACATCCACTCACGTCAACTTTAGCAGTGCCACCACGCTGACTGCAGCAGTCAAAAACTAGCCCTTAGTGAGGAGGGACTACAGGCTTGGGCTGAAAAAAACAGTGCGTAATAATTACTTAGTGACTGCTGCAGGGTGCATTAAAAACATCATCTGGAATCTCTAATGTTGCTTGAAGCAGGTATCTCTCATGACTCCTATCTTATGGAGGGTCAAGACACAGAAGATACCCAATTTGCTCAAGGCCAGCATCAGAGATGAGGTTAGGGTCTACAAGCCCCAGCCTCGCATCTCATTATTCAAAGCAGTTAGGTTTTCCTTGGTGTTTGCAGTAAATAAAAATTTCTAATTTGTTGTGCCTGCTGCAGTTTGATTTCTCTAATCAGATGCAACCTTCTCCAGAACGTCAGACCACCAACCCACCACCCTCTCCACACACAATAAATCTGAGGAATATTTTGTCTTCCCTTCTCCCATGGCCAAAGAAGAGCAGAGGTGCTCAGAGCAGAACCTCGCCAAATAGCCCATCCTCAAATCTTCCAGATCAAACATCCCAGGAGTCCCCAGTTTCCTCTCCCAATTCTGCAGGTTCTTCTTCTCTTTGCTGTTTTCCAAGGAATCCTTTCAGAGCTGGGACGTCATGAGTAAACATCTGGTCATCTCTGCTTCTACATTCCTGACTGATGTAGCTGCACGCGTTGCGTAATGTTACTTTGGGTTTCTAATTGTGAGATTAATTAGTTTATTTGAAAAGAATACATTCGGAGTAATAAAAGAAAGAAGATGAAGAAGCAGCAGCCTATAAAATCATTATACCCTAGTAGTTTTATTGATATGGATTAGGAGAAATAGCTGGAAGACAGAGAAAGAATCATATTTAGCTCAGGTAATAAAATTATATGAGCTGCCATTTTCATAATGTTAAACAAGACCTGAGGGAAGCTTAACTTAAAAGATTACACAGGTGGATTCTTTTCCTTTGGAGAACATGAAAGATTATTGTAAATGTCTTTTTATGCAGCCCGCCTCTTCAAACACAGTCACAAGAAATTAGCCAAACGCTGATTTTTCACAAAGTGGCCTGACTCGCACAGGAGCGCGGGGAAGGAGCCCTTATTGCTGCCTCCGCTCGAAGCAGGGCACGGGGATGCTATTTTTGCTCATCACAAGTTTGAGCGTGGTTGTGTTGTGCCAGCTCCTTTCCGCGTGCCGCTGTCCCGCCTCCCCGCGGCGTCGGCACCGCAGAGCCTGGCTTACGGGGCACCGCTGGCATTCCCAGCTGTGGGTATAGCCTGCTGACGGACAGGGTCAGAGGCTAAACACGCAACATTTGGAGGGGGTATTAAGATATATCATGTCCTTACCGACCTGGGAACAGGCACCTGGGTTTTGCAAGCAGCCAGGTAAAACCTGCAGGGAGGGGTCTGTCTGCTCCCAAAACCAGGAGCACCTACGAGCAAGGCATGAACGAGGAGAAGGAGAAAGCAGTCCTCCGTGCCCTCCCAACACATGCTGCTGTCGCTGGCAACCAGTGGGTTTAATTCCTTTAACAAAGCGGGGACAAAACCTTGGGTAAAACGCATCTGAGCTTGGCTGAAATGAGTGCTTTGCCCCCCAGAGACTTTGTTGCTGAGTAACCCACTTGTTTTGGGCCATATTCTGTTAAAATGCTCCAGCCAAGCTCTAGGTTTAGGTATCCTGGCCCTTGGTTTAGCAGAAGTTTAGTTGTATACCAAGCTTGGAAAGCTAGCAAGTCTCACTAGATCTGAGGGATGAAGCTTATAATTAAAAAAAAAATAAAGTGGAGAAAAACAGCAACTTTTCCATCCCGCAAGCAGGAGGTGTTCCCAAACAGTCAGTGCCCTGGGCTTGGGAATTTGTTTTGGGTTTTACCTTGATGTTCGTAGCTGAAAGCACGAAGATCCAAAGCCTATGATGAGAGCAATAACCATTCCGAGACATTTATAAATGACCCTCTTAACTGTTTATGAGACATTATCTGAGGTAAAGCAGAGTAGTAGAAATAAACTTGAAGTAGGAAGAGCTGGCTCGCCTCCCAGATGGAGCATGATAAAGCACCAGTGTCAGTGTTTCTTCTCAGTTTTATGGCAGCCTTTAACTGCTTGGTGTTTAGGATTTTTTATCAGAAAACGGAAAGGAGAAGGAATGGATCCAAAGCAAAGAGGTTTTCACAAACAATATTCTCCAAATGACTTTATGTGAGCAGATACTGTGTTATCTGGCTATCAAGATAACACCATTTATTTTTTTACTTGCCACAACAGCCTGCTACTCAGATTCCCAGTCCTGGTATGTACAAGGAATTCCTGAGCACAGCAATAAATTTTCAAAGGGATCTGGGTGACCCTACTGCTTCTTTCCTATTAGAAAATATCCTGAACAAAGTTAATCTCTGGTCAGATTTACCTCATTAAATAGACTTCTATTGTCTCTCTTAAACAGTGTGTTGGTTTTCGGTTCCCAGATTTAGCAAAGCTCTCTGAATTTTGTTCATCTCCCACAAAACATTAATGAATGGTCCTTTGTGGAACCACGGGAATGGGATAAATTTGTTACACTGAAAGCTCTCCTGGAAGTTGAAATTACATAAAAACTACCTCGTTTCTTACTTTTCCTTAACCCAAAGCATAAATCATCTTAAATCACAATTTTTCACTGCCCCTTCAAATAATTTTCAACACTACTTTGAGAAAAAAGGGTAAACCTCAGTTGTTCCAGTTTGTTCACATTTTAAAATGCAAGATACAAATCAAAGGGTGCCCATGCTGGACCTGGAGGAAAAGTAAACAGAAATGGAGGACTCTCAACTGAGATTTCTGCTTTTAACCACCTGCTTTAGGCAACTCCTCAGCAAGGAAGTGCCTAAAATGTGCGACAAGGCTCAAAAAAAAAAAAAAAAAAAGGTATATCAATGAACTGTAGGCATTTGGTTCTGAAAGCCTGATCTAGTTTGATATTAGGAAAGAAAACAGTAAGCCATCACATTTATAAAGCTGGCGGTTGGACCTTGACTGATTTCTATTGCTTGATGATTCTGTCTTACTCCTTGTTTACGAATTCGCAGAGCCACCAGATTTACCCAACACCATTCTCCAGAGAAAAGACAATGAGTCAGGTCTAGGAGAAAGAAAAAATAAATGAATACTCCTTATTGAGCAATAGGTCTTTATCCAAAACAACCTATAAGGAAAATTTACTCATTGTATTGGACATATTTATACTGGATGAAAAGCTTCAATTTTCTCTATTCCAGTTTTCAAAATATTATGAAAACTTTATTGAAATGGTTGTTATATTCACAGGGTGAACAGAGGTTTGATAAACTAAAATGTCTAGATCCATTTAAATAACATTTTTCTCATGCTTCTGCAAGAAGTTGGAAATGTGTCAAAAAAAATTCATGAAAAAAATCTGGCGAATGGGGAATTTTATTTTTTTTTTAAATACTTCGGAAATAGAAGACTTCAAACCATCCTTTGCACAGACAGAAGGTTTGACTTTTCCAGTCCACCAGCACTCACAGCATTCATGTGCCATGAAATGCCAGCAGGACCAAGGGATGGGTGCCAGGAGGAGTGGAGCCGGGGCAGGCACTGGAAATTCTCCATGTCTTCTTGGACTGAAGCTGAAATCGGTTCATGAGGATGGAGCCAAAGAGCTGAGGAAGCTCCATGTCTCGGCACCCACGGAGCCAATTTTCAGTTGGATCCAACATTGAAGGCTTCTGCCAAGTCCAGTGTAAATTTATCAACAGTTCTCTTGAAACTGGTTTTCCTCTTGTCCTTAACTGATTAATGCAGTTTAGCTCCCTCAGACCGAGCTACTGTCCACAGGCAAAAGGGGAAACCATTTCCCTTTGAGAATTTACCTAAGGATAAAGCATTTTGTGGGCTGTTAGAACAAATGATGAGTTACAAGAATAAAAACCCCAGCCATTCCCATGTTATTAACGCTCTCAGTAGCTTTGCATGAGGTAGTCCCATGGCTGATGCTTGTCTTACTTTCCCGTGGGTAAACTACATCCCTCGGAGCAGCATCACTTCTAATTTTCACCGGGACAGCTGAGTTCAAGCGGCGACCCAACGACGAGCCTGCTGTATCTCTGCAGGGCTGCCCGGAGTGAACTGTGTGCTCGGTAGCACGTGCTCCCGGCAAGCATCGAGTCAACCGCACTGGCCAGTGCGGTGGCCGGGCACACACAGTCCATCCAGTGATGCCAGAGGGACCGGGCTGCCCCGGGGCTGCGCAGCCGTGTGGAAGCACCAGGAGTCCACGTCAGTGACGGGCAGGCAGGGCTACTGCTCCAGCCAGGCACCAGATGCTGGAAATCCTGGATAAATATGTAAAATCCCCTAATTCCACTGGTATAAAATTTCCAGGCAGAAAAAGAGGACGTGTCCAGGGAAACCATGCAACAGCCTGAACTTCAAGCTTTCAGTTCCAGGGATTTCAGAAAGCCCTGAATCAAAATTTCCACTAACGCTGTTTAAAAATACACCCTCCCCAGCCAGCAGGAACCCAAATGGAGAACTAAGTGTTACTTGAGTCCATAGCAAGCAAGAAAAGTCATAGCCAGGCCCTGAAGGACCAGAACGGTTTTTGGGTATCAAGGAGAGGAAAGTGATCCCATCTCCGCGGTGGCGGGATGTCCCTGCAAAGATGCGATCCTGCAGGAATTTGCGGCTTTCCCCCGTGCCCAACCTCGCCGGCACACCACACATTTTAACTCACTCCAGCTTCTCTCCCGTTGAACCAGAGCTGCTCTTTGCCACATTACAGCATTACCCTGGTGTATGTTTGCAGCATGTTTGACCCCATTTGTCTTTTTTTGTTTTCACCTTCAAGTTGGGTTTTTCTCCAGGTAAGGATAAGGTTCGTGGAAATGTTTATGTACGCTACCTCTTCAAACAGAAATAACTAGAAACGCTCATTTCTATCACGCTTTTTAGCT
Source organism: Burhinus bistriatus (assembly GCA_013397275.1). Classification (NCBI taxonomy): domain Eukaryota; kingdom Metazoa; phylum Chordata; class Aves; order Charadriiformes; family Burhinidae; genus Burhinus; species Burhinus bistriatus. Next base: position 301,900 of record VYXH01012048.1, read on the forward strand.
GCCTAAGCAAGGGAGTAAGTTGTTCTTCCAAGACCAGCCATCCAGTAAGAGGTTAAGAACCAAATTTCTCTAAGAATTTAAATTGCAATTCTGCTGCCCTCATTATTTACTGGTAGAATAAAACATAGCATCCAAGTGCAAAGTAGGCAATAAATCCTTATACTTAGCACAATCCCCTGCCAAGTAAACCCCCAAGATCTACACCGCTTTTGAGTACAGCCCAATGGCTGCAAACATTATTTTAAGCACCTTCGCACGTCTCCACTGAAAAATGAGGTATTTTGTTTGAGATCTGTGAGTTTGCTTCAAGCAAGCTGATGACTCTATAAAGTATGTCACACCTTCCAAAGCCTGTCGCTCAGGTACCAAAAGCGCGATGGCCCTGTGAATGCAGCACCGAGCCCAGGATAACTCATCTGGAGCAGCACGTTGTCCATCCCTGCTGCCTTTGACTCGCTGTTAGCTTGCGTAGGTCTTGCTTGAAGGCATCTGCAGCACAAACCTTCTCACAGACTAGACATCTTTCCCAATACAGCAAAGTTAACCTCAGTAAAAAGGAAAAAAGAATTGAAAATCTCTTTCACAACACAGTGCAACTGTACAATTTCGGATCAAAGTCATCCAGCACCAGCATAGGCAAGGATTTTTGGACACAGAAGTGTTATTCCCCGTTTGCCACTTAGAGCAAAATGAAAGGAGAGCCTGTGACACAGTGTGCAGCTCACAGATTAACGTAGAGAAGAAAAACTTGTAAAATAAAAATGGGGACTTGAAAATAAAATAGCTTGACAAGAAAATACTTGCGCTGTCTAAAATAGATTTATTTATACTTTTTGGCAAAGATCATGTTTTAATTGGGGTTATTATTCACATGAGCCTGGAACTATATAATATTATCCAATAATACAGAGAATCTGACACCAAAACATGTCACAGCACACATTATATTTGCATTTGCCAGACATGGAATCCCATAAATTGTTATGTCTGATAATGGCCTGCAGTTCCATGGACAAGACTTTAAACAATTTGCAGGGGATTACGGATTTCGACATACAACACGGTTATTCGTAATCAGATGGTCTAGTGGGAAAGGGAATTTGGTCTCCAAAGCAAAGCCTGGCCCGAGGATCTGTTGAACTTGAGAACAATACCTTCAAAACCTGGACCATCCTCCATAACGAGAGCCTGACGGCCTCAGCTTTTCAAACCTCCTGAGGAAGGTAGACCTGATCTTGATGTCTAGGAAGAGAAGGCACAAATCATCTTACAGCTTCAAAGACGCAAAATCTAGGATGTGCAATTTACTGCATACATGATGCTCCTCAGGGACAAAGGAGATTGAGATTTCATGGCAGTCGCTCATGTTTCCTATAAAGTTCAAAGCTCGTACAGAAGGACTCTCAGGAGGAAGCCAGGGGAAATTGCAACCTATTTCCTCAGGGAACTGGGACCTGAACTGGAAAAAGACATCAGCAGAGCCACTGCAGGACCAAAGAGCAGCAACAGCAACAGAGATGGAAATGCTCCTCGGGGCATGAGCCCAGATACCCAGAACTCCTGAAAGATTTAGTGAGCTCTGATATAACAGCGACCGTCACCATGTTTCTTACCAGGACTGCAGTACGTATGGGGCACACTGGAAAATTTTCTGGTTGTTAAAAAAAGGGAAGGTTGAGTAATCCAGCATTGGCCCCTGATGCTGCAGGGTGGGAACTGGTTCCAGCCAATGCGCCCTGGGCTCTATCACATCCCTGGAAAAGAGGTGCTCAGCCTCTCTGGGGCACCTTTTTTCCGGGTCACGTCCAAGACCCCCTGAGGAAAAACATCAGAGAATCCCCATTTTTTCTCATGCCTCATTTGGTTTAACCCAGCCTGGGTCTTCTGGACCTGGTGGCCTCATGGGCAAGCGGGGAACAGCCTCACCTTGGAGAAGCACAGACTCGCTTCCTTGGTAGCTGGGTCTACTTGAAAGAGTCACAGAATCATGGTTTCAGGCAGGAACACCAGCTCTGGGGCTCGAGTTTTGAGTTCAGTTGTACTGAACCTCTGCTAACGGTCATAATTAAGGATTGCAGGCCATTGCCAGGGACATGTGCAAAGAACCCAGTAAAATCCAAGTGTGTCAAGGTTTGGAAACATGTAGTCTTGGAGTACGTCAGGAAAGAATGCATCTAATGGAATGAAATGGTAGGAAAGGAGAAAAAGCAGGTGTTGCTTTTACACAGATCTCTGCACACACGGAGAGCAATAAGCAAAATATCAATGACAAGATGGGTCTGTATGTGGAGATGTAGTTGGAAACGAGGACTTTTAACTACCCTAGATTATCTTTGCCTTGGTCCATTGCCTTGGAGCGGTACAAAAGAGCAGCAAAGCACATAGCCTTGAAGATCTTGAATGTCAGCCTGGACACCAAGGTTATGCTCAGTTCTTTCCAAAATCTCCACAGGATCGTTATCCTTTCCCCCTCTTTCTATGGAGAGTGTTGGAAACCACTTAAAAGAGCGTGTGCTGAATGTGTGCGATCAGACCAAAGCTTTCCAAGTGAACTGAGCGCTGGCAACACAATCCAGGTTGAGAGCAATGGGAATTGCTCTGCTCCATTTAGTAAGAGTAGGAGAGCGCCACATCAGTAGTACAAACAGCCCTGCATCCCACTGCCAGGAATCTCTACAGGCTAAGGAAGGAAAAGAAAGAGCGGCTCAAAAGAAGCCGTGCACATGCTTGCGCCCCCACACTACGGCAATATCTGGTTCAAGCCATTTTAATCTGTCCTTCGTGGATTAGAAAGGATGGTACTTATGGGATGATCTTCTTTCTCTCCTTGGGGTCTTGATCATTGTCTCTCTTGAAAACAAAGGGACTCGTTGTCTTCAGAGACAGCCTGCGAGCTCCCGCACAGCGCAGAACAGTGCAAGTAAGTAATTCCACTGAAGTCAGCAGGTAAAAAAGCACCAAAGAGATTGCAAGTTGAGGGTGTTCAACCACACTCTGCACTTCCAAACTCTCAGCAAGTCATGCTAGCCAAGCTTTCTAATTTTCATAAGTCTTCTGACTTAAGCAAAAGCAAAGTTTGGCTTTCTGTTCCTCAGAGCGGCTCCAAAATATAGTTACGCTGAGTAGCTTCAAATTCACCTGGAAGGGGAACTCCTGGTTTTGCACCGTATGATGGCAAGAGCAAAGCAAGTGCTTAACAAAAGCCAGTGACCTGCTTTTCTCTAACAATGGTAAAGTCATCTCGCTTACCTTCTGCTATTCAGATTGCACCGCACATGTGTTTCAATCCTCTGATGTTAGATCTGATATCGTTCATTGGGACGGCACAGATTTGGGTCATGGAGGGGTTCTGAATAAAGCAACAAGAAATTAAAGTATATCCTGAGAAATAAAATACCACACACTTTTATCATCTGAAAATGAATTTGATCCACTATGAGAGATGCCTGGGAATACTCTTGTAACACCAGCAACAGCTACTGCAGAGCATTTTGTAATGGGATACGGTGACATCCATTTTACTGATGGGCTCCCGAGGCAAAAAAGGCAAGAAGTGACAATCCACACTCACCCCGGAGAGCAACCGAATCTGGGGGCTTTGCAGGTGTAAAACCACCGCAGAAGATTGACACATCCTCCTCACCTTACCAGAGATCCATGGAAGTTTTCTGGAGCAGAGATAACACCTGTGTAATTTCTATGGCATCAGGGATGTGAATGAGACTATGTCAGTATAAAGTTAGTATTAGTGATATAGGGTTAATATTAAGCCTTGTAGGTAAAGGACTTGAAATTCTCATCTCTGTTCCACCTGCCAGCATGAAAAACAAAATGGTCAAAAAGTATGAAATTCAGCTTTTTAGCTACTTTTGGCTAAAAGGGCGGATTTTGAATAAGGAAAACTGTATCTATTAAATGTTTAATGTAGGTCTTCCAAATAGTCATGGAGCTGGTGGAACTTGGGGATTTTCTGAATACCGACAGAGATTTTTCACTGGGATTTTAGGTTTTCCTGGCAAATGACTTAAACGTTCACAAAATGCTTCCATTGCACTGAAATGGCACTAAGGAGGTGGAGAGCACATTTCCCAGCCATCCGCTCGCCTGGACGAGGGACAGGGCTGACCTCAGCCCTGCCTGGACCAGGGTCGGTCCTTGAAGGAGGGCGCCCAGGAGCTTTCGCATCTCTGAGGCTTCCAGCCATCCCCCATCTCCTTATGTGACGCTCCCTGTTTTGGGCATGCATTCAGCCTGGGACACAGAGCTCATTTCCAAATTGGCTTCAATACCTTATTTCCTTATTGGTGCCATAAGAGCGAGGCATTCCTTACGGTGCGCTATTCTTCTTTTTGGTTGTTTTGTTTTTTTTTTTTTTAACGTTATTAATTGTCCTCAGTGACAGTTCTAAAGGGTTGGTTGTTTTTTTTCCCCTCCGATAAGATAAACACGTTTGAATGAAACAAGCCTTGACAAATGCTGGAGATAGACACCGCACCGAAATAATGAGGGAGCTCTTTAATACAACACCACAATATGTATGGGCAAGTCGTTGCACTGGAGCCGTATGAGCTTGTCAGATCACAGTGAAATGGTATTTATTGAAAGAATAGGTACGAGGAAGAACAGCAGAAAGTATTCTGCTGTACAAACATGCAACTGAGCAAAACCTTTGGAAAAATAGGACACATGCAACACCAAACCATTTCCTGGATAAAACTGCCTGATGTCAATAAAATTGCCCAGAATAAATTGAAATCTTTTCTTGCAGAAGAGAAAAATGCAAAGTAAATGCCAAATTAGTCAGGTCCAGATGCATAAAACAGAGAGAACCAATAGCTGTCAATAGCAGTTGATTTATATGAGTAAATTATAAATCTGAAAGAAGCAAACAAAAAGGTCATGGCATGACGTTTGTTAGAATACGCAGGGTTACAGCAAATTTAGACAGAATTGGACAAAGGTACACTTCCCAAACCAGTGAATCACTCACAATTAACTTGTGTGCATTTCTAATAATATTCATTTGCTAAAATCAGGAAAAGGAAAGTGTAACAGCAGCCCTTCACACTAGGTGTGTGTTTGCGTGCCTGTGTAGGTAACGTGGGCAACCAACTTCACAAAGCATACGGCAGCATGACTCACATTGTCGATATAACTCCCCAACTCCATAATTATAAGGAGGTGCCAGTTTCATGCTATTCAAAGTGTATTTTGAAAGGTAAAATGCTTTCTGACCTGACAGCCGACCTGCCTGCAACGCTGGCCGGTCCGTGCAGAGCTATGCCCGTGATGCCAGGCATTTCTGCTGCGGGCTGGCTGCGTTACGGGATGGAGCGATGCTCCGCATCCAACTGCAAGGCTTCTCTTCCACCACCTGCACCATCGCAGGACCGAGCCTGTGAAGCTGTGCCCGCCTCGTGCCACTGGCACTGCCCTGTCCCCGAGCGGTGGTGACAGTTCCCGATGCTGTGCGCAGCCCTTGGCAGGTGTTTCGGTGTCAACAGGCTTGCAGGGAGCTCCCGCTCTTCTCCAGGGGTTAGCGATGGGAAGCGGTGAAATGGGGCTTTCCGAGGGCACACCTCGTCTGGAGTTCACACAGATGTTTAACGCAACGAGCTCCCACCTATGCCGCCACCGCCACCAAAATGAGAGCTGGCTGCTATGCTGGAAGGAAGGTCAGCCACTCCATTTCGCAGCGCTTTGGCAAGGGAGCTACAAATTCGAAGCCACCTGCCTCCAGAGGAGGTGCTGGCAGGAGGGATGGATTCACCTGGAGGGAGGCTCCTCTCCAGCTCACTGACTGCAGACATTAACCCTCCCTTAGTGGTGGTTTGCAGTGAGTCCGCCCAGGTTGGTTTGGTTGGACCAGAGGACCCCAGCATGGCCTGATCCTGCTGGATGTCTGCCTCCAGTGCCTTGCAGTCAGTGCTGAGTGTAAGCTGGCCACTGCCAGTCTCAGCCAGGGTTCAATCTCCCCTCCCAGCCCACCTCCCCACTGGCTTCATACAAGACACGACGGTCTCACCTCCAGGGACACTTGCTTGGAGGGCAGAGAGCACCATCCGTAGGTGACACACGATGTGACCTTGCCCTTGGGCCTCTACCTGCCCCAGCACATCCCTCCTGCCACCAGCAAGGTGCGTCTGGATCCTCCTCACGCGCTGAAGAAGGAGGAAGGCAAAAATCTTACTGCCGAGACTTACAGTCCAGCTCTGGCAGAGCAATCCTGGAGGAAAAGGGCTTGCATGGAGCCAGCTGCCCCACTCCCACCGTGCAGGGCTCCCAGTCACCTGCTTGTTCTCGCTCTTGTTGTTGCCGCAGGCGCTGCGGGTCAGGGGAACATGATAGCTGCAACCCAACAGAGAAATAATTAACTGCAGTGCACCGAGGGGAAAATACCATGATGACTGCAACGAGCATCAAGAGCCTGAAGCCTAGGGCAGCCCGGCGCGTCAGGAGAAGGGAGCAGCATCCCTGCAAGAGCTGCCACTCAGCGCTCTAATTTGTAGTGGCCGGACAGCCGTCTCCTGGCCTGCCCTCCGGCCAGAAAACAGCTCCGGGTGTAAATTTACACTGGGAGGAGTTAGTAGCCAGCTTGCCCTGGGCTGGAAGGAGGCGTTTTGGGTTTCAGGGCTGGGTGATGGGAGCTGAGTGCTGGGGAAGAGGGACCCCGCACCTTGCAGCATCTTCCCGTGGCCGCCGAGCCCGTGGGCAATCTGTGGGAGGGCTCTGCTGCTGGGCAGGTGCTTCTCTAAACGCAGACATCCTGGGGCCCTTCTCCAGCCACCAGCTTTGACACTAATAATCCTACAAACAGCCTATGGGGTTTAACTTCTCCTCTGGGTGAGGAAAAGACTCGAGTAAATGAAAGCCATGACAAGATGGGATCTCTGCAGCAGCTCGGCAAGTCCTGCTGCCCAGGGAAGAGGGAAAGAGGTGGCTCCTGGCTCCCTTTTCCCTGGGATGAAGGACAGGAGCTGAGAAAGGGTCTGGAAGAAGAAAGGCAAAGCAGGTTGAAAACAAAATTTGGTCCAAGCTTGACTCCATCCGAAGAAGGTGCAGGAGATGAGAAAGGAGCACCACGAGGTGTGAGAGGGTGACGGTGTGGCCAGGACATGGGGACCGGGCTGTGTCCTGAAGAACGCTCCGCAGGGACAGCCCTGCCCGCCCAGCTCTGCAGGGAAGACTGCATCCCGGTCAGAGCCCCTCGCAGCAGAACAGCGGCGGGGAAGGGACTGGGAAGGGTGTTGGAGAAAAGCAGAGGACCACGGTAAGCTGGCCGGGCTGGAGAGCGTGGGCTGAGTTCTAAGGAGAGGTTAAAAGAGCCAAATACGTATAGCTCAGCTAGGAGACGACCAAGGGGACATGATAACAGCCTACAAGTATTTGGAGGCTGTAAACATCAAGGAGGGAGAGGAATTATACATGGGGCATAACTAAGAGTAATGGGATGAGATTAAGAAAGGAAGGGTTTAGGCTGAATAGCAGGAAATATTTCCCAATGATGAAATGTGTTAGGCTGCAGAATAATCCTTCCAGGGAAGCCACGGAAGCACAGGAGTTTGGATGGTTACAACTACCCATGACTAAACCCTGGGCTATGTGCTGCCAGGCGTAATGGATAATGTAATTTCTGTCTCTGGCCTCCAAGGTTATTTTCTTTCCGTCTCTACAGGAGGAATATCTTATCAAGTAATACATGCTTCTAACATGATGTTCCTTTTGTCAGAGGCAAAAGAGACTCCCAGTTCCCAGTCCTGCCAGGAGTGTCACTGCAGTCAGCGGATTAGGGATGTACCCTGCTCCGCGAATCACACCTCTTGCCTTTAGGGCACAGCCACTTCTCCCAAATTCCAACCAAAACAAATACAACCTGTACTTCAAAACAAAAAAGAGAGGAGCTGGATAATTTTGCACTGTATTTAAATTTGCAGTTAGACAGCATGAAATGGAGAAATGAAAAAGAAATGCTGAAAAAAAGGGAGTGGGATCATTGCAAGCTCACAGATAATGTTCTTCTTCTTTTACTGCCTCTTTTGTCATGAGAGGGACCGGGACTGGCCTCAATTCAGCATCAAAGTACACCTTCAATCCAATCTAGGAATCTTTTGTACCACACAAAAGCTGTGTCCCTCCAGAAAACAGCATTTCCAGTCATTTTCAAGGGAGAGTCTCCATCCAGCCTTGAGGAGGAAGAGTCAGTCACCCAACAAAGAGGCAGGCATCTGGGAAGAGCCATCCATTGGGGTCTGACTCACTGCATTTGCATTTGTAATTAGGGGATTGGAAATGCTCAGCAGCAGCATTAGGCGGTCACAGAACTGGCACAATATCACCTTTCATAGCTCTTGCGAAAAGCATCAGGTGCAAGCCCTCGGCGGCAGCGGGGTGGCAGGGCAGGGACACGTGGGCAGAGGGGACAAGGGGACAGAGCAACCACACACACGTTTCCTGAGGGCAGGAGTGGTAAATCTTCACAGTTGTAGCATGTTTCTGCTGTTTATTTAGAGCAGACAGCAGGAGAGCAGCACAGGTCTGAGCTCCAGCCTTACATGGAGACCCCCAGGTGATGAGGATGGGCGAAGAGGCAGTCAGGGAGAAGTGGCATTTCTGAGTCTTTGAGAGCCCCAAGGCTGGGACACGGTTGGAGGAGGAGGACTAGAGAGCTATAATAAATAAACACACTTTTAACACTGGATCCCAGGGATAATAATCCATCAAATCCTAAAGATTTGCCCTGAGCAACTACCCAGTCTATGTACAGTGGGTTACTTCCTTTGTACAAAACCTCTCATGCATCCTTATTGCCCATATACTGTTTCACCTCATGTTATACCTTGTAATCTTGGCTTGTAATGCAGTTTAGAGTTATTACATGTCACATAAGGGTTGAAGCTTAAAAAAACCAAACCACAGCCCGGCTCAGACGCACCGTAGCAATGGGAGGAGTGCTTATAAACGCCGAAGTAAACCTGGGGAATGCTTTTCCCACCTGCGGTCTTTAATACCAGCAATTTCTATACGTGTGAGCTGTGCGCGGGGTCCCCAGCACACCAGGGAGGAGCTGTGCAGGGACACGCCGGTATGCGAGAGCAGAAACCCCAGGAGGTTTCTCGTGGCAGAGTGCCGGTATGGCCACGGCGGGGAAAAGACCGAGCAGCAGCAGTTCTGCAGGCGCTACCGATGAAGACGATGAGGCTTTTTTGAAGAAGCGTTTCTAACATTTTACAGTGTATTAAAACTAAGGAAGGTGCAGTGATGTGAAACCAAAGGGTTTGCTGCCCAGGAGGGGCAGGACTGGAGCGCGCGGTGCCCAGCTGGTCCCCGCAGCCCAGCGCACACATCCCGGCTGCACCGCCGCGCTCCGGCACCGCGGCTTCTCCCACTATCAGATGTGAGTCACTGCCAGAGGCAGGATACCAGACCTGACGAACCAGAGGTCTTATCCGGTATGGAGGATCCAAACTTCCAGTGTTTACTTAAGCATGAGGCAGAATAAACTCTGGTCCTTAAAACTAAACATCTAAATGCACTCGCTAATCCGGAGACGTACAGTAAGCAATTATACAAACACACCTTAAATGTTTTTTGGCAATTTTTGCAGTTCACCCAGAAAGACGTGTCGCCTTTCAAAACACAAAAATCCAACTTCCTCAAGGCAACGGGGAAGTGTTCTGCTCTTCTCCCTTGCAGGAACCAAAAGGTGAAGCCAGAAAAGCCCCAGCCAGGTACATCTTCACACAAACCATCAACCGCTTTGACCAACGCAGAGGCAAAAACACCTCTGTGAGCAGGACGTGCAGGTGGATTTTCTCTGCAGGCTGGGGGAGACAGGGGAGGATTAAAATACCTGACACCCTCCTGCACAGTGCTCGGTTTTATGGCCAGGAGCCTAAGCCTACAGTTTTCCCTCATAGCCATGTGTGATCCCTTTTTAAAAAGACTGCTCCGGCCACACCGTTGAAATACTGTTCAAATACATTCTGAAAGATTTTTTTTCATTTATATTTTTTTTTCCCTGAAAACATGGGCAGTTGCTGAACTTCATGTTTTGTAGAGTAAAACCACAAGGTTTCACTCAGTCCTCATCTATAATTGTGGTAGACACTGAAAAAATCCCTCGAGAGTCCCAGTACACACAAAGCCAGACCAGATCCTCCAAGCTCTCTCCGCACACAAATCCTCCTGAATAACAAATATTAATATATAGTAAATAATAATTGTGATACTTAGCACTTCCCACCCATAGATCTCACAGTATTTCACTGAGCTTGATGAATGCCTTTATTCTCTTGTTCACAGGCAAATGAGGACTTCTCTTCTGCAAACACTTTCCACCCAGGTGTTTAATTTTAACCTTATACCTAGTTTTGGTGATTACGTTGTGGTCAGCCCAGTCGTTGGGAGAGCTCCAGGTTAGTCGTCTTCTGTAGATGTTCCCTTTGGGAAAGCAAAAATGCTAAAGGTGTTTTTAATATCTACACAAGGACAACTCGTCTGTGTTCTAAATGCCAAATATTTGCACCCAAACTCATTCATTTTCTTGCTCTTCCATTGCCACGAGCATCTTCGGTTTAGTGTAGTGGTGTTTCAGCAGGAGAGAGCTCAGCCCTTTCATGCCTTTGGAGAAAATGTATTTGCATCCTGCTCCGTATTTACAGTGGCCAGAAATACCTTCCCTCTCCTGACCCCCGGTGGGTTTCCAGCCTGGGATGGTACCTCCCGGGGGCCCGGCCCTGCTCCGGGAACCATCCAGCTTTGCCCTGTGCAAACAGAGAATAAAAACTTGCTGGTGCCCCATGGCATGGAGAAGGCGGTCTCTATAACGGGTCTATCATCGTTTTCTCTGCACTGTTAAAACAGGCACAAAAAAATCTCTCGCTTTCACCAAAACGCCCTGTTGATTTGAAAGCAGCCGGAGGGACGATGATGAAATTCCTTATTCTGTGCTGCTTTGTCTTCAGAGCTGCCCCTGAACTTTTGCGGCTGATGACGGTAAATCAGAGATGGAGACACCAACAAGACATCTGCCATGGGCCAGAAAGCTGGCAATTCGGCTTTGAAACTGTGGCCCAAAACACAGAGGTTTCAGGAGAGCAGAGGTGTGGTGGTCCGGGTGCCTTTGGCAGGACCATGTCCCCTGCCCCATAGGGAGAGCCAGGGCGGGATGGCAGGAGGAGCAACCTGTTGCACACGGAGCTCTTCAAGGAAGCTCACACGGTGCAAAGCTTTTGGGAATTACAAGATCCAGCAGGTCTTTACATGTGCAACTACCAAATCTACCTTGAGCATCCTCAGCCCGGCGCCTAGCTCTGCTGTAAAACACACAAAGGCGTATAAAACGATGTTTTGTCATTTCAGCTCCACCGACAGCTCTCAGGCTCCCTCTGAAAGCTGCCTCTCCTTTCTGCCTCGCTGAATTCAGCAGACCTCGGGGGTAGGTTTGGCAATTAAAGAGGTCATCTAAATACAGCTTTGTATGGTAGGTCCATGAGTAATGAGATGCATATTGAGAAATCACTGCAGAGTTGGTTGTATCTTCCCATGTCCCTGGAACTGCACAGAAAGTGCGAATTCCCTCGGAAATGCCACCTCCAGTGCAACGCCAGCCTGTGTTTAACCCCAGCTTCATCCACTGATGGTGGGATGGGCTGGTGCCGAGCACGGCCAGGGCAGAAAGTGGGAGCAGGAGGGGAGCCCCTCCATGGCAGCCTCTCCCCGAACGCGCACACTCTCTTCGGTTTAATCTATCCCTGCAATTAGGAGGTAATAACTCTGGTGGGAAAAATGTAACAAAATATTAAGCCATCAGTTTTCATTTGTATGAAGCCCTGCGTATGCTGCCAGAAAGCGCTGTCCGAGATACAGTTTCTGCCAAATAATTTGTATTTACCTCATTTCCACTCACAGGCCAGCATGGTCACCTAGAAAGATTAATGCTTGGGACCTGTGCACAGAATGGAGATGAGTTTCAGATGGATCACGAGGCACTTAAATAGTTTTCGAACAACTTTGGAAGTCATTAATCATAATAGATACAGCAATAATAATACAAGACGGAGAAGGTCCCAGAGGGCTGGAGAGGAGGCAGTCCTAGCTCTAAAAAAGTCTCACTCCACGGCACTCTTTAACATCAGGAATGAAGAGTGGCCAGGCCAGACCAAAGTCCCCTCTCTTGCCCCTCACCACGGCCCAAAGTCAATCCCGGGGGAAGACGGAGGAATAAAGTACATACCCAGCGACAATGCCCAGAATACCGCACATCTCTGCCCGCAGCCATCTCTTCGTGAATGAGCACAAATTTACCCTTAAATATATGCTTGGTCCCTGTTAAGGCTTCTAAATGCTTCTCAGCTGGAGGGAGACTTGAGTATCCGTATTATATCTATACGGGGGTTTTTTCCTACCAAGGCCTAAGAAGCTGGTTTAAGTAGGCGCCAAGGTCTATCACACAACACTTAAGATCTGGTAAGACGTTCAGGCAGCACATGAGCTGAGACACCGCTGTGCTGTCAAAGCACAGACGAATAATGCTAAGCACGGCAGAGGGCTTGGAGTCAGATGTAACGACCACGTTGTGAGAACATCGGAGGCGTGTGTGTTAGTTTGAAGGTCTATGCGCCATTTATCACTTCCCCCCCAAAATCTACAACGCATGGAATAGACTGCAGTGGAGATACTTGGATCAATGTCTAGACCTTAAGTAACTTTTCACTAATGCCCAAATCCCCAGGATCCTGTTCTTTGGCAGTAAGTCTTCAGACAGATCTCCAAAAAGTCGTTAAATGTGTTGCGATTTAACTGGCAAGTAAACAGCTGACCACAAGCTGCAGAATCAAAAATCCTGCTAGTGCAAAGATGAGAAATACATCAATATTTCATTGATTGAGATCCACTCCCATTAATGTCTACGCTGTATAAGGAAACATCTCCAAATGTCATTCTTGAAGAATAACAAGCAGTTTTATTGGAGTAAACGGGGCCTTTCCAGTTGTCACAAACAGGGCTATAATTATTTTTAAAGGCCTAAGAGAATTAAACTAAGTATTACCACCCTCTGCAAAACTTTGTTTGTTTGTTTTTGTTTGTTGTGGGTGATCCTTGGTTTGCAGCTTGTTAGCAGCATGTCACCAGGGAATAAACACAACCACACACACAAGAAAACCCCCTCTTTCCCAACATCTCCTTCCAAAGTATCTTGCACGCTCTGCGCACCGCTAGTTGCCGATGTACACAACTGCTGCAGCTTTTTCTCTTGTTGCACAAATGTCACCATGAGCAGTTGGGGATGCATAAATATCGTGTTTGTTTATTACTTGAAGATGACGATGATGATAAATTCAGTGATTTAAAAGGAATGGAGGGATTTCCTTGCCACAACAAGTATTTTCTGTGTTTCCCTCGAACCGCCAAGGCAGCAATGTCTCATTTTGTCCACAAAGAAATCAGGTCTAGCGTGATCGATCCAGTGCAGCTACAGCAGCCTTGCAGAAGCATGATCAAAATGCCAATAAACTCTGCTCTTTTATAGCTTCTTCCATTTCCCTAACACCTTTTCCTGCCTTAACCTGCCCATGCCCTGGGGGGAGATGGGGGTAGCTGGTTGCAGGCACATAAACCTCATACGACTTGCTGGAGTCACACCAGGAGGCTGGGCAGAGCTGGAAAGAGGACTTCCCATGCTCCTGATACTTAATTTTCCTGCTCCTGTGTGTTTTTGGCTTCTCACAATGATCTGCAGAAACTCACAGATAGGTTTGCTAAGTGATGGAGCTGCTCTGCCTTTTCCTTTGCTGTAGTTCATCTTCAGTGATGCCAGGCTGTGGATGAGGTTAGGAGGGACTGGGACAGCTCTGGGTTCCATCCCGCCGCTCTTACCATAAATCTGGGGGGGACAGGGGGGAAGCTCCCCGCTTCGCTGCTATTCCCCGCTTCTTTCAATGGGGAATAGGAGTGAAGCAGGGAGGGGACTGAAGTGTTGGAAATATTACCCTGAATGGATGATCTTGCAGGTCTGACTCACACAAACCTCCCAGCGGAGTGAATGGGAGGGCTGCTGGATTCGAATATAAAGGGAAAATTTCGGTATTGACTCCCTTCCCCCCATATGGTTAGGTCTGCCTCGGGAAGGACAATATTTTCCAAACAGTTTGTCATTTTTTTTTTTTCTGAGCTCTCCTTTCCATTTGGCTCCGAAATAAATGTGCGTGCGCAGAAAGAAGCTTATTCTTTTACAATTTGCCTCTTCTGGGAAGTTTAGAAACGTTACAATCCACTCATGTTCCAAACATCCCAGTTTCTCCCAAAGAAGCAGTGTGGCCTCTTAAACACTATTCCAAGGATGCACTAACAGGGAAGGCTGCAAAAAAAGGAATGGGTGAGCTTGGAGAGTCATTTCTTCACTATATTTGGAAATATGGAGAGACTTTCTTTTAATGGATGTTTGTGATGATTAAAAGAAGCAATTGCAAATGGTTCTTCTGTTTGTGTAGGAACAACTTGTGCCACCACCACACGGAATACAAGCTTGGCTGTGGGAACGGTGCTTTTGGAAACTGGGTTGGGTTGGAGACAATTTGATGGTGTTTAGGTTGACAGCAGGAGGGTCACCTGGCGATGAGGTGCCCAGCAGTGGATGACCCTTCCCTCCCCACCCCCAGCAACGCTGTGCACTCCTCGGCGTGATTTGACCACAAACCCCTGTCTGGGGTTGGCGTCTGAATCCGTCTGACGTCTTCTCTGGGGGAAAAGCTTTATGGTGGTCATCTTTTAAACTGGAAGCTGAAGCACAGACACTGAGACTAATGAATCCGTCTTTGGATCAAGCGCAAAGGAAATAACAAAACTTACGCACCTACAGAAAGATTTACACTCACAGCTTCAGCTTCCAATTTATTTTAGGCACCACATCTAGAAGTTCACTCCTACAACTGCCTCCAAGGTATATTTTTTTTTCTAGTACCTGGAGGCTGCTGTTAGTGCCTGGCCAGAGGTGTCTCGGTCTGACTGCCCTGTACGAGTGAAGAGCTTGGACAGGCTTCCAGCCCATAGTACACGTTCAGCGAGGATAGTCTCCTAGGCTAGGAGGGATGGGGTCGGTATATAATCTGCCTTTGCAGCCCGCTCCTTTGCTGTGTGGTCTTTGACCAGTTGTTTCCCTCTCCAGAGCTCTTCTGATCCCCCACAGAAAAGGAGCTTGTCCTCCAGAAAGAGACTTCCGCACAGGGGGATACTCCTGCATCCGTATCTGATCTTTACGGGGGAAGGATCCTGGCAGCCCTGAGCTGCGCTGAACATGGGCAGGATGTTCTCAACATTTGCCGTAGTCATCACGGTCACGACTCAAAACACTTGAAAACCTTGCGGCAGTTCAGCATCCTGCAGGAGTTTCCTCAGCACCCACCCAAAAACCTGGGCAAAGCCTCTCCCAGTGCCAGAGCCCAGCTGAGCCCAGTGCTGTGCGAGCTGTGCCCCTGTGCTGGGGACATCAGGGCCATCTGCGAGACCGGTGGGACACAGGGGCATCTCCCCTGCTTCTCAGGCAGGCAGCCTGGGAAGCTGCCCTCCATCCTCAGCATGTAAACATCTGCTGGAGGAAGACTTTTCTCCTAATAACACATCATTAAACATTGATTTAAAGACAATCATCTTCCCTCTCTTTAATTTCACAGCACCTTTAAAACAGCTGTTAGGCTGCAGCGGGGACGATCAGCCGAACAGGAAACGCATTGTTAGCTGCTAGCATTAAAACAGTAGAATGCATTAATTTATGAGCTCTTACTCCCTCTCCCAAACGTTTTATTATGTTAATATCACCTTGATGTGCTGGTAGGCCCCGGTGCCAAAGCCTCTTTCACACAGTATGTGCCATCCTAAATTACAGGCTGGGCGCCTCCTGGAACTGCCTTTGGAAAACTGGAGTAAACCAGCAAACACTAAAGTTAATATTATCTTACAGACTAACAACCAGCTAATGCTCGACATGTGAATCCCATTTACTTCTTCTCTCTCTAACAAATGGCAAGTGTGGGACTGGACTGTTCCTGATTTTATGCTATTTATCTTTCTGATCCGTTCCATATTCGTTGTCCTTGGTTTTCAGCTACAGCTATAGCCTCTGTGTGTGTGTGTGTGTGTGTGTGTGCGTGTGCGTGTGCGTGTGACCTGCTCTACCAAGGAACGCAGGAGGCATGTCCCCACCGCGGTGTCCGCTCGGGTCGCACCGTGACTTGGGTGTTTTTCTCTTAGGAGAAGACCTTCCAGGAGGGTAGGTATGAGAAGTGAAGTGGCTGAAACTCCAGAAGCATCCCTAGAAAATTAAAGCGGACAAAAAGCTTGGGGATGGGTGGGCAGCACAGCCTGTGCCATGTCACCC
>VYXH01012049.1:11651-48316 GCA_013397275.1 Burhinus bistriatus
CGGAGAGCTATTAATGATCCGTACATCTTACAGATCCAGTGGCATTTCTTAATTAAAAGTCAGAGAACAAAAAGAAGAGACAATTTGATCTAACAGATAAATTCTATGATGGAAGTTCTGGATTCTGTCCTAGTACTTTGGGGCCTTGAGGGGTAAAAAAAAAAAAAAAAAGTAATTCTTTTTCTTTTTTGCCTTTATGCTTTTTGCATGTTTGAATTAAGTCTCTTCCAGGAAAGGATTTTCTCTGCTGTGTTTATACAATGCCTAACACCACGGGGCCCTGATCAGTTGGTCCGAGGACAGCAGTCTTTAAAAAAAAAAAAAAACTCACCAACCCAACAAAAAAACCTTCTTGGGGCAGTGGAATTATTGAAGCTTGCTTGCTTTTGATTTATTATTTAAATCCAAACACAAATAGCAGATGATGTGTTTTATTTTAAAGGAAAGATTGTGTCTGTATGAAGCATACACTTGAAACATAAACAGGACGCTCTATTGACATAATAGGATTCTAACATGCTTTATAAGTGGTCCTGAATTACTGCAGTCAGGATTTTCTTCCACTTCTGTAAATAGCATTCATCATATTTGAAGTCACTTTACAAACTTTATTTAGTTAATGAGGCTGCTAAGGCAAAATAGCTCTAATAGTTCCTGTTTCTCTTTCCATACGCTACCTTTTAAGTAGGAAAACATGAGGCTGTGTTAAAAAAAACAAACGGGGAAGTGATTATATGTGAAATGAACAGCAGAAGGGCAAGGAAACAAACTGAGAGAATGGAGGAGATGCTTTGCCCATAACAAAGTATAATAACAGTAGGTGTTTAAAAAAAAAAAAAGTATACTGTTATTCTTACATCTATAAGCAGTTGATTTTTTTCATGCATTGGTGGGCATTCGGTAGCAGCGCTGATGACTACTGCGATGACTTTAATAGTGCTAGTTCGCTATATCACATGTGTGTTGCTGTTAGTTTGACATATGACTTATAGAAAAGATTTTGGCGCTCTATCCTAGTTTCTTGTAATAATGGATATTACTGTACTGTAGCTTGAGCCTCTTAAACCAAGGAACAGGCAAGACAGCCAGGAGCTCAGCAGACTTTCTCAGCCTGGCGTACAGCTGCCCCCCAGCTCTGCATCCAAGGCAACATCTTACCAACCTTTGATTATTTTAGACAGCAGCTCGCAGCAAAGTATTTCCTTACCTGCCCCCGAATACAGTAATAGTGCAGTTGTCAGGGCAGCTCAAGTTGATGACGTACCTGAAATGCTTTGAAATTCACTTTTATCCAAACCCTACTAGAGCTCAGATGGACTCTCTCTGTGATAGACTGTTGTGTGTCATTTTAGTTAGTTGGATGCGTCTGGTTGTGCTCACAAAACGCACTGTAAGTCAAGCACTTTTTGAAACTTCGTCTGTACTTCAGCCTTGTGGGAAGATTCATTGCTGCCTGACTGTGGAGTTACAATTATGTCTCTGTTTGCTCTGTATGGACTGAGCATTCCTTGTGGATCAGTAGGGATCATATTTCAATATTACATGAAAGCGTGTATTTTCTTGGGTAGCTTTATAGTGTTTTTAAAAATACATTGTACCTCTGAGTATGCAGATGAGCCTGAGAAAGGACCTACCATATGAAGTTTGCTTAAAATATACTCTTCTGCTGACTCATGACTCTCTTGTGTGTCAGGTGACAGTTCTATATTTCTGTAATGTGTGGATATTTACATGCAAATATTTGTGTATGTGGTTCTAATAGCTCAGATCTTGTAAGAATAGGCAAGAAGTGAGATCTGTAATAACGCTTCAGGTAGAGTTGTCTTTTTTCTGTTCTTAGCAGGGATGAGTTATTGTTACTGTTTTCTACCAGCTATCGCAGAATATGATGCCTTCTTTAGTAACAGTAACTTACTGTCGCTGGTTTATCTTCTGGTTCGTACAGCCAGTGCAAGTGTTAATGCTGTTTTCTTGGCCAGCCTCAGCAATGATCAAAGCTCTCGTTGCCTGAAGCCGTGCTTTGTGGGAGCTCTTTCCCCTTGTCTCCTGGTGTGGAGACCGCATCGTGCCGCACCGTGTCCTGGATGCACCCGCACCTGCATCCAGCCGCAGGACGACAGCAGGATCCAGCTTGTGATTCCCATCCTGCAGCCACTGACAGGCTCAAGTTGTGCTTGCAGCCCTTAGGCTTCCTAACTTCATCCGTGATTGGGATGGAAGGATGAAGTGTTAGCGCTCGATGATACATTCAGAGTAAATACTCAATGCCTACTCGAGGTTCGGACCAGATTTCAATAGCGGTGGGAGTGCTGCTCGGGCTCTCTGGACCTGTTGGTGAAAAAGGTTCTGATGATGTTGCCTACAGCTATAAAAGTAGCTCTCCTAGGTGTTCAAAGTCCTTGTGCCTACGACGTTTCCTTTATGCCTTGCCGAACGTTCCTGTCCGTTAGCCATGCTTATCGTTAATGTGCGCTAATTCTTGATGTGTCTAGTCTTTTACTGCGTAGTTCTTCAACAAAACTCTTATTACCTACAAGAATATGAAGGTTTGCGCCTCAATTTAGATGAATTAGGTGGTCATTTGAGGATTTTAGGGGATGCATTAGGAAAATAAATCTTTAAAATCAACTTCTTAGACTATTTTTCCTATTGTTTACGCAGTTAAACTTTTTTTTGACCTAGAAATTATAGTTAAATTCTCCCTCGGGTTAGTGGCTGACAGAAATTTGCAACGTGTTCCTGGCTTTTCACACAAAATGCAGTTAAAGGAAAAATACGTATTTCATTGTTTGGAAATTTCACAAATTCGGAGGTTTATACTGTCTTTACTTCTTGTTGATTAAGCTTCAGCATTTAGTTTTGTTTATCAATGAGGTAAACCTCTTTCTAATATGAAACATCCTTGTATTCTTATATGGTTTGTAGCGTGTCTCAAAGTGAAACCAGAAACTTTCAGGCCTTCTGTAACAGTGGACAGTTCTGAACTGTCACCAAGGAGCAAGCAAATTAATGTTATTAAGCGTTGTTAATACTTAATGTAATTTAGTTTTCCAAGATAAGTCCCCAGGGTAAAAAACCAAGTTACACACGTTTAACTTTAGCTGTTCAGTTAATCATCAAAATTTGCTGTTGTCTCTACTGCAGCCAAACATTAAGCAGCTGGTTGTGATCATTTTCCTGGTCGCTAACCGCTCTGTGATTGGAAAAAACAAAGCAAATTTTCAAAAGGTTAAAAAAAAAAAATGTGGAAATAATTTCTTTTCCCCTCTTTTCCCCTCTGTTACTTAACAGTTTATGCATTGAACAAAAGAAGTCCTTTGCACTAGCCATTATTTCCTCAAATTGATTTGATTTGGGTTCAAACATTTTTTTTCTGGGCTTGTTTTTATGAGCAAAAATAATAATGGTAGTCTTCAGAGGAGTAGAAATTAGACTTCTCTGAATGAGATGTGGAAAAAGCTTGACTTGCTTCCTAGGGCTAATTCCATTATCACTTGGTTTTGCCAGCGTAGGATAATATAGAAGATGTGAATGTGGGAAAACATGATCATCACCTGTGCCACTGTGGCTTACATGCTGTCCTCTATCGTTCTAGCATTCCAAGAGCTGGTGTCTCTCTCGCTTGCTTCTCACTATAGTTTCTCACTATAATGTCTGAACGCTTTCCCTTTTTGAAAATGCATAGGAATAAATACCTAAAGTTCTCCTCCCTGTTTGGCTTTGCTCAGATTTTGGCATCTGCTAGAGTTACATGTGGCCAAGTACATCAACTGTTAAATCCCTGGTTTGATTTCAATCTTTGTGAAATGATTTAAGAACAAATGTCTAATTGTTTTTGGCCAACAGCAATGAAAAGACTTGAGTAGAATTTCACAATGGCGGCAAAATCCATAGTCATCGGTGTGGAGGGGATGACATGTAATTCCTGTGTTCAAACCATTGAACAGCATGTTGGGAAGATGAATGGTATCCATAATATTAAAGTAAGTAATGCTACCGCTATTCCATACCAAGCTTTGTTCTTATATGAGAAACCATGATCAAGTACGGACCAAGGGAGGAAAATATGTGGAAAAAAAGTATATTTAGTATGTTTCACGGGAAGCTGATGTTTGAAGTGCGTTACTGTGTTTCTGGTGTAAGAGAAAACCAAGAAAACACTTCACTGCAGCGGGAGCTAAGTCATTATCTGTTACTCTTAAGTAATTTTCTGCCTTACAATCAATTCACTATTGTTAAGTAATGAGAAAAAAGTGGGGTTTTTTATATATATAAAAAAAAAAAAAAGGCAAGAACAGGAAATTTTTAAATAAGAAAAAGCAAAAGCCCTAGAACTTACACTGGTGACAAAAGCAAAGTGTCCTTGTCCCTTATACTGAATAAATGTCAGTATTTGCTGACAAGGCTCCAGGCCTTTTCTTTCAAACCGATGGTACACGGAGGTCACTTGCACAGGTTCAAAAGCATCTGTGGGCTTGAGGTGTCCAGTGGTAGTTGACTCGCCAGGAAAAACAATGCTGTTTTGTTGTGCTTCATGAAATGAGAGTAGCAGGTAATCCAGGGGACAAAGGAAAGTCTTGTTATCTCTTTCAAGCATTAGAAGTTTCCTTTCCTTTGTGCTGTCCGTGAGGAAATGAGAGAAAGAGCAGCAGAACTGTAGTCTTGAACTGTTAACAGAGCTACTTGGCTTGCCCTTAATCCAGACTTCCTTGATTTTAAACTTTTTTTTTTTTCTTAACTCAGAGGAGATATCAATATTTTGTTAGTGTTTTTTCTATCATGGGCAAAATATTGGACTGCAGAATATTCCAGGGTGAGCTGATTATTCCTATACTATACACCATTTTACAGTAGTTTTAAAAATGGAAACAATTTAAAAGCTGGGAGATTCCTGCTAGTTTTATTACCTAATTTGTGCTAGAAAGAACAGTCGCAACAATAGCAGCAACAGAAAATTGAAAATTTTAGTTACTAATATCTAGGTTCTGAAATCATGCTGTAGTGGTTGATTTTACTCTAAAGAAAATAATATTGTCCTGGTTTCATCAAAAGATAATTTCTATTTTAGTGGATATGTCTTACATGAACACTTTCCTTCCCAGAACAGGGTACATTAATTTGGCAGGCATGTGATCGTTACCTCGAGCTGATTTTGAAGGGCTGATACGGTTGGACTCGATGATCTTAAAGGTCTTTTCCAACCTAAATGATTCTGTGATTGTGGTGCACCATTCTGGACAAAGGCAAATGATGCACTGGTTAGTACAGTTTCCTTTTGTCTGAAGCAGGACTTGACATATGCACACCAAAATTTTGGTGACCGACCGCAATATTTAACGGAGCTTTAACGTGATAAGAGGCTATGCTCTGACACCCAGAACCTTGGGTCACTAAACAGACTGGTTTAGAAACAGGGATACTGCTGTTAACATCTGTGGCATGGTGTGGTCAGATAAATCACTAGGTATCTGCAAGCATGAAGTCCAATCAAGGCTAAAAGCAGCCTGGAAAATAATACCCCCAAATAATCTGATTTCAGAATCCTCCTTTTCTCTCTTACTCTAGCAAAAGATTTGATCTTGTCAGCCTTGCTTTTTCATTGTTTCAGCTAATTTCTGAGACTATACAGATGACTTGAGATAGGAGAAGGAGGAGACATTCCTACTTCAACTTGATTGAAGACAGTATGCATCCCACAGTGTCTTTTACGTGAGAAGCAGGTTTTTAAAAGGACAGTACTAAGAGTTTTGGTTTTAGGTTTTAAGGTAAATACCTTATCCCAAAGCTGAATGCTATTTCTAAAACTACTGTTGGCAAGAAAATATATTACAAAAACTTAGTCTGAGTAGAACAGGACTATAAGAAACTTCAAGAGGTCACATTTAGTAATTATCCTCATTATAGAATCAGAACTTCAGTTTAGTCAGATCATTTGTTTCAGAAGTATCTCTGAGAATAGTAAAACAGGGTTTTGTTTCATGCTTATGAATTAGATCAGCAAGGGAGATGAATGTTAGATGGCTAATATGGACGAACAGAGCTACATTTACGTTATTTTGCCTCCAACTGCAATGAAACCAATAAATGTCCATGTTGATAAATCTGTTAAGGCCCATAATTGGGGCAGAAATGAAGAAACGTGGTCCTTAAAATGATTTAACTGGTCTAATTTAATCATGACTGTGGTCTTTAGGTTGTACCTTTGCCCAGAGGAAAGATAGAATTGAATGATATTGTGTTGGGCCTCTGGCAGGCACCAGCTTTCCCTTTTGGAAACTGCAATAACTGTGTTTGATGTATCATCAGTTGGGAGCAAATTAAATTAAGGATATTTGTACCGTCTGATGTGAAAGTTTAGTACCAAATCAGGATGTCTCTGGATCACCAAAATGTACAGAGAGAGGAAAACCAGCTTCTTTAATGTTTGTCGTATATTAAATTTTGAAACTGAATTTTATTCCGTGAGGTCTGATGCACTTTATTGCTCATAGCAAGTTAATAGCCTGTACCCAAGATGCTTAGAAATACTGGCCTCCTTTCACTGCTACTTAAATCTGTGGGTTTTTTCAAAGAGTGTTTTCTTCCATCCTCGTAGCCCAAGGGTGATTACTGCTAACTGCGGAATTGTACACGTGATTAGATGTTATTTTTTTTCTGCGGGCTGTTTTGCTTTTGGGATTGAATTGGGTTAGTCATAATTCAAGAGATTTTGGCTCTGGAAATTTCATTAAATGCGTTGGTGCTGTCTGCATGTTGTAAGCGAAAGTGGCCAGACAGACTT
This sequence comes from Burhinus bistriatus, assembly GCA_013397275.1. Taxonomy (NCBI): domain Eukaryota; kingdom Metazoa; phylum Chordata; class Aves; order Charadriiformes; family Burhinidae; genus Burhinus; species Burhinus bistriatus. The sequence continues at coordinate 18,433 of VYXH01012049.1, forward strand.
GTAAAGGATTCTGAAACTGGGGGGGCGGGATCTGTTCTTTCTCACCATGTTCTTGCACAGATGGGCAGAAGTTACTTTATGGTGGCTATTGGTATGGCTTTACTCTTCAAGGTGAGTAGTGCTGGATAAAATTATTCTGGACAAGTATACATGCAGGTAAAAGGTATTTCTAGTCTCATGCAGGGTGTTAGTTCTCATCTCTTAGTATTGCAGTTTGCTAAATTGTTTTGGTTTTTTTTTCCCCTTGCAAGGTATCTCTAGAGGATAAGAATGCAGTCATCATTTATGACTCAAAACTGCAGACTCCAGCAACACTGCAGGAAGCAATATATGACATGGGATTTGATGCTACGTTAGCTGATTCAAACCCACAACCTGTTTTACCTGACACTATTTTTCTTACTATTCCTGCTCAGTCAGCTCTAACCTCTAAACAGATTTGTAACACGCTACTGAAGAACAAAGGTATCGTGGATGTTAAAATGTCCTCCGATCAAAGAACTGCCGTGGTGACTTTCATTTCTTCCATTATAAATGGCAAGCAGATCATCCAGATGGTCCCAGGAGTAGATTTAAATATCTCTGCACCAGAGGTAACGCCTGGAACTTGTGAAGATGCCGCCTGGTCTCAAGCAAGTAGCGTTGTGCTGCGCCTGAAAGTAGAGGGGATGACCTGTCATTCCTGCACCAGCACCATTGAGGGGAAGATTGGCAAATTGCAAGGAATTCAGCGGATTAAAGGTAAAACCTTAGTGTATTTTTTATATAAATTGAAGTTGACCACGCTGTTCTGCGATGGCATTGTGGAGATAGCTTGTGTTTGCATTAGATAGCTTAGTGTGACAGCTACTCTTTGTGGTACCAGGTATTTAGTTACCTCTTTAATTTAGACTAGAAGTGAAGGAAGGTGGGCCCAAATCGTGGTGAGGCTGTTGCTGCTACGTGTCTGACGGTATTCAGTGGTAGCTTTGTATTTTGGTAGGGAGCTTGGAGTTGTCGTGTTCCATAATTTTATTGCCAGGTATAGACATCTCTAATACCAGATGTCTTTTTTTTGTATTGTAATTAATATTAGTTTATATTTTCTGTTCAATTAAAAATTAATACTGGCATATATGTGATTGTATCTAAAAGGCAAATTATCAGTATAAATAGCTTTGGCATAAATGTATTGCCAGAAACCCCTGATAAAAGGATAAATTTAGTAAGAAATAATAATGCCATTTGTGAAAGTCCTGGGGAAAAAAGCAAAAAATTGAGGAAAAGAGCAGTTGAAAATTGTTGTAGTAATAGACAAAAAATGTTTGAAGAACTAAATTGTTTGATATTTACCAAACCAATTAAATCTCCTTTCCGTTGCAGTTACATTTCTGAGCATTTAAAGCATTCTTGGAAAGCTTTGACAAGATCTGTTGCTCTTAGGGCAACGTGCTTGCTATGCTTAGGGCAGTAATGCACACTTATTTTTATTGGTTAATTTTCAGTGTCCCTGGACAATCAGGAAGCTGTTGTCGTCTACCAGCCTCATCTAATTACAGCAGAAGAAATAAAACATCAAATTGAAGCTGCAGGTTTCACAGCATCTTTCAAAAAGCAGCCTAGACCCCTCAAGCTCAGTGCTGTTGACCTGGAAAGGTTAAGGAATCCTCAGACCAAAGGCTCCGAGACAGCACTGAAAGAAACCTCGAATACGAACAATACAAAGACAATTGTCTTCAGAATTGATGGCATGCACTGCAGTTCGTGTGTCCTCAACATTCAGAGTACCATATCAGCACTCCCATCAGTAACAAGGATAGTTGTTTCATTAGAGAAGAAATCTGCTATTATAAACTATAACCCAAACTTAATTAGCATAGACGTGCTGAGAAGAGCTATAGAGGCAGTCTCTCCAGAGACATTTAAAGTTAGCCTTCCTGAGGAATATGAAAATGTAGCGCTTTTCCCCACGCTGGCATCTCCCCTGAAGTCTCCTTGCCCACCTTTGAAGGATGCTAGCCAGCCGCTTACTCAAGTTGTTGTGATAAATATTGAGGGAATGACTTGCAAGTCTTGCGTGCAGTCCATTGAGGGAGTCATATCCCAAAAGGCAGGTGTAAAATCTATCCATGTGTCTCTCTCAAATCGTAATGGGACTATAGAATATGACCCTCTGCAAACATGCCCAGAAGACTTGCGATCCTTAATAGAGGATATGGGATTTGATGCATCTTTATCAGGTAATGACATATTACACTTAAAAGGAATGAGCAGTTCTGTTTAGGATTTGGTACCACCCAAGATGAAATTTAGCAGTTGACATATACTTCTGTCGTGGTTTGGGCCAGATTGGCCCAATCCGGTGGAACGACAGATGCTCGCTCTCTCTCTTGCTCCACTCCCGAAGGGAGGCAAGAGAGCGAGAGGAAAAGAGAGACTTAAGAGTTTAGAGAGAGCTAAACTACTTTAATGAAATATTAATAATAAGATAACAAAAAGAAAATANGCTTGCCAAGAGAAGCTTTATATCTTCACTGTCAACGAGATAATTAAATATACGTGCACTTCCTTTAATACATCAGATTAATTAAAAATGATTGAGATATGTGGAAGCATAAATATGTCAGGTAAATACTGATGTTCAAATGGTGCTCCAGTTTGCTACTGCGTAATATTCATGGCATGAATACGGAATTGGAGCTTTGCTAGCTGCGAAGAATATTACGGGTTGCTGCGCTGAAGTTTCTTTAATAGCAAATTATCAAAGACTTGGCTCCTGTGGAGTAACTAGCGAAGGGATATTTAACCAGGCTCAGGCGTGACTGAGGGGTGACAAGATTCTGAAGAGTGTGGCCATCACTGAGGAAGTTAAAATGATGCTGTTGTGAGGTAACCGTGGTAGGCAGCCACGCGCTCACTCCCCCATGGTGGGATGGGAAAGAGAAGGGTAAAAGAGTGAAAACTTGTGGATTGAGACAGATAGTTTAATAGGTAAAGCAAAAGTCAGTGTGTGCAAGCAAAGCAAGGAATCAATTCATTACTTCACATCGGCAGGCAGATGTTTAGCCATCTGCAAGAAAGCAAGGCTTCATCATGCGTAACAGTTATTTGGGAAGACAAATGCCATCACTCCGAACATCCCCCTTTCCTCCTCCATCCCCCTGTTGCTGAGCATCATGTCATACAATATGGAATATCCCTTTGGTCAGTTGGGGTCAGCTGTCCTGGCTGTGTCCCCCACCACCTTTTTGTGCTCCCCCAGCCTACTTGCTGGTGGGGCAGTGTGAGAAACCGGAAAGGCTGCTGGTGCTGCGTTAGCATTGCTCAGCAATAACGAAAACATTGGTGTGTTCCCAACACAGTTTGGTCACAGATCCAAAAGACAGCACCATATGAGCTGCCGTGAAGAAAATTGACCCTGTCGCAGCTAACACCAGTACAGATTCTTACTGTGATGACTGGTACTTTATCACGAATCACACAGTGGGAGCAGATGGGTGGATAGCAGAACACTGAAGACTTACGGTGAGAATACAGGTGAATATGAATAGGAAGAGAGGCTTCCTGAGGGGACAGGGAAGCTACGTTTCTTGATTCGATAAGATTAAATTTTGAGAAATACAGTATGTGAGCTATTTTATGGCAATAACTGAAGAAGCGGTCAGGTGCTCCCATTTAGTTCCTTTCGTACTGCTCCTGCATAAACATAGCATCTCCTGAATTGCTGTAAGAAGCGGTTGTCTGTAGTTTGAGAGCCCTTCTCTAAGGTCAAAAACACCGACTGTGCTTACGAAACACGCACTTGCTTACAAATTCAGCTTTGTGCCCCAGGTAAAGTCAACAAAATAGTGTGTAAAACTAAGGTTGCAATGCAGAGGTTGAGGCTACAACTTACAGAAGTGGACAAAAGATGTGCGACAGAACAGACAAATACAGTGAGGAAAGGCAAAAGGAAAAATAGTAACAAAACAGTAAGTTAATCAGTGGTCCAACCCTTTGTCTTGTTTTCTTTTGCTTACTCTTAATTGACAGATGGACGAATCCAATTGATTGACAAGGCATGTACAATTACCATTTTTTGGTCTAAATTTACAGCAACACATATTTATGGCAGGTGTAGTACCAGCTCATACCTCATTGCAATGGCTATTCGTAATGTCATGAATTGCAATCTCCTTTTCAGCAAAGACAGAACGACCTGTGGCAATAGCTCAGCCCTCACCCGAAGTGCAGCTGGAATCTCACAAAATCGAGCCGCCCTCCAAAGCGTCACCAGCCCACCTTGCTAGGCAAGAGACAAAGACTATATCGAAGTGCTATGTCCAAGTCACAGGAATGACGTGTGCTTCATGTGTAGCCAACATTGAGAGAAATTTGAGAAGAGAAGACGGTAAGATATATGCCAGTGTAATCTGTTGAATTTCTAAGTGTTTCTTGCAGAGAATCCATCTAGCTTTTGTACAGTATTTTTAACGCCTGGGTTGTCAAGAGAAGTACCATTGCTGGTGTGTTCCATGGGTGAGAACACGGGCTGCTCACCACTGTTGGTTCATAGGGTGGAAACAACGTCGTTCCTGCTGCTTTGTGGGCATGCTGGCTGGAGACTGCCTTCGCGAAAGCAGGGGTTGGAGTGCTCCAAAGAGAACATGGGGATCAAATACGGATCCTTTTGCAACTAAAATCTTTTCTACTGGAGGGACGTGCCCAGGTCTGCAGCTTAAAGGCAGAAGTACACGTCTGTATTAGAAAGGGAGCTATTAGAGACGGACAGTATTAATATGGATTAAAGAGACATAAGTTAATTTTAGCTCTGCCTGTCAGGACAGCTATGTGTATCTTCTGTCAGTGTGGTGATTATTTTGCAGGATAGTTGCATTACTATGATGTAATGAAGATTCATTAATGCAAACTGTATTTAATTATTGTAATGAAGAGGGATGTGTCCCAAATTAACCTGGAATTTAATTTTTTTTCATCCTAGAAAATGGATGAATCTAAATGCATTTTACTTAGTGTACAGTGGGATTGCACGTTGTTAGATCTACCCTTTCTCATGCGTGTTCTCCCTTGAAGAAGAGGCTTTCAGAAATGGTAAATGCAGGTCAGAAAAATATGCAGAACTGTATTTTAGAAGAACTTTTTTTTAAGTAAAAATAGATCATCTTTTCATATAGCATGAAATGAATGTTTGTAATTAGACTGTTAAAAACATGCAACTCGTGGAGTAATACTTTCACCTGTCACACCCACACTTAGGTGCTTTTGTTGCATTGTCGATGTATCTTCCAAAAATGATGACGTTTTTCTTTGTATGTACCTACAATATGGTAGCTTTCTCAATTTCAATAAATTGCTATTGTGCCATCACATTACCATAAGTGTTTTTCTTAAACACGATCTGCCATTCCCACATTTTGTTTCCTAGGAATACATTCGATACTTGTTGCCCTAATGGCAGGAAAGGCAGAAGTGAGGTATAATCCTGCTGTCATACACCCTTCAGCTATTGCAGAGCTCATACGGGAACTGGGATTTGGAGCTACCGTGATGGAAAACTGTGGCGAAGGAGATGGAATTCTGGAACTTGTTGTAAGCTAGTAACTAAAACCAACCACCCCCGTCTTTATTACTTTTATCTATTGGATGTGCTTGTGCAAGCATCCACTTCCTAAAGTGTTAAATAGAGCTTTATTTACAAAGAATATAAGAGTATGTGAGGTAGGTATCACAAACTATATCTTGTTCTGCACACTGTGCTGGCTCACTACTACACTGAAGTCTGAGAAATAGTCCTGTGGATTTTTGGTTTGATTACTCTGCCTATTGCAGGAATTTCTTGTCTTTTCTTTTCTTTTTTTTTTTTTTTTTTTTTTTTTTTTTTTTTTTTTTTTTTTTTTTTTTGTAGCTGAGTTTAGCTCAGTGTACCCCAGCTCTGAGCTTGAAGAGCCAGCAGAGCTTTAGCAGAGCTTAATAACCTTGTCTCTATGCTATGCTTCCTCTGTAACCTCTCAGCCTTAACTAGAGAGCTTCATCTCGCTGCTTCAAACCCCAGAAATATGCAATAAGTAATTCAGGATAGTCATAAGCGCTTTTTGTTTTCTCACTTTTTAAGATGCATTTACTGAGTAACCTGTGGCTTTGATAACAGGAAGGAACCTTTATTTTACAGGTGAGAGGAATGACATGTGCTTCTTGTGTACACAAAATAGAATCCACCCTCATGAAGACTAATGGTGTTTTATACTGCTCAGTAGCTCTTGCAACCAACAAAGCACACATTAAATATGATCCTGAGATTATAGGTCCTCGAGACATTATACAAGTGATAAAGGTAAGTTTCATGAAGGCACCAAGTCTCATAAAATATCCAGTGTCCTTTGAAGAGTTACATACAGAAGAGAAGGAAAAAAAATGTGTCTCTTTTCTTCCATCTGCTATCTTCTTAGCGCAGATTTCTGCAGATAATATGTGTGTTCTGGCACAAAAGCAGTGCTCTATTATGACTTTGCCTAAGCTTTTAAACAGAAATACCAGGAAAGCCAGGCTATGGTAGAGTTGAAGATACCAGCTATGGGTTTGCAGAAAAACAAAGCACATCCATGAGTGCTGTAGCAGGAGAGAGGTGAAATAAGTTTCTTGGCTTTCTCTCTCAAGTTCTCTACTTCTGTGCTTCAGGAATAGCCTTTTTGGAAAGCCACATTTTAGAATAGCATTTTGATGTTCTAGAAAGGTTGTTTTCTACATCAGATTGCTTCTCGCTCTTTGCAAGGTAACGAAAAATTAGTAATAATCATATCAGAACTGTTAAGAAAGTAAATGAAACGTAAGGCTGGCACCTTCAATAATCTGGCAATAACTTTATATGAGCATGAAGTGTCCTTAAAAATCAACTGTTCTCTTTTTTTATTATTATGTTTTTTTCCTTAGGATTTAGGTTTTGCTACTTCGTTAGTCAAAAAAGATAGATCTGCTAGTCATCTAGATCACAAACAGGAAATAAGGCAGTAAGTATTGCTGAACATATTTAGATTCTATAAATATCTTTGATTCTTTTTTAATCAACAGTAAAGTTAAGATTTTTTTTGTGTGTGTGACTGTGCAGACTTGCTAGCTAAAATGTTATCCAGCACTTGCCTGCAAAACAATTTTTTTTTCTTCTTTTTTTAAATCTGAGGTGGAAAAGGTCTTTTGTTGTGAGTCTCGTTTTCTGTATTCCTGTCATGGGGCTGATGATTTACATGATGGTTATGGACAGTCAACTTGCAGATGCTCACGCACATCACAACATGAGCAGTGAGGAAATGGAGACCCTTCACTCCTCTATGGCCCTGGAATACCAGCTCCTACCAGGATTGTCTGTTATGAATTTTCTGTCATTTTTACTCTGTGTCCCTGTACAGGTAAGTGGGAATATGGCAATTCCTAGTTTATTGGGCTTAAGCACTCAAAAAAGAAGGTGATGAAGAAATTAAATTTGAAAAGTGAGTGTAATTATGCTGATACAAAGTGCTTTTGAGGTGGTTATGTGCTCTTGCCAAAATCAGTGGTGCTAGGGGCCGTTACGGGCGGGCCAGGCAGCGTGGAGGTGCTGTGCAGCCAGGCAGCATCTGCGGCAGCCTGCCTTGCCGCACTGGTGGGTGCGGGAGGAGCTGGTGGAACTGCGTGGAGGCGAGAAGACCCGAGAGTACTGTGGTAGACATCATAGCTGTCGGCTAGAGCTGGGATTTTGTCTGGGAAGAGGTGGAGAAGGCAAATAAATAAAATGGGTGTCTACCTCTCCTGTGGAAATGCTGCTGTGTGTTACAAATGTGTGTATAAAATACAACTGATGCTCTCATTGCAGATATTTGGAGGCTGGCACTTCTATATACAGGCATACAAAGCCCTGAAGCACAAAACTGCGAATATGGACGTGCTCATTGTTTTGGCAACCTCCATTGCATTCGTCTACTCGTTTGTTATTCTTCTAGTTGCAATGGCTGAGAAAGCAAAAGTAAACCCTGTGACTTTCTTTGACACGCCTCCTATGCTGTTTGTGTTCATCTCGTTGGGCCGGTGGTTAGAGCATGTTGCAAAGGTAAGGAAAATAAAAGCCCATGATATGTACAAGCTGCAGGACACTAAGAATTGTTTCAGAATGTTGCGTACCATTAAAAAAAAAAAAAAAAAATCCCATGAAAAATCTTTGTTAGGTTCGTTTAACGTTCTTTGTTGTAAAATCGTCTTCAGTAACTGCACTAGTAAAAATATGAAGTGACTTAATATAAGTCTGTTTGCAGGAAGTATTTTCTTAATAGGGTAAATTGCAACATACGCAGTTGTCATTTACCCAGCAATTTTTTTTCAATAGCATAGTCAGAAAAATATGAAAATTATTATTCTAGGGTAAAACATCAGAAGCACTGGCAAGACTAATTTCATTACAAGCTACTGAAGCTACTATTGTTACCTTGGGCCCTGATAACGTTCTTTTAAGGTATCTTGCTTTGTCATTTGCTTTTTCTGTTCCTTTTTGTTGTTGTTGATGTGCTTAATTCACCGACAAATGTTACTATTCTATAAAACTGTGAAGCAAATAACTTTAGATTTGCTGGCACATTTGCCAGATATAAATGTTAAAGTGCAGAAAAATTAACACTGTTCTGATTTGTTTTATTGGGATCTTGCTAGTTTTTGCCGTGATAAGAAAATTAGTGGATTTTCTCAACTGGAAAGTAAATAAAATTATGATAAAATAATCATAGTGCTCTTTAAAATGGCCTTTCTTCTGACAATTTTTGTATACGTTAACAACGTCAACCACTGGGATTATGCTTTGTGTATGGTGACAACTCCTTTTGCCTGGGTACCTTCAGTTAACAATCTCTTATTAAAAACACTATACATCATTGTAGTGAAGAGCAAGTTGATGTCGAACTGGTTCAACGAGGTGACATTGTCAAAGTGATCCCAGGAGGGAAATTCCCAGTGGATGGTCGTGTTATTGAAGGACACTCTATGGTAGACGAATCTCTTATCACAGGTAAGTGTTTGCTTTTTTGCAAGTGTAAAAATGCTTTTCTTTTCCTTTAAATGAATATGAAGAAGGGAAGTTGAAGCTGATGTTTTCCTCACTCTTCTAATTCCACATTAGGGGGTGGTAGCTATTATAACATTGCTGAAAAATAAACATTATCTCTTGTTGACCTTTCCTTAGGTGAAGCGATGCCTGTGACTAAAAAACCTGGCAATACAGTTATTGCAGGTTCTATTAATCAGAATGGATCACTGCTGATTTCAGCAACCCACGTCGGAGCTGATACAACTCTTTCCCAGATTGTTAAACTTGTGGAGGAGGCCCAGACCTCAAAGGTAGAGTATTATCAAATTAAGCATTGGGTTTTGTCTTATCATTTAGGCATCAGCATACCAAATCATTTGAAGAGCGGTTAAGATTGTTTAGGTTTGAATTGCAGTTGCATAATGAAGTGTCTTGCTGAACAAGGACTTTGATATAGTCTACTGTTCCAAGTCTCATCGTCTTATTAAGTAAATATGTAATTATAAAGTGTGGTATGCCAAATGTGGTGCAAACAGAAGCCATGATTATATGTATGTCTGAAGGCATAAAAGAGAGTAATCGTAATGTTGCCGGAGCTGACGTGTTGCTCCTTCCTAGGCTCCTATCCAGCAATTTGCAGACAAACTTAGTGGCTACTTTGTTCCTTCTATTGTGGCTGTCTCTGTGGTTACCCTTTTTGCCTGGATTATAATTGGATTTGTGGATTTTGAAATAGTAGAAAAATACTTTCTGGTAAGTAAGTCTCCTTAAACACCTTCTGAAATATTTAAAAAATAGTTAGCCTGCAAGTCCATTAGACTGCAATGGTTCCCTTTCTGAATTATCCTTGCAGGCAGTTGCTGACTGTAAACTTAATAATAATGATAATTTTTTATAGATTTAATAATAATTTTTATATATTTAATAATAATAATAATAGTTGTTGTTATTATTGCTGTTGTTATATTTTTCATATTATATATTTTTCACACTGTATCACTTGTACATTGATACCTAAAGAGAATCTGCAGTAATTAATCAACTCCTGAAAGTTAGTATTTAAAAAAAAAGGTTAATTAAAAAAAAAAAAAGTACATACTAAACATCTAAATTTCCCAATTTCTGTTCCTTCTCTGTGGGGAAAAGAAGTCCCTTGTGTCACAAGCTCCAATTCTAGTTTTGTTAGCATAGCTCTGTGTAAATTCATCTTTGAAATCAGTGGAATTCATATTCTTTACAGATGCCAGGGGAGGATCAGGATCCTAACTTGTACCTTGGGGTCGCTTAGATCACAGGTTTCTTGGTGCATGACTATTTCTGATTAGAATTTATTCATTTCCAGGAAAGCAGTCTTCATATCCTCTCTCTTTGTTATTGTATATATTGTTGATAGAGTATCTTTTACTATATTACAGCATAAAAGAGTTACCATAGTACATGGTACCTTATTTAGGAAAACATCCTATAAACAAAACAGATCATGGGTATATGCAGCATAGAACAGAACTTGGTCATTAATCTGAGCTTTTTTGTAATTTGCCTGTGCTTTAGTTCTTAATAGTTTCGCTTATGTATTTGCAGATTTTTTTGTAACGACAAAGGCAATGTGTAGTTGAATAGATTGTTTCTGTTGTTCAACTTCTTCTATAACTAAAATAAACTTCTGTCACTAGGGTTACAATAAGAGCATTTCTGCAGCCGAAGTGATAATCCGCTTTGCTTTCCAAGCCTCCATCACGGTCTTGTGTATTGCGTGCCCCTGCTCGCTGGGATTAGCCACCCCAACAGCTGTGATGGTTGGTACTGGAGTAGGAGCCCAGAACGGCATCCTCATCAAAGGAGGAGAGCCATTAGAGATGGCCCATAAGGTAAGAAATGTGGGTTATTGTGACAAGCTTTAACGGCTGGTGTCGGTGGCATTTTGCCAATGGCTGCCTGAGCAGACCGTTACACGTACATGAACGGTGTATGATCAGTACATGGTAGTAAGTTTGGTTAAATTGGGTGGTTTTTTTGAGGAAGCTGTACGTTAAAGCTTTGTTCGTTGAATGAAATCTTCCTGTTTTGCTGCAGGTAAAGGTGGTTGTATTTGACAAGACGGGTACTATTACTCATGGGACTCCAGAAGTGACGCAGGTGAAGTTTCTAGTGGAGGGTAACCAGCTACCACATAATAAAATGCTGGCGATAGTGGGGACTGCAGAGAGTAATAGCGAACATCCTCTTGGAGTAGCAATAACAAAATACTGCAAAAAGGTAAGTTATTTCTACAGGAAAAGAGTAGTTTGTGTTATGGAAGGACTCTCTTGCAGTACTTAATATGTATGAATAGTTTTGTGTTATTTAGAAAGTAATTGATGGTATTCAGTTGGGAAAGCTGAAAATTGTGGAGCCCACATAAATCACTTAATGCCATGCTAGATGCGCTGGATACTCAAACTTAGGTTTTGATGATTGATTCAATATTCTTCTGCTCCTGTTAGAGTTAATTTGACTGCACTTTATTTTGTGGGGGGTTATAAATGCAGCATGCTTTTATATATATAAAAGTTTTCTCAGTTTGCATCCTTTTTCTTCAGGAACTTGACTCAGAAACCCTTGGGACATGTACAGATTTTCAGGTGGTTCCAGGCTGCGGCATTAGTTGTAAAGTCACCAATATTGAAGCATTGCTCTACAGGAGGAATAAAATGGTCGAAGAAAACAATATTAAAAATGTGACACTTGTGAAAATTGAGGAAAACACAGATGAATCAATGCAGCCTGCTTTGATTATTGATGCTGAACTACCAAGTAAGCTACCTCGGGTTTATAGAATAAAATGGCTAATTTTTGCCCTTGTGTCTTTAGGATCTTTAAGAACGACATCACTTTTTTTCTGCTCTGGAGAACTGGGCTTACATCAAGGCACACCTGAAATAGTTGGTCATTAGTTTAGTTCGTGCTCACACATCACTCGGGACATTTTGGTTAAATACAATTTGACCTTACATGTTGAATATGGGGCTGGAAAATCACACAGGAATTGTCTTTCAGCTCGCTCTGTTTTTATTTTGCTTCATCCCAAGTTACCATTTGCTAGCCAAAATCAAGTATATTTGTACAACTGACTGCTTTTCAATCAAGAACAGCTCATTTGTTAGATCTTTCAACTATATTGCCTTGTTACATATAAATTAGAAGCACTGAGAAAGGGACTCCATCCTTTACTGTCCTTTGACCTGTGATTTGTGGTCCACTGACATGGTAACTACCCATGACTGAAGAAACGTGTCTGTCTTGTCAAAAGCACGTGAAAAGATTGGTAGGGCAGACAGTATTGAGAAACACTTTCTTTCTGTTTGGATTCTCTGTAATGATATTTCTGTGCATACTGGGAGAACCTGAATAGGATTAGCTGGAGGGAACCTTCATGGTTATCCGTATGATGGCAGGATTGTATTTTCTTCCTTCAGCTACTATGACTTCTCAAAAATACTCTGTTCTCATTGGGAACCGGGAATGGATGAATAGAAATGGCCTCCTTGTTAAAAACGAAGTTGATAAAGCCATGACGGAACATGAGCGGAGAGGTCGCACAGCAGTTCTAGCAGCTGTTGATGGTAAGTTCAACGCTGTCTTTCTTTTATTCAGGGGTTGATTTGTCACTATTTAAACAGACAGTAACAAGTAGTAAGCAGTTAATACCTGAAGCAGAATAATGGGATGAAAAGAGATCATTAGCTGGTTTTATAATACTTTCATATGAGAGAGACATTTTCCTGCATTTTTTTAGTTGACAGGAGAGTTGGAAAGACTTCAGAGAGCAAAGGGGAAGAAAGGAGAAAGAAGGAAATTTTTTGTTGTTGTTGGACAGTCCATGCTTTGTATTGCCTTAAACATTGCTGCCCTGATATCTGTTCTCATTCTGCTTTTTACTGTTGATATTACTGTTTCTGGAATTGGTCTTACTGGGGGAAAAAAAGTTACATTTTTTTCCTAAAGCAATAAAGGTCTTTATTACAAACACATTATTTCTTTTTGTTCTTTTAGGAGTTCTTTGTGGCTTGATAGCTATTGCTGATACTGTGAAACCAGAAGCTGAGCTGGCAGTCTACACTTTGAAGAGCATGGGATTAGAAGTTGTCCTAATGACTGGTGACAACAGCAAGACAGCCAGATCTATTGCCTCTCAGGTAAGCTGTTACACATGTGTTTGGGTTTGAAGCTTGCTACAACCCACATAGAGGAAGCATGCTGTGTCGTGTTGATGTTGCTTGTGGCTGGCATAGAACCGGTCTACTGTGAAAAATGGTAATTGAAACAAGTTCAGAATAAGGAGGGAACTAAAGAAGCCTTTTTGAATGGAAACAGCATCGATTTTGAATTCAGAGCTATTTTCATATCAGCTGGGTTTGGTCTTTACCTCATGAGTGATAACATGTGACTCGGAAGGTTGAAACCCATTATTAGAGGCAGAAGCTTTGATAGCTAGTAGAAAAGCTGCAAGACAGTTTTGTACTTCTCTCTCTTTAGGTTGGCATCACCAAAGTGTTCGCAGAGGTTCTTCCCTCCCACAAAGTAGCCAAAGTAAAACAATTACAAGACGAAGGGAAGCGGGTGGCCATGGTTGGAGATGGTATCAATGACTCCCCAGCTCTTGCTATGGCCAACGTGGGAATTGCTATCGGCACGGGTACTGATGTAGCCATTGAGGCAGCTGATGTGGTTCTAATTAAGGTAAGAAATAAGAATGCTTCATTAAAATATGCTAAGAGGGGTTAGAAGGCCCAGGATGTCCTCAGAACTGGAGCAGAGGAGAGATTGTCGTCTTCATGTGTGTTTAGTGTAGTGGTCATTACCCTATGAAAAAAACTTCCCTATTTTCTGGGTACTACAAATATTGGGGTAATGCAAGTTTGGGAGTGGGCAAAGGAGGAAAAAGTGACCTGACCTTTGGCACACATAAATTATATTTCAGTAACATACCACAATACCTCCAAGGTTATAGTCACTTCTTCCTACATATCAACACCACCTCGACAGAAACGGTGGTCAGTGTCTAGAGCTGTCCTGTGTGGTGCTGTACGTATCGTTTGGATTACAAGGACATCTGGAATAAGATTGGCGTTGATTGTATGGACTCGATGCAGACAGACTAGAGCAGCCTACAGAATACGCACTACACATCCAGTGTATGGTAGTTAGCTTTAAAACAGGAGTATGATGGCACTACGTGTATGCGGTTTTTTTTCCTCTCTTTGACTTCTTCAATAAACATATTAACTTGCAGGACGACTTGATGGATGTGGTAGCAAGTATAGATTTATCGAGGAAAACTGTGAAGAGGATCCGGATCAACTTTGTCTTTGCACTAATTTATAATCTCATTGGAGTTCCCATAGCTGCTGGTATGTGAATGTTTCCCTACAGTAACAAGATTGTGCTCAGTGAGTAGAAGATTGCAGTGATTTACTATTGTGTGGAAGAGTATCTGTTTTCTTTATTTCTGACTGTCAGTAAGTGCAGAGTTCTCTGCCTGGGAACACTGCAGCGGTACATTTGTGAGCTGTCCTCCTCCCATGTTACGGCTATTATGGATTTGCTCAGCACATGAACATAACTTTAAGATAAAAGGTTTATTGAATGAGCCTGATCCTGTGAACAAGCAGTTTACTGCAAGGTGGGCAAGACGTGCCTGCCTCTGAATGTGACTGCGTAAGTCACACATCCAGGTAGGTTCTAGCTGAGGTAGTTAGCATTAAACTAAAATCCTATTTATTAATGTCTTGAAATACAACTAAAATTAGACAGTCCATGTGAAATTTTATGTGTTAATAAATGAATAATGCTGCGTTCCTGCTCTGAAATTATTGCTGTGTTCTTTTTCTAGGTGTCTTCCTGCCTATTGGTTTGGTTTTGCAGCCCTGGATGGGATCTGCAGCCATGGCTGCCTCCTCTGTTTCTGTTGTGCTTTCGTCTTTGCTGTTAAAGATGTGAGTGCGAGCAATTTTGTGGTTTGTAATTTGGATTGGAAGCTGAGGCCTTTCGCTTTGGGTGGCAGAAAATAAGTGTGGGACTATGACAGATTTCAAAGCTGTGTGAAGAACAGTTCAGGCAGGTCTGTGTTTAGCAGCAGTTGGTTTTGTTCTTGCTTGAGAAGACGAGTCAGTTGGTCCAAGGCGCTTCAGACAGTAGCGTTTAAAAATGTTATTTCTAATGTGAAGAGAAATGTACAAATCAGAAGTGGGTTCAGAATGGAAGATTCCCTGGTGGCCTTTGTATATTTGTGAGAAATCTTGTCAGGACATGCTGCCTTCAGAGACAATGCAGCTGTAAACACCACCCTGAGGACTGTTGCAGTAAGTAAACCAAGCTGCTGCATTTGTCATTGCGTTATTCTTCCTTACTCCACATGCAGTCCTGAGGAGAAGGATCTGGGGGTCCTGGTAGACAGTAAATTATCCATGAGCCAGCAATGTGCCCTTGTCNCTTCTCTGCAGAGTTTCAAGACCAGCCTGGATGCAGCCTAGGCATTCCTGCGTCAGCAGGGCAGTTGGACTAGATGATCTCTAGAGGCCCTTTCCAACTCTGAAAATTCCGTGATTCCGCAGTTAGGAGTTAGTGTAGCACTGTGGCAGGAATGGTACCTCTTGCTATTTAGTTAATACACAAGGCTTCAGAAGGAGGAGAGTAGAAGAGCTGGTAAATGATAGCCACGGTGGTCCACTCTCAGTAGGTACATTTTGCCGATACGTTTTGCAGATGCTCAGCACCACCAAAGCAGTTAAATGCTGAGTGAGGCATATCAGCTCTACCTCTTCTTCTGCATCCTGGCTAAAAAGTTAGCCTTGCAAAATCTGAAACTTTCATTACTGCATCATAGATCAAATTATAAATGTCTCTGGTCTGTGCGTGATCATAGCACGTAGGCTAGTTTCTTTCCATATTTTAGTGTACTTTACTTCACCCTGAGATGTATTGTCATCTTTTGTTTCTTCCTTCCGTAGGTACCAGAAACCAAGTGCTGAGAAACTCGAGTTTCGGGCCCGTGGCCAAATGAGGCACAAGAGCCCATCGGAAATCAGTGTCCACATTGGAATTGATGATACTGGGACAGGTTCTCCTAAACTGAGCTTAATGGATCGAATCATCAATTACAGTAGAGCCTCTATAAATTCGCTCTTTTCAGACAAGCGTTCAGTGAACAGCATCGTTCTTAATGAACCAGATAAGCATTCACTTTTGGTGGGAGATTTTGGAGAAGATGATGACACAGCATTATGAAAGACTCGCTGCTCCTCTCCCACCCTGGCTAAGCAAAAAAAACCCCACAACCCTGAAACAAAATGACAAAACAACCAAAACAGCTGTCTAGAAGTCTGTGCACATACTGATCATTTCTGAAGGTTTCAGACGTATTTCTTCTTTCACGTAGAAAGCTAGTTTTTGCAGTGACTTTCCAGGGTCTTTTTTTTAAAACTAGACTTACCCAAAAAAATGCTGCAGGGGCTGTTAAGGCTTGCGAACAGGGCTGTGTTGCCATTCCACGAAGCTTGCAGTATAGCACTTTTTTGCAAAATGTCAAAATATAATTAAGGAAACTAAGGAACCAGAAACCTACTTCCCAGCCGTGTAACAGGCTACTTTATGCATGGTCAAATTTAGTACCATGTTAAAAAATTATAAATTACCGCATCTGCAAAATACTGAAGGTTTTGGGTTTGCAGATAGACGTGCCTTACTTGAAAACTTCCAGGACTCTCTTGTTTCCATAGCCTGCCTTCTACCAGAAATGGTTCCTCTCAAATGCCTTTTCTTTTTCCAAACATCTGATTTCAGCTTTTCACACTCCTAGCTTCAAATCATCTCCCGTTTGTCATCTGGATTCCTGCAAGGCAGAGATAACGGAGAGGTTTTGGGTTTGCTTTCTGCCCTCATCCCCACATTTAGCTCTCTCCATCCGTGCCCCAGTACACTCCTACTACTAAGATTGTCTGCTTGAAGGTTGAATGGGTTGGGAGGTTTGCACATTCCTAGACTCTTCCTGAGCCAAGAACTCCTGCAACATCTGCATACGGTATGAATGTGATGTGGTATTAGCCGAAATGTTTAGCTTTTAAGAAGGCAGCGATGTAGTTAGTGCTCGCTACCAGTATCTACTAGCGCTCCTTAAACGAACCAGAACAGTTTGGACCGGTATCACGCAGACTGCCTTTGAAACCTTTACAGTTCACTCTTTGCAGATATCTGACACCATCAGAGAATTTACTGTGTGCCAGATACTGCACTAACAGCAGCTGCTTGTAAAGATCAGTTCAGTGTCTGTATACCAGGAATGGTCCAGACTCCACTCCACAGATTGATCCAAACCTCTGTTGCTTGGGATGTCCGGATCCAAGCTTTGTGAATTAAGACAGTCTTTGTTTGTTACTGAACTGAAATACCAAAATGCAGGTTTTGATCATTAAATCATGAATATTAAAAATGTTCTCAATGAGAAATAAAGGTGTCTACTGCCCAGTAGGTAGCTACCTGTTTGTTACTTAATAAACCTCGTTCTTTAAATACTCTGCTGAGACAGCTCTCTGAAGTAATTACGAGGTTTGATAATGTTAAATTGCATTACAAAATACAGGCCATGGTGTAAACGTGTAATTCCAATTTGTACTCGTAGAGGAGAAATACTCAGTCTGGAGTACGATAAAGAGATCTCTGTAATGTTCTCGTTTTTAATTTAAGTCTGATGTCAGTGCATAGATTGTGTATGTAAAAAGTCCTAAGTAAACAGCTTTTGCATGTTATCTGAGAACTACCAGAAAAATACCAGTGTATGAAAACTGAAGAGTTGTGCTGTGGAATATGTTGTTAGTAAATCAGTATACTGGCTGTATTGCCATGAGGAGAACAACATAATTTGTTGCTGACACTAGTTTAAGAAACAATATTTCTGTTGCAGGATTTAGGTTCTTAATATCTACATGAATATAGATTATTTTTTTTAAATTAGATTATAGCTATATGTATATATTGTAGTATTAAGAAATGCTGAGATACATGACTGCAAAGCCATTCCACAAGATGTTCTTGGTTTTCAGCAACAAAGCTGTTTCTTAGGATGTGGATAGTTACCTAAAAAGTGTTTGATCGTGTTATGATGGATTTTTAGTGCTTCACGACCATGCAAACTGTTCCCAAAGCTTTCAGTTTTCTTGTCTGTACACACTCATTCTCGGTGGTGATCTTGGCAAGATTCTGCAGGTGAAGGGGAAGTGTTCTACGTATTTTTGTCTGGATTGTGCTGATGGGTGGTCTTAATCGTGCCGTGAAGACACGAGGCAGGTCCTAGCATGCTTTCCCATGGGAGTTTGACTACTGCAGGTGCTGGTTATGGTATGTATGGCTGTAAAAGACACATCACGCTCTTACTGCAGGAAATAGAGTAGTAATTTCGGGTTAAATTCCTGGTTGGTAGGTAAAGCAGCGTGAAGAATTTGTTAAATTATTTCTAAATATATTTTTAGATTACTTGGCTTCGACCTTTTGTTGTCCAGATCGTACGTAGGTTGAATGTTTACGGTAGAATGCTGACTTTATCACCAACTTTTTCCCAATAGAGATGTTTTTCTAGGCTTTTCCGTTTTCTGTGAAACCCAGCATTTGATCCAGTTACAGCAAAATAAGACTACTTTTCAAAACTAGGATACTTAATGAGGTGCAGAGATGATTATCGGGAAATAAGGAACAGTAAAATGCCAGCTGAGAGGAAATGGGATAGCAGCTTGTGAGTGCAGTTAGAGGAGCAAACTCGAGAGAGGAAATAATTAAGCTAAAGAGCAGTGTTGGCCCTAGAATGAATGGGTATGAGGTGGCTGTGATAAATCTAGGCTTGAAATCAGCTGAAGCTTTTTAACTACACCAGCTGTTAGGTTCTGAGACAGCTTCTCTTAGCGCTAGCATGGGTGGAAGGCAGATCAAAAGGTGTGTATGAAGTGATGCCAGCAAAAGCAGTGCTCAGGGCTTACTGACCCAGGAAGGCCCTTTCAATCCAGTCTGCTTCTTCAGGAAAATCTGTCCAGACTTGTCTTTTGAACTTGGATTTAGTACACAGTGTGTTGGGGTAACATATAGCTGATGAAGAAATTCAGAGTCCAGATCTTTGAAAATAGATTGTCTGTCCAACACCCGCCCCATAGGTGTGATACTGACTTGCAGAATGTTTATCATGTGATTAAAAGACTCTCTAAGGTGCTTTATGTTGAAGAACCAAAATATTTTTCCGTTTGAATGTACAGTGCAAGTGAAATAATGTGGGAGCTAAATGTTTTCCCAATGTAAATGTTCTAATATGTAAATATCTTGCTCCTGTTAGAGACTGTTTGGATTCAGGAATTTAAAATATGACTTGGAAACACACAGTTACAAATGAAATTATGTATTACTAGTTTGTGTATTTTATTGTTTTCTGTAACTCCTATTTATAAAACCTGTGCTGTATTTAAAAAAAACAAAGTACATATGCTCGAGGCTTTAAAAATTGCTTTTTGAATCCTACCAATAAACTTTTAAAAGAGTAGACAGTTGAAATTTTATATGAAAAAGAATGTGAAGCTGAAAAAACACAATGGAAACAAGCAAGCATTTTTATTTATTAAAAACTGGTTTGTTTGGGTTTTTTTCTTAGAACTTCCAACAAAATGTTTTAAACTTGTTGGTTTTTTTTTATTATTATTCGATTTTGGTATGAGGAATGGAGAAATGAATGCTGTTGTGGAATGTTAATTTTAGTGCTGTTACATTTCTTTACATCTAGAAATATGTAGTCTCACGCTTCCTATTCTTTTAAGACTCTGCCTCCATCATTGTAATGACAATTATAAGCTATATAATAAAAATGTAACATCCAAAAAATGGTTTAAATCGTGTTCTGTGATGTCCTTTAAATACTCCTTTTGCTGGCTTAACAGAGTCTACTGCCAGCTGTGTAAAACTTCCCCCCCATTAAAAGGCCAAACGTGGCACCTCGGGGACAGGATGATGTCATGTTGCCCTGCAGGAGGTTGAGATGTGCACGTACAGGACAGAGGTTCTGAAAGCAGCTTTGCGTGTCACGCGCGCTTCATCTTCCCCAAGGAAGAGCGCTCTGGGTGAAATGGGAAAGGTGGAGCAGTGTTGCTTTTTGCTTTTCAGCAAAAGGCTGAAGATCAGGGTTTCTTACACGCCTTTCCAGCTCTGCTAAACTGCGTGGCCTTGAGGAAGACGCTTGGCCTATGTGAAACTAGGGCTGTTGGCAAGCGGTATTAGTGGAAGTTGGGAATTTGTGGAATAATCATCACTTAAAGAGCATCACTGTATTACAGAATCGTGGAGCAGCTGAGGCTGGAACAGACTGCTGGAGGTCACGTAGTCGAAACCTGTCAAAGCAGGTGAGCTACAGCTGGCTGCCCAGGACTGAGATTTTTACTATCTCCGCAGCCTCTTTGGGCAGTCTGTGTCAGTGGTCAATCACCCACGCAGAAAAACAGTGTTTTCTTATGTTAGGGTGAAATGTCCCGTGTTTCAATTTGCGCCTGTTGCCTCTTGTTCTTTCACGAGGCGCAACTGAGAAGAGCCTGGCTGAAGTGCAGTGGTTTATGCAGACACTCTGTGTCCCAAAGAAAAGTGCCAAGCATGGAGTGGTGGAGAGAATTCCATGTGAGTGCCCCTGTGTTCCTCTCATGGAGATGGCTGGGCTCCCATCTCCAAAATAATCATTTGGGTCAAAATCTAGCACAAATCTCCTGCCAAAACCTAGACACTATGCTGAACAGTGTCTGAAGCAATGAGGAGCAGTAATAGAAGGAGATCCCCTTGGCCTTGTTAGATGAGGTCCTGGCAGCCTGACTAGTCCCCAGGTTGTGGTCTCTGATGGCCAGTGCATCTCCAGGGGCTTTCTACCTTCAGTTTGTCAGGATAGAAAACAGGTGTGAAGCCTGAACAGGTCTTATATTTGAGTTTTATAGAAGCATCGCTCAAGCATTTTAAGTAAACAATGGCTGAATGCTCCAGTACTCCTTTGAGCTGTTGTTTTTAATTTTTATTTAAAAAACAAACAAACAAACCACCACCCACCCCAACCCCCCCCAAAAAAAACAAACCCAAAAAACCCTGCTCTGTCCAAACCACTTCTCGTTCCTGGTGTTTACCAGGCTGCCTCTCCACCATGCCTTATGCCTGATTGCGGGTAGATTGGCCAGGCTGGCTTCTAGAGTTTTGTGGCACCATTTTTATTGTATTGCCAGAAGAAAAGCTCCTTTTTGATTTTTTGCTGGATTGCTCAGGCCAGGGTCCCTTGGGATCTCAGCTCATCTCTGCCTAGCGGTGAGTCAGTCTGAGTTGGAGCCAGGGCGGGGGTTTTTAGTGTGATGATGCACGATGAAGACCTCCCCTACTGTCTCCTCCTTCCACGTCTGAGATATCCAGCTCTAGCCAAGCAGTGAGTTGAGCAGATCCTCCTGCACTAGGGAAGCGGCTGGGAGAGCGTCCACAAGACCGCGCTGCCAGGGAGCGTGGACTAGGAGATGCATATCTGAAGCTAGCTCTAAATGAGCGAGGCATGGGAGATCCCAGGGGCTGTACAGACATGTTTAGTGACCACTAATTTTAGGCAGAATAAGTCTTTGTCTTCACTAGCTCTGTGTTGTGTAGAAGACTAAGTTTGCATCCAAGTCTTTCCAAGATGAAGAATTTCACTTTCAATTAAGACACAACCCTGTAATTTCATGCTCTTGGCCTGACTCTCACTGGCCTGATGTGCCCCAACAGGTGTAGAGACCTACAGTTTTTAGCACTTGTGGTTTTGAAAATACAGGCTTGTTGCACAGAAATAGTAACCAAAACATTTAGGTTTGTTTAATTTAGGCATTTAGTTATTTTGAGTTAAGAGACTGTGTGAACCTTCTCGTTTCAAATTGAACAGTGTATTTTTAGCTATGATGAATTAAAAAAAAATAAAATTTCACTAGAACTTTTTTTTGGCATATATATCCAGCTAGAGTTTTGCAGCAGACTGTTTAGTGAAGTGGATCAAAAGCACCTCAGTCTGCAGCCTCAGGCTTCTGTCACTGTGCCGAGGATGGAACGATACTCGCCGTGTAACTTGTGTAAGGAAAGTTTGACTAAAGCCACAGTCAGCCTCCCACGGTTCAAAACACATCTCAGCCTCAGTTAGGATACGATCAAATATTTGTTTTCTAACATCTCTTGTTTTCCAGCAGCTTTATAGTCATAAGGCTAAAATAGAATAAAATAGGCTATATCAGTGAAAGCGTGTTTTAAGATCTGAAAAATCTTTATCTTTTGAATCTCATGGAAAACAGCTTATTTTCATGAGCCAATCCAGACTGGCCAACCTAGCTGCGATGTCACGGTACGATATCACACAGCAGCAAACCAGGCCTTTATACCTGCTGCAGGGAACACAGCCATATATCCAAATCACCTGATGGCACTGGTAGTGTTAAATATCTTCCATAATTGGAAGTCTTTTGTCTAACACACAATAGCATTTCCCTTATAAGCTGTACTTCCCAGATTCTGGTATCTTGGCAAGAGAAATACCCGAGTCAAGTAAGTTACCCTGATGTGAAGCTGCACAGCCTCTCTGAACAGAAAACTCATCAGATTAACACATCTGGATTTTACGATTATCTCAGTTGAAGGTTCTATAGTTTCAGGGAAGATCACTGATTAATCTGGAGGACCCTGATCTGGAGTCATTGAAATGTTTATAACAACCTGTATTTAAAAAAAAAACAAACACAACCAACAAAACCAACAAAAAAGCACCCCAAAAAAACAAACCAAAACCCCAAACAAACAAACAAAAACCCCCAACCAACCAACAACAACAACAAAAACAGAAAAACCCAAAAAACAAAAACAAAACCCCAGATGCTCATGAAGTAGCCAGGAGTCCCCAAATCCTGTGTCAAATGCTCCTGGGAACAAGGTATGATACAAAAATCTCTGCATTCATGTGGCCAATATACATCATCTGTGATTCAAGTAACGCCAAGTTTAATAGATAAAGAATTAGAAATTATTAAGACTCCCAGAATTTGAAAATGCCTCTCATTCCCTGAAATCTGACAAGTCAATGATGTTTCCAAAGTGAAAACTCTGAGTTGTCACAGTAAATTCTATTGCAAGCCACTGATTTCAGTTTTACATTAACTCATACAGGTGTTTCCCACAGCAGCCTCTCACCGGCCTCGTACCCCTTGGTGGCAGCAATTGCCTCTGAGAGTGGTGAGCAGAGCTCTCGCATTCACCGTTTCCGCTTTGTTGGGAAGAAAAAAAAAAAAAGGTTAAACTATTTGGATCAAATGCAGGTTCATTTTACCCTGTATGAAATCAGTGGAAAAAATACCAGCTTCTAGGGCTCTGATGGAAAATGATATAGTAGATAATGGTAGGATTAATGTTATTCTAAAACTTATTTTCTTGTTTGGCATTACGGAAGCATACAGAAATACTGTATTCCAGCAGCCCGCCATAGCCAGGTACTCCACTGGTTAATATTGGAGCGTCTGCAGCTGCTGCCTGAAAAATCATGTTTTCAGGCCTGATGGAGTCTGTTTTACCAGTGCACAGTTGCTGCATAGATTTTTTTTTTCTGTAACCACTCCATAGATGCTTTCATTTTCATACGGCTACATTATCGTCTTTTAATATGTTCTTTTTTTTTTTTCTTTTTTTTAAAGTAACGTTTTTAGAAACCATCTCTGCAGAACAGTTTGACAAGCCCTAAAGGTCAGGCTTTGATTCAAAATTCAGCATCTGTCTTGATACCCGAGCTGCGCTACTGGCAATGTTATTTTTTTTCCTTCCAGTTGACTGGATAATTTAAGTAGTAGCTGTGAATTTGTATTATGTCTACTATGTCATGAATGAAAACTGCTGAAGAGGTAAGATTTTTTTTTTGCATCCCATTAAACAGATCTCTAAAACAAATTTCTTGCGGACAGTTTCAGAACTGTACACATACATGTCAGATGCAAGAAAGAAGAGACAGTGTGTATAGAGTAGGATTCTTCAGCATTTTCAGTTTAACCCTCCATCCAATTTTATACTTGGACAGACCCGAAACCCTTCATTCCCTACTAATGTTAGAAATGAGATTGCATACAATTATTTGCCGACCTGCTGACATTAGGCAGGTGATGGGAACAGCCAGGAGATGTACACATTTATTCTCTGGCTACAGCAGTGCTAGAAGCTTAGAATTTTGCCCATGCTTCAGGCTGTTTTTTCCACAGTGCCAGACTGGCTACTTAAACTCCATCTCCCAACAGATGATTAAAAGGAAGAATTACAAAAACGAGACAAAGCTGGACCTGGTGAGAACATACGGGATTTGTGTTCACATAAACTTTAATCTTCAGAGCAGTAGTCAGTTTGCGGGTATAAATCTTAATATTTTTGCCTAATTTGGCCTTAAATTCCAATGCTCCTAGCTAGTAACCCTTACAGTGCAGTGAGTGCTTTACGATCACAGATGGAGGCAGAGGCCCTGCCTCGCCCTGAAGGGCAGAGAAGTTTGCCAGCAGGTAACTTCACTTTTTATTTAGGATAAAAAGGCAAAAGCTAACCTTGTGCATGCACACTGTAACAAATCCCTTATAATTTCCCTACCTCTCAGTCTTTGCTAATTCCATAGAGCCACAGCTGGCTGATAACTTACTGAGTACATAAACGAATATTCCCTGCTTTAAAATGCTCAAGTTCAAAGTCGGTACGGTCACCTATGGAGGTGAACTCAGTAGACACCCATGGTGAATGCAGAATAGCCTGAAAATAATATCTCCTTTGTCCAAAAGGCCAGATCTGCATGAGCAGGAGAGCACTGCGAGGAGCTACTTCCCATTGACAATTTCAGAAGACAAAAGCCGAGCAGAACTGAATCGGTGCTTCCTCCTGTCTCCTCTCTTTTACTTGGTGGGTTGTCACCTCCACAGCCTGCCTACCCTGGAGCACCCGAGCTTTGGTTTGTGCTGTGAGAATTTGCCCTCATTACGGAGGTATGAGAGAAACTGAGGAGAAAAAGACAAGATCTGCTTATTCCTTCAGTGCTCAGTGGTTTGGGAACTGAGCAAATTACAAATTAACAAAGCAGACTTGTAAGTTCCAAAGTTTAAAATAAGCGCAATTAAAGAAATATATTTAAACATAATAACGTGGAAAGCCTATGAGTGGATCAGGCAACTAAAAATAGGGAAAGAGCACCTGGCAGAGTTTTGGGGAGGAATTTTCTCGATGAGAGGCAGAGAAAAACCCTTCCGTTGCCCCTTGCAGGAACCGTGAAACCACGGAGAAATATTGGTAGAGCGTTAACATTTCCCAGTGAGTTCTCACCCACCTTCCCCTAGAGGGCCCTGTTTATTAAACCTCTGGTTTATTCTATTCACTGAACACACAGTTCAATGGCAAATCTATTGGGAGGGTATAACTGGGGAATTGTCGTCTTAGTAGCTGCTGATTATTGTTAGACTAATTTGTTACACATTTTTTAAGTAGGCAGAATTAAAGGTCAAAAGCAAGAGCTGATTGTATTAAAATAGATAAACGTACAGTTAAGATTGATGAGGGGATTATGTCTGATATTGAGTATGAAAATACATGCCCCAAACACCGTCAGCTTTGATTATCCAAGAAAATCTGTATTACAAATCAATTCAATGGATTTTAAATAATAAACTTAAAAAAAAATCTTATTTTTAAACTGTGGTATTAAAACCCCATAGTGAAATACGTGATACATGTGTAAAAGCTTTAATATAAATGGTCTTGCTCTAGACTTATTCAGTGCTGCTCTGTTTCTGAAATCTAGGTGCATAAGGTTGAGAGTCAGCATTTGGGGGGGAAAAAAAAAGGCCATTTCTCAGTCTCCTTCCAGAATTTCTTCCATCTCTCTCAAGAATGCTCTCTTATCTTTCCTACAAGATACACGTGCTTGAATATTGCACTACTGCAAGGAGAAAAGAAAACTTAGAACTTGTGAAGTCTGTTTTTAAGTAAAAGCTTAAAATGCAGGGGGTGGTTATAAAAGCAGGAAGTTTCTGAAGACTGGGTCATGTGATACAGATGAAGATGCAGATTATTGGTCTCCAAACCACAACCCTTCAGTTTGATTCATATAAATATGCAGGCCAGTGCACCAAAGCCCATGATCTGTCTAAACTTGCCACAATCCTATTTGTTTTGGTTAAAGGAAGCAGGCAGCATCACGCAGGCGATGTCTATGTCAGTCTAAAGTACAGCTTCTGTTTCGTATTCCTAGAATTTACTTCCTAGGATGGTCACAGGTCTTAATGCCAGATCCTTGGATTTTTTCATTACCAGCCCTTTGCCCTCCTGGCTTTGTTGTACTGGTTAATTTAAAAGTACAGATTTTTGAACTGTTTGCATGGGCTTTTTTCTTTAAATATTTGCAGTATATTCTAAATATTTCGCAACAGGAGGGAAGGACAGAAAGGTGACTCAAGCGTGGAAATGAGCTTTGAGTCTCGAACATGTGTCTGTAATACTTCTCTGTTCTTTATAACCTCTTTATAACTCACAAATTCTGGTGTCCTGGCCATATCCCATCTGGAATTATGTTCTGGCATTGCAAGTTCTCGTGTGACTTCCTCCCTGTTCCCCTACCTCATCTTCTTCACCAAAAAATGGAGAAAAAGCAAGCAAGCATAAAACCAGAGTACACCTTACGAACTATGGCTGCAGTTCTGCCCAAAGCAATAGATCCTTATAACCGTGCAAAGCGTCTGATTTCAGGTGACCACAGACTTCTTATACGATACTCTACTAGCCTATTATATCACGTAGTTGTAGTGGAGTTAGTCCTATTGAGTGTTCTTGGTCGTTTTTATTTATGGCTTGCTCAGTCCTTTACTCCTGAATGCCCCCTTCTAACCGAGGATTAGCAAGTGTCCCACTGTCCCCTCTCCTCGGTCAGCTGTGGTATCTTACATTACTGTGGCTGCTCGAGTTACTGTGTTCATGCCACACACCGTGACATTTCTCCGCCATATTTTTTTATCCCTAGGAGGTGGCACACAAGCTTTTTAAAATAAAGCCTTGTGCTAATGAATGAATCCATTTACCAGGGAAAGTAATAGGTGATGCAAGCATTCAGTTGTGGACTGCAGCTGAAAAGAGCCTTCCTTTCTGAGTCAGCATCAAGGAATGTTGCCTTAGAACAAAGCATCACAGCACAAAGTAGAACGGGGAGAAGGAAACATGTAATTTCAGAACAGTCAAATAGTTACAGTTCCTGTGGATCTGGAGTACCTGTTCCTTATCTTCTTACCCAGAGTCCCTTTAACGTGAGCATTTGTTCACCTGCTGTCGGTTATGCTGCAGGCTCTGCAGATAAAAGCAGCTCTTAGCAGCTGTGCTTGTGCACGGGCAATCCCTGCTCCTGAGACAGCTCTTTTGCTGACTAACCCTGGAAGGGGATCCAAAAATGGAGCACTCCCAGATGTTGGGAAGGCTGGATTCAGGACTAATTTAAGAGTTGACTCCTGGGCCTTGGGGGATACTGTATCAGTATCAATACTTACAGACGTCCTTGCCCACTGGTGATACTGGGAGGTCTGTCCAGGTCCTCTGGTTTACAGGGACCCTGCTGGCTATTGCAAGTTCAAGGCTGGTTTACTAATTCACAGGAGGGAGCCCCGGATATACTCCAGATTTACTCTGCAGTCAATTACTGGACCCGATTTAATTTGATTTATATCTACAGATGATAAGCTCCGGTGACACAAACTGGTAAAATAAGGTGATGTTTGCTGGTCTTCTCCATCCTAGTAAGTGACCACCTAATAAGTGATTTCACATCACCTATTAGTTTGTTCCCACTTGTGTTATTTCAGCTTTCATTGCTGTTGGGATTGTCATATAATTTGGGTAAAGTGATGTCTCTAACCTGTTTTGGAGGCCCATCCAGGCTTTTCCGAGCCTTCTGACAAGTCTTGCTGCAGGAGGCTCCCACTCTTCTGCCCCAGAGCCCACGCAGGCTGGATCTTTTCATCCACGTGTGAGCAAAGCATTAGTTTGGTTTTCTATGTATCTTTGTACTTGTTTCTTGTAAGTACACACTTGTTTTCTTCTGTTTTGCCTGCACGTCACTTGCCTGTTGCAGGCTGTTCCTCCAAGTTCAGCCTTTCTGTCAGCAAAGAACAGATTTTATCAGGCACTCAGCTTGCCATCACCATTTTCTCAGCAGTGTCTGTATATTTAGTGAATGTGGCAAAAAAATAAACCTGCCAGCAAAGAGAAAGGCCTAGCCATCCTACAGGTAAAAGTCAAAAGACCATGAGCTCCTTTTTCATACAGCATACAGCCCATTGCATTGCATTATTGTCATACAACATACCATCCACTGCATCCCATTATAGACTATGCACATGTGTATATACACTGAGTTAATCAATTTTTTGACAGCACACACAAACCATACTTGTGGAAAGTGTATCCCTTTAAATAGTTGTTTTTTCCCCAGTTGTCTTGAAAAATATGACTCTATCTAGGTCATTTAAAAATATCCTGGGTGTTGTTTTTTAGTTAAGATGCCAGACCCGTGTATCGGCTGCGCAGGCATTTGTCCTTCATTTGAGGCATCCCCAGGGACTGACAGACATCCAACATTTATGGATAATTTACCCTCAGGTAAGACCCAGAACTATTAATTTGGATCATAGAATCACCTAGGTTGGAAGGGACCTTTAAGATCATCGAGTCCAACCGTTAACCCAACACTGCCAAACCCACCACTAACCCATGTCCCTCAGCACCACGTCTACCCGGCTTTTAAACACCTCCAGGGATGGTGACTCCACCACTTCCCTGGGCAGCCTGTTCCAATGCTTGATAACCCTTTCCGTGAAGAAATTTTTCCTAATATCCCATCTAAACCTCCCCTGGCGCAACTTGAGACCATTTCCTCTTGTCCTATCACCTGTTACTTGGAAGAAGAGACCGACCCCCACCTTGCTGCAACCTCCTCTCAGGGAGTTGTAGAGAGTGAGAAGGTCTCCCCTCAGCCTCCTCTTCTCCAGGCTGAACAACCCCAGTTCCCTCAGCCGCTCCTCACAAGACTTGTGCTCCAGACCCCTCACCAGCTTCGTTGCCCTTCTCTGGACAGGCTCGTTTAGAGATTGGAAACGAAAGAGAATTCATTTCAGTGAAATCTGACCAAGTACTCAAGGAGGAAACAAAACGAATAGCTGGTTATTTCCAAAAGCTGGAAGAAGAGTATTGCTGAGGGACTGGGCAGGTTTACGTTACCTGCAGGAACTACTGTGCTGTGTTTTCCAGAAAAAGCATTTTGTATGCATTTTAAATTCGTGCGGGAGCTCTGACTGCCCCGGGGCCCGGCCATGCAGTAAAGGCCTTTACCTTCCCCAGCGCCTCTGAGGCGGCGGGCGGCTGCGTGCGGGACGTGACCGGACCTCCGCGGGGGCGGGCAGGCCGCCGACGGGCAGGCGTCTCGACCAGTAGCGACGCGCGGCGGGCAGCGCGGCCCAATCGTTGACGGGCAGGGGCGGGGCCGGCTGGGTGCCGGCGGCGCCGGCGGTCGCTGCGGCAGAGCGTGGGCGGCGGCAGAGCGGAGCGGAGCAGAGAGGAGCAGCGGGTCGGGAGCAGCCATGTCCCTCTCCAACAAGCTCACCCTCGACAAGGTGGATGTGAAGGGCAAGCGGGTCGTCATGAGGTGAGGAGCTGGGGCACGCCGCACGGTGAGGGGAGGAGAGGAACGGCCCGGCCGTGCCCCGGGCCGCCGCCCCTGGTGCCCTTATCCCGGCGGCGGCCCTCGGCACCGGCCAGGCCCCGTGAGGAGAGCGGGGG
>VYXH01012049.1:48485-64959 GCA_013397275.1 Burhinus bistriatus
GGAGGGTTGCCTCCCGGCGATGGAGGCGGGTGGGGAGCCGCCCGCAGCCCGCCAGGCCCCGGCGGGGCTGACTTGTGTGTCCCTCCCCCCACTGGGTCCGGGCGGGCCTTCCTGCAAATCCAAAAAGCGTTGCAGTAAAAAAGTGAAACTGTAGCTCTGGCCAGCTACCCAAATAAACAGCAATTCTCCTTTTTGCAATAAGAATCGAATCGCGGGTATTCAGCACGTCCTGGTGTAAAACCCTAAAAAAGGAATTCATAGCTTAAAACATCAAGGCCTGCTGAAAGCCTGATGTTGGAATTGCTGCCAGATACTGGGAGATAAGGGCACATCCTGCTCGAAATACTCTTATTGTGGGATTCTTTGTCCAAGGTCACTGTCATACGACTAGTAAGTGTCTGTTACCGTGCTCGGTGAGTAGGCTGGTATAACAAAATTATAACTTCTCTCCCCTGTAGTCTGCGTCACACAGCTTGCTCTTTTTATGTTGTCTGTCTGTCATCTCATTTTGAAGTAGTTCTCTAGAAATTTGATTATAAGAAACTAGCTCCTGTAATGAGTACCAAAGAAGCTAGCTCAGAATCTGCTTGCGCTTCCTGTATGTGGTACAACAAAAGATACTTTATCTCTGTAACAAGTGTGGGGTTTTTGCCGTCTTTCTCTTCTTTCATTTTCTGAGTTGTGTTACAGAGAACAATCTTGTGTTGGCAGAGGATGGGTTAGCAGCTCTTTGTCTGATGGTTAATGGACATATCCGTCTTTGCAATTCTGTGATGGGCTACTAAAACCGAGCAAAACAGCAGAGTGAAACAGCAGATGACGTGCCGATCTTTGTGTTTCCCGCCTGCATCTCATTTCCCTGAAAAGAGTCGCCATGTGCTCTCAGTACTACTAAAATCGATACTTCTTTTTTTTCTTCTCGTATTCATCATAATTTTGGCATACTCATTTACCTGCTTATCTTCCAGTCCTAATGCTGAAGCTTCACGAGAAGTTGGGAATGGG
Organism: Burhinus bistriatus; assembly: GCA_013397275.1. Taxonomy (NCBI): domain Eukaryota; kingdom Metazoa; phylum Chordata; class Aves; order Charadriiformes; family Burhinidae; genus Burhinus; species Burhinus bistriatus. Next base: position 49,491 of record VYXH01012049.1, read on the forward strand.
GAGGAGAAAGGGTTCAAGGGGAGCTCAGATTGCAGTGGGGAAAAAGGGTGAGCCGGGTCTTTCTTTTGTAGCTCTGATGCCTCTGTAAAAGCAAACTGTTCTTTTATTCTCTCATTTTAGAATAGTAGCACGATAATGGTGCTTTTCTTTCCCCTTCTAGAATTAGCGCACTGTACTGTGAGGCTGCCAGTTCAATTTCTTTCTGCTCAGCTACTCCTGTTTTGCTGGCAGCTTTTGTCGTTCTTTCCATCTGTTTCTCGTGCTGAGCAGGCTACAAGAGAATTCAAGCAAGTTCCTGAATTGTGTCGCTCTTTAATATAGATACAGAATGATGAAGGGTAAACTGACGCCATATTTCACTTTCCTTGCTCTAATACGCTGTTACAGTTGGTTGCATGTTCCCTTCCCTTCTGTAATTTTGTGAGTAATTTCTGCCTTTGCTGTTACGCAACACAGCTTCCTGCTGCTCAGCAGCACATGGGCACAAGGTACGCTGGTGAGAAATGGCTCATGAAACTCCTCCCTTCCATCCCTTCATCCGGCATGAGTAGGGAAGTTACCTCTAGATCCACGTCAGGTCTTCCAGTGGGAATGCAATAAAGCCACAGCAGTCGGCTGCAGAGAGATTAGAGCTTCAGAGAACAGAAATTTGAAGTTGTAGGCAATAACGGGACAGCTTCCTTCAGCCTGCTTGCTTGCCATGGTAGTCCAACTACTATGAGGCCTCATTAGGGAACAGTGTCACTTTTCATGATTCGCCTCCTTCCCCTTGGAAGCTCCTAGCAGGTGATCTGAGAGCATGTTGTTTAAAATGAAAAGGTTGTGGGGAACTTGTTCAATCTCAGTTTTATTTCCTGCTTCAGCATCATTGCTACTGTGGTCACGAGCATTAGGATGTATTGAGGCATAGCTTTATTAAGTCATTCTACCAGATGTTTCTTCTCCATTTGTGTTCTATTATTACAAGCAGAAATTGCTAATAACATATTGATTTCAAAGCGGAACTTGTGTACAAGGCATGGCTAAAAATCTTATACTAATTGTAATATTGTTTTTCTAGCCAGCGCCTTTACTTGCAGGTTCCCTCACTCTTTGTAAAAGAAATTTGTTGAGTATTTAATTTTATTTCTGTTTTTTTTTAGGGTTGACTTCAATGTTCCGATGAAGGATCACAAAATAACCAACAATCAAAGGTGAGCCATAATTTCCATCCCAGATGGAAGCCCCAAAGTCTGTTTTCTCTCTGATTTTTAAGCCATTTCTGTTCGCAGTACCTGGAATGCTGCCATGATTAAGCTGTCATTGCTCATACCAGAATACTAAAGGTGTCTCAGAGAAGGTCCCTGCAGCTATTAGCAAACTACACTAACTACAAGGCTTCCTCTCACCATAGCTGCTGTGGAAAGCATGTAGAACAAATCTCTTAATTGTACAGTTCCTAAACTTAATTCTTTAAATACGGATGAAGTGTTAGGATCATTTCACAACCACATTCCTTTGCTTGTGTGTGAAAATTTGCTATGTTTGTTGGTACTATCCAGAAGACTGCCTCCCAGTTACGCTGTGGTTGTGTTAACTTGTTCGCTTATGTTAAAATAATTGCCCTAGTGGAGCATACAAAGACACAAGGTTTAGAAACAGTGATAACAAACGTCTGTCTTGCTTGTTTGCCACTTGCAGGCAGATGCCAGTTTTGTTCGCCACAATATGCTTGCTGCTCAACATTCCCCTCATCTCTTTATTGGTTGAGGATCACAGGCTAAACCAGGAAGCTTGGTAATGTTCAAGTGTGTCCTGGCATTTCTTAGCTACAAGCAATCAGCAGAATTTAGATTACAAAATGCATTTTACTTCCGTGTCTTACGTCGCAGGGAAGATAACAGTGCAACATATAAAAACATGCTGGGATGGAGAATTTTGTTGATGCTTTCTGGACCGTGCTTCAGGATTGTCATAGTCCCTAGAAGAGGAGTAGGTTGGGTTAGCTCCACAGGGAACGCTGTGCTTTGTGGGATGTGGTTAGTCTAGGCATTTGCTCCAGCAAGGTTAGGTTGCTAAGAAGTCCAGTCTCCCTTTTGAGACTTACCGGTGGTGATGCCCTGCTGTCTTTTGATGAGAGGTAGGCTGTACCATGTGAACTCCAGAGGTAGGATGAACTTCATAAGTAATTGTTCCGCACAGCTTTTGTGCTCCATTTCTTTTGTCATTTTTGAGGAACAACTCCCAGGGCGCTTGTGTAAGTGGTCACTAAGTCTGCTTGCCTGGTAAACTCTATTTGAATCCTTTTTAATTTGTTCTTCTCTGCCATTACAGAATCAAGGCGGCGGTTCCTACCATCAAGCACTGCTTGGATCATGGAGCCAAGTCAGTGGTTTTGATGAGTCACCTGGGTCGCCCGGATGGTGTTCCCATGCCAGAAAAGTTCTCCTTGGCGCCAGTAGCTGTGGAGCTTAAAGCACTCATGGGCAGGTGAAGTAGAAGAGCAGTCCAGCGTGCATCAGCCCTCTCTGTCGGCAGACCTGGATGCTTTCCTTTCTGAAAGGAAGAGTCACTGGTGGCATGACAGTGTATATCTTGTGATTGCAGGGACGTCTTATTCCTGAAGGATTGTGTTGGTCCTGAGGTGGAGAAGGCCTGTGCTAATCCTGCAGCTGGCTCCATCATACTGCTAGAGAACCTCCGATTCCATGTAGAAGAAGAAGGGAAAGGGAAGGATGCTTCAGGGAACAAGGTGAAACTTCAAGTCTAGCTTTTGTGCATGCCTGCTCTGGTTTTACTACCTTCTTAGTTGCAGATTAACAAGGAGCCGGCAGCCTGTCTAAAATGCTGTTTATGAATTTGCTCTCAGAACGGTGTCAGAGATCTTTAGTTTAGCGGGTCTGATCATTTGTACCATGCTGTGCAAAAATTTGAGTCAAATGCATTGAATTTCCAGGATGAAACAGGTTAAGTGAAAGGCTATAGGTGACTCTGCTGAAGGTGGTGTAGTCTGTAAAAGAAGGAAAAAGAAGCAAAATGGGGCTGTAGAGGAAATTGGTTGCTGCTTATTAGACTTTATTTTGGGATGTCTAAACCAAAACCACAAGGTCTGTTGGAGACAGTTTGTTGCCACTGGGAATATAAGAATGACACTTCTTTCTTTGTTATCTGGCTAAATGTTTTAATATAATATTTAAATATTCTGCAGCATAGGGATTATCAAACCCTTTTATAATAGCCTGTCTGCTCTTACGAGTAGTCATCTAGAACCATGCTGCCTTGCACCTCTGACATTTTCTTGAAGGTCAGGAAGAGTGCTTGCCCCAGACGGCTGCTTTTCTTAGCGATGGTGACCTCTTTGACTTACGCAGGCCTTGGCTCCTTTCAGATTCAGTGCGTGGAGTGGAATGCTGACATCTTGAGGTGCCCTTTATGGGCTGACACCAGACTCCTGTAGCTTAGAAAACTGGCCCAGAGAACTAGTAAGCCTTCGCAGATGGCTGTGAGAAATTGAGCAAGTCTGGAATTACTCACTACTAGAAGTGTGTGCCACTGAAAGCCAGTGTGGTGGCAGGGAGAAGTGGGGCAAGAGTCTCCTGGTTTTGTGCATTTCTGTAATTCTCAGGTTATTTAGCTGGGTGTATGCATACAGAAGCATGCATACAGTTGAGCACAACAGGAGAGGTGCTGTTGACAGACCTGTTTCTTCTCCTAACAGAGGTGAAAGTCAATGCTATGGAAATAGTGATGCAATACAAGACTGTGGATTACTAACTGGTGTTTAGAAACTGTGGCTTTCCAAAGCAGATCAAATGGTAGCAGTTCCTTCCTTCAGAGCCTCTTGTGTTCTGCTTACAGATGTTACTAGTTTTAACAGGACCACTTAATCTCTTTGTAAAGCCAGGCAATTTACCAAGTGAAGGAGCAGTTGACAGCATTGTTCTGTAATCTGTGTAGTCCCTTTGGCTTGTCTTCTGCTCAGGCTGTGTAAATAAAAGGGCACCCAAAGCCATGCTTAACCCATCTGCCATATGTTAGGGTACCTTCCTGCCATCATCCCCATGGTGTTGCATCTGCGTTCTAACAGAGGCCTCACTTGGGCTGGTGAGCTGATAAAGCAGAAAGGCACTTGGAGAGGTGATCACTTGACTGCCAGCCTGGGCTGTTGTTTAAACTAGGTCCAAGCAGTCACTTACTGTGAAAGTGAGCTCTGCTGTCTTTTCATGGTGTGTGAAAGAAAACTGAACTATGTGAGCCATCTCAGGAGAACTTGGTAGGATGGTTGGAGGATGGAGAGAAAGTCTTTTATCAGAAATGCTTCTGTTCTTGCCCACTACACGCTACGCTTATCTCCAGCATTCTGGTGTTGGCTGCTTTCACTGTGGCCTGTTGTGTGCAGTTGCTAAATCAGTCGTTCAGGAGCTCATCCTTTCACCTGTGGCACTTGGAGACCACATTTTGTTCATTAAGCGAACGTGAGTCTCTACACACCGTTTCTGTGTTACCTGTGTTCACTGCGCAAAACTGGAAATCTTGGAGACTGAAAGGTTGGTGGCGCTGTAGTTCATTCCTGCTCTGTTGATGCACTAGAAACTTGAAGTGAGAACAGTCCTCAGGCTTGCGATAGCAGTCTTGGGGAGTCTAACGTGGCGTTTAAACCATTTAAACATTTCTGTTGCTCCTACTGGACTGGGAAAAAGCATATGAAATCCAGTGACCCACAGGATGAACTGATGGTTTTCTCCAGCTGACCTTTCTTTGCTTTGGGTTTACAAGTCAGATTGCTGACTTTGACTTTAGTCATTCTTTCTCTTTTTAGATCAAGGCTGATTCTGCAAAGGTGGAGGCTTTCAGAGCCTCTCTTTCTAAACTGGGAGATATCTATGTCAATGATGCCTTTGGAACTGCCCACCGGGCTCACAGGTGTGTATCCATTTTACTTCCACAGGCTGAACTATGGAATGCCATGGAAACACATACAGCTTTGCCCCCAATGAGCTTTAACTTCCTTTTGGGCTTATTCCATTATCATTCTGCTGTGTTTGCTCCTGAATAATGGGTTTAGTGGAGGTAGTTGTCAATAGTGTACGCTCTTTCAAGTTTGCCTCTGGGAACAGGAGACAGCTGAAACTCTTAAGACTTGAATTGACTTTTTAGGCTTTGAAGATACAAAAATTTGTAGCTTAGGACTTACATAAATTTTCCTGCAATTACAGCAGACCTCTTTTCCAAAAGATTATTAGCTCCAGATTGATTATTTTCATGGAGCGTGTTTAGATATATGTACTTGCAAACTCTAGTGGTCCTCTTTGAGCTTGATTTCGTCTCTGCTTTTGCTATGTTTATTTGTCCCTCAGTGTTTTGGATCACTAGTTAACACTATAAATGTCTTGATATCAATATGTCTGTGCAAAAACAATCTCAGAAAGTAAGCGTGTACAGCCATCTTATCAAATGAGGAAAACAAGATCCTTGTGTTTGTTTTCATGCAGGTGGTAGCTATTCTCGTTGTTGGAGCTGACTAAAGGATTGGCTTTACAATGCTGTGAGACATAGGGGTGTTTGGACCCGTACTGATACAAAATTTTTCCTTTCTTCACTCTTACTTTTATTCTGCAGCTCCATGGTAGGTGTCAATCTGCCTCAGAAGGCTGCTGGCTTCCTGATGAAGAAAGAACTGGATTATTTTGCTAAGGCCCTAGAGAGTCCGGAGAGACCCTTCTTAGCAATTCTTGGAGGGTAAGACTGAAGAACATACCGACTCCGTATTTCTCTTTAACTCCTCTGTAAGAAATGAAAAGTTATTTCAGCTTGGTTCAAACAAGCGCTTTCCTTTGAACTGTACCTACAGTTCAGATTTGTAGGTAAGTCTTGACATCTCTATAAGATGTGGATTAGAGAGGAACTAACTGACCATGTCCCTTCCTGTGATGATACTGTCGGGGTCTGCTCATCGTATCTTCTGACCTCTTACATTCCCCAAATTGAGGTAGTCCACAGCAGTTTGTTGTACAGATGAACCAGAAGAGCTGTTAGATACACACGATGGCCCTGAAACATTGTCAGTGACCTTTCCTCCACGGTTCAGAGTACAAGCATCCTGCCAGCTCAGCACTCTGTAAGTTGACACGATCTGTCATTATGCAATGGTGACCTACTGTAGCTGGATGGGCCTCAGCTCTTCCACAGCAGCTAGCATGCAAAAAACCTTGAAGGTGCAAAACCAAGTGACTGCTTATATGTAGAAGTGATTTCCCATTGCTGCCAATTTTTGTCATGTGTACGCAGTTTAGCACTGTAGCTTTATGACAATGTATTTCAGTTCATCAGGTGAATTAAAATACTTTGCTCAGTAACACAAAGCTTGGACACCGTAACAGTCCTGTGTTCTTGATAGAAGTATGTGGCTTATTCCTGCTCTTTGTACCCATAAATGTGTTTTTTAAGGAGTAGTATTCAGTTCTCACATAAAGTTTTAAACAACTTCTATGGCCTTGATTATACTGAACAATGCTTTTTTCTTTGTATTAGTACCCTTCCAAGGTTTACAGCTGCAGGTCACCCATCAGTAAGTGCTATAGACTCCTCATTGCCTTTGATGGAAGTTGCAGGTATATCACCAAGGGAAAGTTTGTTAGTTACCTTGTCAGATGTTTGAGTTAGAGCAGCAGCTAGGATGGCCAAAATGTTTAAACATCAAGCCTATTAGTAAAGTCTGGAAGTGTTGTAAATCCAGTGGGAACAAAATAACCTTTTTTGAGAGGTGCATGAACAAGGGTGACCAGCATGTCCCAGTCTAGGAGCTTGATACTGAACTCACTGTGCGGCCAAGGACTGATGAATGCTGACTGGCATCTTAGTGAGTCACAGGAGGAGCTCTCAGAGCAGTTCAGAGCCAGAAAATACCTTTGTCTGTTTGAAGCACCACCGTTCCACTGGCAGTGCAGCTGGTTCCTAGGTGGGACAGCAGATCGAGCAGCTCTTGCTCAGTTGTACCAGAGGGAAGTCACACTTTGAAGTGGCATGTGGTCCAGCTGCAGGTTTGCTACTGCTTATATGTAACAAAACTGGGCCTAGAAGATGAACTGAGAACAACTGTACTAACAAGTAAAGTGGAAATGAAATGTGTTGGCAAAGAAAGACCATGTCCAGGAAAGTAATTCGGGGCCAGAAACGGGGTAAGTGCAAGGGAAAGAAACAAAAATCTAATTCACCTTCACATCTCTTTTTCCTTGGAGCTGCACACAGTGAGATGGGCCCTGCAGGGTTTTGCAGTGGCTCTGTCCCATCCCGTCAATGCTTCTTTACCAGTTCAGCTCCCACAGTGTAGCAACATAAACAACTCCATGGCTTAAACTGGGGTTGGCGGCTGGTTCACACCAGAGCTCTCCATTGTTGCTAAGGTTGAATTTGTAGAGGCAATACCTATTTCTTATGGTAAGGGCTGAAAGTGTTTTATTAGTGAAATTCATGTCATTATCTCTGTTCTAGAGATGGGGAAAATAAAACAATAAGAGGAAATGGTCTTGCTAATGCCACCAGGCAGGGCATGGTCAAACTAAGACTATAATACAAGTTTCCCGAGTGCCAGGCTAGGTTTAGCTTAGCGTTGTTTCCTAAGGTCTTTTATGGAGCTTTCTTTTAGATAACAACAAAAATTCCATACATGGCATTAAGGAGGGAAGACAGGAGACACTTGTCTACTTACTACCGCCTCTGCCATTCCTATACAAAGTAATTTTGGTATTGTTCCATTATCGTTTGCATCATGTGCTAAAAGCACTCATCTGCTTTTAGGCCGGGCAGTTCTGTAGCACGGATCAACCTAGTAGTTTGAAGCTGTACTCTGGGTGTGATAGGGTGCTGGACCTGGATGGGTTCCAGGAGCTGGGCATATGGTAGCTGGTACAGAGGATCTGGTCGGACGGCAGTTGTGAATGGCAGTGCTCTGATCTCTGCTCTGCCTTGCTGGACAGTGTGGGGAAATCGGGCTCTAAAGTGCCAAACGAGATTTATATTTAAATAGGAAAAAAATGGAGGGCTGAATAATGTAAACTGATGTTTAATGCTGGCATGCTGAGTTGCCAAATTCCCTTTCTACCCACTCCCAACAACTCCTTTGTTGGATCATTCTCTCAGAATGGCCTTGGCATGCTACAGTCATGATATTGCAATTACTGAATAGCAGTTGATTAATTCTGCTTTGATCCAAGAAGTCCTTGTGAGGCTTCATGCTGTTGTAGCTAAAGATTACTTGAGGGTAAGTTCAGTCTGAGGAGTTTTGGGCAGTGGCTACATTATTCATTCTTTTTCCTTCTCTCTCTCGCCAGAGCCAAAGTTCAGGATAAGATCCAGCTGATCAGTAACATGTTGGATAAGGTCAATGAGATGATCATTGGTGGTGGAATGGCCTTCACCTTCCTCAAAGTGATCAACAACATGGAGGTATGAAAATGCATCTGCTCCTAGTAAAGAATATGCTTCGAATGTCCCTGATATATTCTGGTGTTGGGAACTAGCTGTCTCAACTCTCTGCAAAAGTAGGGAGCGCTAAGTTGTTACTTGACAATCACTTCGCAAAAATTGGATTACTGCCTATGTCTAGCTATATGCTTTAAAAAAACAGTCTTTCCAGAATTGCTGTCTGAGAAGTTTTGCTTGACTGCTGCTTTTTTCTTCTGTAATGACCAGTAGCTAAACAAACACCTCTCACTTCTCCCAAATAATTTCTCTAGATTGGCAACTCTCTGTTTGATGAAGAGGGATCAAAAATTGTCAAGGATCTGATGGCCAAGGCAGAGAAGAATGGTGTGAAGATTACTCTGCCTGTTGACTTTGTCACCGCAGACAAATTTGATGAGCATGCACAGACCGGGGAAGCCACAGTGGCTTCAGGCATTCCTGCTGGCTGGATGGTAGGTTTTAATAGGCAAGGGACTAAAAGAAGTAACAGGCAGCAACGGGGTAGGAAGAACACCTCTTAAAAGAGCAGAAAGAGTAACTGTGATCCTTTGCAAATGTTTCTGAAGGCATTCAAGCTGCGTAGAGTGTGTTGGTTTAATGAAATTGAAGCCCTGTTGTTTGTCCTGAATTTTTAAGTCTAAAGAAGCTTTTGTGAGATTTGGATTAAAACAGCAAAATTCTTCTAAAACCTTCAGACCTGAATGCAGGAGAAATCCCTTTTATTTGACTGGAATTTAAGTAGAGTTGGCAAAAGTTTCTAACTAAGGCTTCAAGCATCTGACATTGATTTAAAAATGACTTATTTGTACTTGGAAGATAAATACGACACCAGGCTCCATCCTACTGCAGCAGCTGCTGGCAAATCTTTGTTCCTCACTATTCAGTGCATACAGAGAAACCCTTCATATCTGGGAGTGAGGGGGAAGCTTCTGAGGATCGCAGCTAGACAGTGGTGATTTGAGATGAGGGTTGGCAGTAAGTATATCTGTGGCTTCTCTTGCTTGTCTTAGGGGTTGGACTGTGGCCCGGAAAGTGTGAAGAAGTTTGTTGAAGTTGTGGGAAGAGCCAAGCAAATTGTGTGGAATGGTCCAGTTGGTGTCTTTGAGTGGGACAAGTTTGCCAAAGGAACCAAAGCACTGATGGACAAAGTCGTAGAAGTAACTGGAAAGGGCAGCATCACCATTATTGGTAAGTAGTTGTATCTATTCTCGTCTTTCTAAATGAAACAAGGAAGCTTCTGCTTGCCAGTACTATGTTAAAAATACTTACCAAATTGTTTTTCTTTCCTCGTATTTTCATCTGTCCTTCAGCTTGTAGATAGGCCTTTAAAAACTGCTCTATGTGCTAATGCTGAGTATTTGGGAGCAGTACCAGCCCGTAGCAAGGCTGTGGCCCTTAAGCTGAATAAAATCTGACTTTCTTGTGTGTTTCATTGATTGTTTGTACTACAGGTGGTGGAGATACAGCTACTTGCTGTGCAAAGTGGAACACTGAGGATAAAGTTAGCCATGTCAGCACGGGTGGTGGCGCCAGCCTGGAACTGCTAGAGGGTAACTCGATTTTATCTTAAGCTGTTTGGGCAAATCGGGGAGTTCTGGTTGCTCTACTGTGTGTTGATTCAAGAAAGCACAACAATAGAATGAATGTCTTTTCGGTTCCACCATGTGGAGTTGCAGTAGCTTTTAAGCAATGAGCTCCTCATTGCTCTTCTTTTGTAGTCCTCCTAGAGGAAGAGAGGAAAGAAAATGGAGTATTCTTGCAAACAGTGCAGTCTGCCACTCCCAGAAAGCAAAAATGCTGGAACAGAAGATAACACGGCCTTGAGAGTGGGCTCTCTTTTGTAGATGATCCCTGAGACATGCTAACCAGACTGTTTAAAATGCCCAGTTTCTGTTGGGGAAATCTCATTGGAATAGTCTCGAATTTTTGCCAGAACTCTCCTTTTCAGCGCATTGTTTGAAATTCTCTGGTTTTGGGGAGCCCTCTAGTGATCAGTTATGAACCTGCATGAGGGTACTTTGAATTCAAAATGGTGAGAATCTACAGGATTCTTCTAATGAGTTACATTGTACTCTAAATGAGTTTTCATTTCCTCTGGTAATTAGCTGTTTCCCAATATGTGTAAATTATCTAATGCTGTCAACTTCTCTGTAGAAGAGAAACTGCAATAAACTGCATTGCAGCTGTTAGTTTCCAGCAGTTATATGCGAGACAGAGCTTTTGTTTCTGTTGCCTAGGGAGTGATGGTAAAGGGAAAGAATGCAGATGGCTAGAAGGAAACACTGTGCAACCGATTTATTCGAAAGGACGAACTTGTCTAAGTTTTGGCCCAAAATGTGGTTTTGTGTGTGTGATCTTTTAAAAGTAACGGAAGTATAGCTAATTAGAAAAGCTTCTGAAGATTAAAAAAAAAAAGGCGGGGGGGGGAAACCTTTCCAACCCCCCAGCAAACTAGCGAGTTGTGAACAGTGTTAAAATTCAGTACGGCCACACAGCTTGAGCATTAGAAGGTACGTTTTCTGAAGGAAAAAGGGAAAAAAAAAAAAAAACCAAACCCAAAACCAGAATGGACTCCCTTCGTTATTAAAGTAGAAGAAAAAGTTTAAAATGCTTTAGAAAATATTGCGCTTTAACAATCTGGGCTCTCATCCTCAAAGATGAGCATATTCCTTGCTTCCATCAGTTGGAATGAGGCATGTAAGTATCTAGACCTGGGTGTTTTAGTCCCAGTAAAAGACTTGAGACTTGTAGGAGGCTTTCCTTCTTAATTCATTCTTAAAATTTCCACCACACACTCCAAAATTCTATTTACGTGCCACTAGGGATTGAAGAAAGTATGCAGCAACTCCCTAGATCCAATCAAAAATCTTTTTGCCATTAAACTTAACGGAAAAAGATCTTAGGTGTTTGGATCTGACCTTAGCAGAGACTTGGATAGAAATTTACCATTATTGTTAATTGAGAATTCATGACTGTGGTACGTTAAGAATCTGTCTGCTGACATAGGAGTGCAGCTGTGCGCTGGATACTCACTCCAGCCCTGAAAGGTATTGACTGCATGGAACAGTTTAAGTGTAACCCATATGTCTTAAGAGCCACAGTTGTCAACAGGAGTGCATGTAGAACCAAGCTCTTCTGTTTTTAACCTATAATTTCTGATTTATGTATATGTTTAAATGTTGCAATCGCAAGCGTGTAAAGCTTAGTTGTTCTTAGTTGTTTGAGGGCAGAGGGGTTCTTAACTTTATTTTTTTTTTTTAACTGCTAACAGGTAAGGTTCTTCCTGGCGTGGATGCCTTGAGCAACGTGTAGAGAACAGTATCGCCCCCCTTCCCGGTCCTGTGCACAGCCCCTGAGATTCAACACTTCAGCGCTTCTGTATTTCAACTCTGCGACAGGCAGATCACAGAATGTAAACCGAAACTGGACAGGGTTTGAGGAGAAGACAGCAGAGATATTTTACGACTGCAGTTTACATGATGTGGATTTGTCCACTGTTATCCCACTTGAATTAACGTAGTGAGTTTAAACTGTTGTTGTGAATTTAGAGTGTATATATTTATATTTTGCCTTTTCAAAGAGATTAATCCCTGTTAGACACGTCTGTTTCTCAGAAAGGAGTGCACTGTGTAGCTTCAATGTTCTTAGCAGGCATTTTCATCACTTGACACGGTTCAGAAACAAGAGGGGACTCCAGTTTTTTGGAGGCTGATTGTAATAGCTGCTGAATAAACATATTTAAAGTGCTCCAAGTTTCCATATGGTCCTTCTTTCCAATTTTTATAATGGTCTACATTAAAATATCTTCTTCCTAGCATCAGGAGTTGGAGATACTTTTCCTTTCTGCACCACTTACAGTATTTGTAAACGTCCTTTTATTTTTGTGCAGTGGATCTATAAGCACCAAGTCATCATCAAAGTGAACTTTGTTGGTAAGGAAGTAAATGGTTACAGATGTGCTGTTACGTTAAAACTTCCATGCCATCAAGTAATAAAGTTAAGATGAAATTTTGAATGTGCAAGTCTAGCAAAAAAAGTCCAGATTTAAGTGTTTCTCGTCTAGAGAACTCGCCTCATTGTAGGCAACTAATGTGTCTAATCTCAATATAGGGGAAACTTGGAAGACAGAGGCGGGTAAAATCTGACTCATGGGCAAACAGAACTGCAGTGTGCCGTTGCTCAAGTCTGGGGTCCTAAAAGCAGTAAAACTAGCATAGTAAAACCACGCAGTTGGACAATCAGGCGCGTGTGTGTGGCTTAAGCACGTTGCAGAACCGCAAGTATTGTCAGTGGAGGACCACCAGCACGGTGCAAATGTGTAAAGCTGGGATTTCCATTTTGAGTGTCACGCGTTGGCTTCTACGCTTGCTGCAGGACCTGGATGTGAGCACAGGGTGGCTCTAAACCAAACCCAGGACTACTTCAAACTCAGACTGGCTTCTGAGCATCCAAAAGTGTGTTCTGGATTATGTTAGCAGTCACGGCTCTGCTTGTAAGAACTGTAAGAAGATGCAGTGCTCCAGCTGAACGGCTTGTGTATCTTCCTGCTGGATCGGAGAAAAGCAAGTGATGTAAAGCAGCGATTGCCTGTTTTTATTTCTCCTGAATTCCCAGCAGTATTGTCAGGTTGCTTCCCAGGAAGTTTTGCATGGCCTGAATAGTATAAAGCAGCCAGGACAAACCATGGAGAGAATCTTTGAGGTAAGCAGTAAGCCACAACACAGCGTATGCTTTTAAGTTCATTTGTATGTATCTACATAATATTACCAGAACAAAATGAAAGCATGTGTTCTAAACAGACGCAGCCTATTTGCCACATTTTACTCGGTCACGGTGGGATGCGAATTAAAACCCAATAATGCTGAAGTGTGTATAAAGCTGTGTATGGGATATATACCCATTACATTTTAAAGCTAAAAGTGCCTATTGCAAAGAAAAGAAACTAGAAATAATGCAAATGACTGCAGTGCTGTGGTTTTCTCCTCCTCCTCCCCTCCTTTGTAAATCTCCCAAGCATTGTCTGATTACGCATGAATGATGCAGATTTTTGCTAGGATTGCTTTCTTGCTGTTGCTCATGTTTTCCAGGCAGGGGTGCAGACCTCCGACAGCTGCAGTAACGAGGCAAAGAAAGGAGCTGAGCTTGTCGGCCACAAAAAGACTATGGATTTTGGAAATCCAGTGCTACAAAAACAAACATTCCACCATGTTTTATAACAGATCGTTCTTGTCTGGCTCTGGCAAACAAGGCCTCGTGACAGCACAGCCCATTTTAGTGTCACTCTTACACCCCCGTGCTGCTGGATTCCCACGGAGCAATAACAGACGTGCCCTCCATAGCTCCTTTCTTGGTCTTTACAGTGAAAGGTTGGTGTGTGGCCGCTACCTCTGCTGGGGTTTTTCCCCTCTTCAACGAAAGCAACAAAACAAAGCTATCTGTAACCAAATATGGCAAGGAGTAGTAATGCCCCACGAACACAGATGTCTGCACTTAGATTTTTTCCACCTGACTTTGGATGCTTGCTACTCGCATCTTTAAACTGTCATTTTGTTTCCCTATGGCTTGTTTTAACTAGTGCAGTGTTCAGGTCTGTGCGCTCAACATAGCAAACCTTGTACAGCAAGGCCAGAGAGATACTCGGCTTTAGAGGTTGTGCAGAAAAATGGATGAAACATCTCACGGTGAGGCGGCAGGAGCTGTATACTTGATGACCAGCAGCTGATTACAGAGTTTCCAGGTATTTTTTTAAGCTTTGCCTATTAATATTTTTTTAGCAGCTGGCTATCGCAGTGGTAAAATACTCTTAAGGCATCTAGAGGTTCCTTTTCTCACTAAATTTGACATCCTCTGGAGTCACACTGGTTTTCCTAGACTATTTTTGCATGTGTTCTGACAGCTTTTCTAGGCATGAATCTTGGATGGTTCTGCCTTTACGTTTTTATCTTCTTTTTGTTGAACTTAAATCCTCAAGGCTGAGCTTATAAAAAATTCCAACATGAAAGACTTCAAATTTGTTGTCAACAAAATCAGCTCCTCTTAGGCCAAAATACATGAGCTCTCATACTAGTGTCTCCCTGCAAAATTTACAATCTACTGTTAATTGCAGAAGGTAGAGAAAGTGTTTCCATGTCCTAAAACGTACGATCAACAGTACTTGAAATTTCAAGTTAGTTGTAAAAATGGCAGTCACCCTGTAGCACTGGTGACTCAGCCACGTGCAGGGACATCAGCCCTGATGTGGCAGAGGGGGCCCAGGACATCTTTAATGTTGACATCCTTAATACGTGTAGGTCTGGCTGGCGTTAAAACATCAAAACTTGCCGCGGCTCTGCCTTTCCAAGACACGGGGCCTCCTGTGGGCAGCGGCCATTTTGTGAGTGATGCCATGCCGGAGGGGAAGGCATCCCCTTCTCTTGGGAGGGAAAGACGAACATCTCCACCCTCTCTTTTTCTCTGCGTTCCCCTTGACGCCTGCCCGCCTCGCTGTGCCTTACAGCCCAGGCGTTGTTTCACGGAGGACTTTTTCTCCTTTAGCCCCCACACCCCTGTGGGGCCCAGGCCTGCTGGAGCAGAGCTGCCTTCATGGAGCACCCGCCTGTACCACCTCTCCTCCATGGGCCGAGACGTGAGGACGGAAAGGAGCCGAGGGAGGCGGCTTCCCCCGCCCCAGGGCCGCGCAGCGAGGGCTGTTGTTCCCGCTCAGCGCCCGGGCGGGGAGAGCCGCTGAGGCGGCGGCGGGGCGGGCGGACTACGCTTCCCGGCCGCCTTTGCAGGCGCTGGCCCAGCGGGGGATGCCGGGTGCCGTAGTTGCAGCCGCCTGCTGAAAGTTAATAACTGAATCTGGGGTAGGCACTTCCCAGAGCTCCTCGGTGTCTCTCATTGCCATGCCGGCTTTGTCACCTCGGAGGGAAGAGGAGCAAGATGGATGAGCGGGCGGCCGCTGGGGCAGGCGCCCGCGGGGTAAGGAGTGGGTTCGGGGGGTTGGGGGGGAGGCTCGGGCCGCCGCTGCGGGGTCGGCTGGGTGAGG
>VYXH01012049.1:65004-77189 GCA_013397275.1 Burhinus bistriatus
GGGGAAGTCTCCTCATGGGCAAGCGGCGAGGCGAGGAGAAGGCTGTGAGGGCTTGCGATGGGGAGTGTTTGATGGGCGTTGTAGTGGGGACAGAGCGGTCGGTGCGAAGGAAAGAGCAGAGCCGTCCTGCCCCTTCCCAGGTCCATTTTCAAGCCTAGGTAATGCAAGGGGATGTTTTGCTACCTACAGCCCTGCAGAGGAGGTTCGGGGCCTCTGCCCCTGCCACAGCTGCAAGAGATGGTGCCTGCTCTGCCCTCCTCTTCCCTACATAGTCCCCGTCCCTGCCACCCCCAAACACCCGCAGGAGCTGATCCGCCTCTGCCCAAACTCTGAATTAAGCAGAAATGACTCCAAGTCCTCCTGCTTTGACCTCTGAGAGAACAAAATGCCAGTCTGTGGGTGATAACCCCCAAAGAGCTAAAAGCTTTGTGTTTGCATCCTTGCCTGCTAGAGAGTGGGGATCCCACCAGCCCCTCGAGGCTCTGGGTTTAGCCATCCCCGCAACTATTTCACGGTCTGCCCGCAGGTTGAAAGATTATGCCTTTCATTAGCAGACTGATTCAGGTAGGGCCATAAATATTCACTGTGAGATTTACCATGTAGTCGAAGCAGAAGCACAGATCCCATCTGTCTCAATTCCAGGGTACTTTTTGAGGAAGGTGAGGGCTGGAAGGCCAAATCTTTACTCTGGAGGAGCTGTGGTGGACACAGGAACTTGGGTGACCTTAAACACCCATTGCTTTTGCTTGATGCTGTAAATAGCTGTTATGGTTTGAGAAACTCATGACAATTTATTGTCGTTTAGACAATTATTCTATCACCCGATGACCCCTCCCTACCAGGGAAGGGGAACCAGGGAAAAACAAGGAAACACGAGGGTTGAAAAATAAATAGATTTAATAGGATAAGACTAAATAATTAAGATTAATAACGCTAAAGAACCAGTATTGATCCCGATAGCAGTATAAAATATATGAGGATCATATTCAGCCAATTCTATCAGTAGGAAGCCATGGACTCCCAGCAGTGGACAGCAAACGTCAGACACTGTAAGCGCTACGGCTTCGGGAGGAAGGGGAGGGCTCAGGGGTCTGGCACTGGGGCAAGAAGTTCTCTGGACTGCCACTATCAAGGGAGAGAGAGCACTTCACAGCAAACTTTCTAATTTATATTGAGTGAGACATTCATGGTATGAAATAATCCTGTTGGCCAGCTTTGGTCAAATGCCCAGGTCTCGCTCCTCCTCATCCCTGCACCTGGCGAGCTTGAAAACACTGAGACCTTGAAACCTGCATACCATAGCTGGCTATAAAGTAAATATTTTCACAAATTCAGACACTAGAGTCTTCTAAAAGTACAGTTTTTCCAAGCATTAGAAGATAAATTAGTCCCGTGTCGCTCAAAGCAGGAAAATAGCCAAAAACTGACTGAATCATCATCATACGGTGGAATAGGCTTGGACTTCCATAGTGCAGGCTCCTGGGGGGCTGTTCTGACTTCTCAGAACATTCGGGCCCAGGCTCTGGCCCTTGGCATCCTCGCCTGGAATCTCCCATCGGGAGATGCATAAAGAAGATCCCCATTCTGTTTTCAGGTTTAAATTTTCGGTGTCACCTCTGATAAATGATCCTCAATTCAGCTCTAATGCAGTAGAAAATAGCAAATTCCATTTTAGTTCACTTTTCATTTTTATTCCCCTTCTTAATCATAATTTTTCATTAAGCATCTAATCCTGTCCTAGCATTTCTCATCAGTGAGGCTCAAGGTGCTTTACAAAAGAGGTAAAAATATGATTATTCCAATTATCCTTATTAAGGCTTAGGTTTTGGGCAGCTTCTGCAGATAATATAGGTCATAAATAATTAAGAGTACAATCTAATTAAAAGAAATCCCCAGTTGTAAACCAAAGTGCCACACTGAAGAAGCCAGTCTTCAAAGGCACAGCCTTGTAACCTAATCTGCCTGATCAGAACAGTATCCCATTAACCCGCAAATCTTCCCTCTCCTGACCTGTCTGCCCCAACAGCAGGTACTTCCACGCGCCTGTGCAAGACCCAAGGAAGGGAGAAGGTCAGGGAGTTTCAGTGACCAAAAGCAGTCCGTAGGGTGTTCTCCTATTAAAGTCCCTCATCGTGTCATTTGAATAAAGATCTTGTGTTCGGAAGCTTACCAAAATGTACAGCCTGAACTGAGCAAGGTTAGGCATAGAACTAATTTAGTTTTTTAGCAGAAATAGTTATTGGAAATTAGAAGCATTGCTCAAATTGGAGTCCAGAAGATACAAAGAAGGTTGTGGCCTGGATCCAGTTTGTACATGACCTAAATAGAATTCTGACCCCG
This sequence comes from Burhinus bistriatus, assembly GCA_013397275.1. Lineage (NCBI taxonomy): Eukaryota > Metazoa > Chordata > Aves > Charadriiformes > Burhinidae > Burhinus > Burhinus bistriatus. The sequence continues at coordinate 67,345 of VYXH01012049.1, forward strand.
AAACTTGCTCTGAATACTTTGTCAAGTTTCGTCAAAGTTGGACATGAACTTTGATGTTTGGGAGTTTAGGCTCTGGATTGCTAGGGCTAAACTGGGTCCGTGTATCCCGACACCTGCATGTCCCCACTGGAAGCTGACTATCTCAGGACCGCTGTTTATCTACATAATTCAGCAGGCAGGCTACGTGGATGAAATCCTTGTTCTCATTCCAAATACCTGCTGTCACATATTACTTATTCTGTGGGAATGTTTTTGCTCCGATTTGTGGTTACGCAGTCTTCAGCGATGACCTAATTGCAACATTCTCATTAGGCAGAGAAATTTCTGAGTTTGGCTTTATAGTGCACCTTCTCAGTAAGTAAATCATTGCTCCGTAACACCGTCTACCATCAGTACTGTGACTTTAGCCCAATGTTTTATGAGGGATCATAAGGCACTTTGAAGCGTGTGTATCTACAACAGCTTCTCACACTTTACCGTTGTAATGTCTAACGTAGCTCAGAGCAAGCGTAGACCATCTTGTCGATGAAAAATGCCTGAATCTGATGACCTATAGCAGCTTTTGTACCACTGAAGAAACTGCACCTGTGTTAGTTTGGTGTTGGGTAATTTCCTTGAAAGTTGGTGATATACGAGCGGCTAGAAATAAAGCTGAAAAAGGCCAGGCTGCCTTTCTGAATGTCTCGTGATGAGGCTTAATCTTGACCAGGGAACGCTGGTATAATTTTCAAATGTAACTCAAAGGGATGTTGATTGCAAGTTACATTAAAATGAGTCCCTAAGTCCCTTAGGGTCTTGGAGAGACCTATATCTTGATCTATCTGCACCATAATTTCTTCATTTGTATTGTGTTAAACTGTAATTCAGTCTCATATGCTGGAAGCTTTGACTAGTAAGGCATGACTGGAGCTCCTAGTAATGCTGGAAATGTACTACAAATGACAGAGGGGAACCTACAGAAATAAGGAAGCAGGGACTGCAGACATTTTGAGCAGCAGAAAAGAGGGTGAGAACAGAAGAAAGGGAGGAGGGACAAGGGAATGAAAAATGTAAAAGAAAAAGCAGGAAGAAAACTAAAACACCACCGGTCTAGGTGATGATTGGTGTGGTGTGGGTGAGGCTTTGCAATTGAACCAAGCTTCCCGAAGAACATTATCATATGCCACTTATGGGAGGGAGGAGAAGGGAAGAGGGTTCCTGGAGAAGTGCATATCCACACAATGAAGCCTTTGGTTTCTTCCCTTGCACATTTGTAGAGCGCTCACGTCTTTCCCTTACCCCAGGAGACATTCCCATTTCCTTTCATTTACCAGTGTTTGGAAGGCGGAAGGAGATGAGGCACTGCTGGGTTCCCTTATTAACTTAATCTGTGGGAAGCCCTACATAAATCATTGAATTTCGTAGTCTTGATAGAACGAGATATTTGTACAGTGAAGTCAAACAGAAGATCGAGGTTCCTGCACAGGGAGGCTTTGACGCTGTTCCAGTCCTGTGCCTGTGACTCTTACTCGTGCGTTTCTTTGAAGTCTGAAGCTTAGGAGTCTGCATTAATGATCAAGGGACAGAGCTGAATACGGAATTCGTATGGTACGAAGGTAAAGGTGTGGGTATGAGTGTGGGAAGAGAATATTTAAGAGCAGTCTGGCATGTATAGTTAATAATAATAAAAAAAAGCAATCATGTTAATTTCCTGTACTTATGCAAGTTCTCAAGACTTTTAGCATCTTCTCATTCCTTGTAGATCAGTGATCTGAGTCCTGTCATGTCCAAAATATTAACTTCCTTGAAAAGCAGAGAACTTCAGGTTTGAAACCTTTTGTCCTTTTTTACAGTGGGAAACTTGCTCCGATCCCTTAGGCAGGAATCTCTGTCCTCCTGCAGTGTTTTAGAGCGCTGTGCTTGGCATTAGGCTGTCACTCTGTCCCACTCAGCCAAGTGTCGGTGATCCCTGAATGCTTAAAAAGTTCCTTGGGACTCTGCCGATGTGAAGCTCTTCTGCAGTTGAGATTTGTCAGGAGCAGAATACATTAGGACAATTATTTCTGATTTTGACTTACAACTATGTTAAAGCTCACTTTTTTTTTTTTTTTTACCACTGTGTTTGTTCCTTTTAGGGCTCTTAGCTGTTTCTCTAATTTAGAAGCTGTTCTTCCCATTTTTCACTTCATGAAATAAAATAGTCAAAATGCTGTGTATCTTGCTACACTTAATATACGGTTATCTACTGACTGAAACAGTGAAATAGATGCTGGGTTTCAATTTCTGACATGGTATTTCAACTGCTTTTTCTGGAACTCCACCCTAATTGCTGCTTTTTCTTGATTGAGCAGCAAATCAGTTCCCCTCTAAGCCCCAGGATTACCAAAATTCAGATTTTTCTGAAGGAGCAAATGTCGGATTTTCAAGACTCGGCCTATATTTAGGGAACTTATGAAGCAGGTCCTAAGGTTGTATTTATGTGGTACCAGATATGGAGCTGCTTTCAAAATACTGGCCCTAGGCACCAGGGGATTTGCAGTCTTGCTCTGGATGTCCCCCATGTGATGGAGAGGTGTAGACCTACCACAGGGCTTTGCCCTTGCTAGTATCGCTCACTCTCCCACACCATTTAATTCAGCTGTGGCTGCACGCTCCACCTGATATGAGGGCTGACTGTGCTCCTCAAGTGGAAAAACTGGAGACCCCAGGCCTCTCCCTGTGGGTGACTAGGACCCCTTTCTCCAACCTAATGCTGCTGCTGTAAACTGAATCTCTTCAGCATCCCAAATAGTTTGAAGCCACCCTCATTAACGCATTGCTGAGTGCCTTGCCGGCACTGAAGGGGAGGGATGGCGGGTCCAGGTCCAGCCCCAGGAATGCAGAGCTGAGCTGGGCCAGCAGCTCGGAGCTTGGCAGCCATTCTCCAGGAATGGCTCTACTCTGACTCAAATTGATAGGGCTGCATTATGAAGTCTCATGTTTGTTTTTTTTTTAAAACATTGGATATCATTATTTATTTAATACCATACTGTAAATGAGTATTTATGAAGGTGTCTGAGGTCTTTGGATCAGATATGTCATATAAAGCTCTGATCCAAAGCCCACTGTAGCCCAGCTGAAAAAAACCATTGCTGACATTGTTCTCCCCTCTTGCCCCTAGGGAATTAAAAAGAGAAATTATTTTAAGCAGTTCAAGATGTACTGAGCTTTAGTTCGTTAGCTAAGAAAGAGTATAATGTCTTTCCAGGACTGTGTTCAAAACTAAAGAACAAAAAGCTACCTTGAAAAATGGCCACTGGGAAGCAGAGCGGCAAAAGCCAAGAAACTTGAGCCCTTGCTAATGAATACTCTGTCCTTAACTCACATTGTCTCTTTTGTTTCCCACACTTTCCTGAGCTGCACATGGATTCAATTTGCCAGTCTTTAACCCTTCTTACTGATGCCTGATCTGTGCATAGTTTGGAAACTGGGACAGCTGTCACTTAGGTACTTTGGGTTTGGGTTTTGGGTTTTTTTTGTTTGTTTTTTTTTGTTTTGTTTTGGTTTGGTTTGGGTTTTTTTTTGTTTTTGTTTTTTTTTTTCTCCTGTCGCTCCTGATGTGTTTGTCCTAGTGCAGTCTCTGGCCCAGATGCGGTCAAGTAATCCACCAGGGGTGTGGACAAGGCTTGGGTGCATGCTGGGGAGAGGGAATCAAAGCTTTTGCAGCTTCCTGGCAAAGGGTGTAACAGAGACAGGGCTGGGAGCAGGTTTGCTTTGATTAAAACATAGCAGCATTTCCACTGTGACTACTGTAGGGGAAGATGTTGGTGTTATACTAGGACTTTTTTTAAGAAGAGCTGTTTTTCTTGGCATAGGTCTAAAATTGATGGAAAGTCAGGGTGGAGCCAAGGGATTTGGCATCATGGGAACTTCTCACACCAGCTTCTCTTTGTGCTACAGCACAGCAGAAGTGCTTTCTGCAGAGAGAAGCATTAAACATCAAATGTTTATTCGCAACAGTGAAATTTATTCCAGTGAATGATGGTTGCCCATAGTAAATACACTTCTTAGTAATTACTGTATTGTTTCCAAAAACATAACTAGCTCCTAGAGTTGCTGTTTGCTAAATTGATAGGGATCTAATTGATCATCCATTTAAAACAAAAATGGCATTCCATTTGAAAAACATAATGCATTTTCATTCCTCATTTTTCCTCCAGATAACTATTGAACAAAGATCACCAGCAGAGAGTGCTGGTGCTCTTCCAGAATGTGGCAGCAGCTTCTGAAATTGATTGTAAAATCTAATCAGACTTTGTTCCATAATTCTATTTTTAGTTTTTCGTTCCTGTGAAAATGAAATGTTAATCAATTATCTGTAACTTGATATCTTGCTGTCTCTAATTATCAATCTTTTTGTAGCTTACTACAGGAGAAAGATAGTTTGTAGGAGCACAACTATGTGCTCAGATAAATTATAATTGCCACTTTTTAAAGCAGTTATTTAAGAGAATTTCGTATATTTTTTTCCAATGCATTTGACCTTTTTTGTACATAACATTACTTCTCCTTTCATTTCTCTTCTTTAATTTCATGTTCAAAATACTCTGTTTACTATTCAGTACATCTTCTATGTAGTGGAGGAAGATGGCCCTGCTCCTACAATCAGTAGTGCTCTAGCATGTATATGGCACTCATTGTTTCACCGAGACCATACTTTTAGCCTTCCCAGGCAATGGAAGGTTGCTTCCAGCCAAAGATTACTTTTGGTTAGGCCTCTTTCATTTCTCAGTTCTGAGTCTGATTCTGAAATCAGTATGTGTCCTGGTTCGAGTTGCAAAAGCTTTAAATCAAAAAGCACCCCCTCTTCCCCGTCCCCGTGTTATTTATCAGTACAGTTGTACCATTGTAAGTCTTGGAGACTTTGAAGAGGTTAGGCTTTTGGGTTTCAAATCAGCTGTGGTTTTCCCCTCTTAATCTTTATGGTCATTGAAATATCAGGATTATCAAACCTGGTTTTTGCTGCAGAACCTGTTGTACATCTCGCGCTCTTGTGATTTCATACATTCTTTAGTCATCGAGAGCAAACAAAGACTGTGTTGAAGTGCAGGGCCTCTGTGCCTTACTCTTACAGTTCACTCTGATCCAAACCCATTGAAAGCTGAGGGAATCTTTTAATTAATTTCAGCAGATTTTGAAGAGACATCTCTTTTTAAAGAGGCATGAGAGGCAGGAGTACAGAAAAACAAGGGAGATGGTCAATGTACATCAAGGTTGTTAACATACAATAGACATCAGTTAAAGGCTTACAGGCCCTTCTTTGGGAGAAGAACAGTGTCTTTGTCCAGACTAACCCTGCTGTCCTTATTTTGCTAAAACTACATTTAAGTCCAGGGGACTGGGATGTGAATGAATGTAGAGCAAAGCTGAAACATTTCATTTGTTTTTCCATAGTTGGCAGTTGTTTATCACTCTTCTGGTTACACAGCTTTCTTCCGAAATTCTGCATAAAAAGGGGCCAAGGTTCAGCAGTTAGAATAATTCTCTTTACAGGTGGTACCTGATCAATCAACTCATGGGTGACACATCACTGCTGACCTCTATATTGCATTTCACTGTGGTAAGCTGTTCCTTTTCTCCCCCTTCCTGTGCAGGCCCATTCTTCACCCAAGGAACCATGCTGAACTTGAGTTACACTTCATTAGAGGTGCCGTCCAGACTGACATACTTTTAAAAATCTTCACACGCAGTAGCGTACAAAACCTTAGATGAGCAGGAGCCATGTTACGGTGTAAATCACAATATAGACAGGACATGAAGTTGGCTGTGCAAAAGTCTGTAGCAATCACTTCTCTCGCAGAAGTTATGTGGTCATTAAAGTTTTATTATATAGAATTGGTAACAGAATAAACTTGTGCAGAAAGACACAGCAAACACTTAGTGAAGGACAGAGGAATACGTAGTGCATAACTATTCCCGCTCTTGTGTTTTGAAAAGTAGAATTTTTCAAGTGATGCCGAACATGTCAAGTTTCATGGTAGTAATTTCTGGTGGCGTTGGTTTATGAATTCCTGTCATTATCATCTGTTGGTGAATGATAACTGGTTTTACATATAATTCATGCCTCAATCTCATTTCTATCAGATAGATTTTGTTTCTCTTCAGAAATCATAGCTGGTCTCCAGCCGTAAAAAATGGCAGGACCTGAGCGAGCCTTTCAGGGTTTGTTACAGCTTGGGGCTGGGTATAGCAGCAACATCAAATCCTCTAAACACAACTTAAAAATGGCCATGACCACCCTGGTGGTAAAATGGCAGCAAAAGCTGCAACGCTGTACATCCAGGTTCCCTGCGCGTGCAGGCAGCAAGGCAGGTCCTGTGGCTCTCAGGGACTCTACAAATCTAGGCTGAACTCCTAGCATGACTTTGGACAAACTGCGTAACCCTCCTGTACCTTGGTGTCTTTGCCACACATTTCTCGTGATTCTTAGGCAGTTTTGAAATCTTCTAATCTTGTTTTGATCCGTATCCCTTAATGTATTTGTTCATTTACTTCCTTTTCTTCAATAAATATATCTGTCAAACTATTTGGCTTCTATGGCAAGAAAGATAAAGTAATCTCCCTTGTCAGAATTACCTTTTCCTTGCTTCTGCTCACCTAGTAAACTTGGCCTCATCTCCTCTTCTTAGTCTTTTTTACTGTTGCTTGCATTACTGTTTGTTTACTGTAGGGCCATTATTTCACCCAACAGCATATTTACAGACTAGACAAAGAACCCCCTGCTTTGCTGGTGGTGGGGCTGTACTGTCTGGTCCCAAGAGCTAAATGGCACTTCTGAGCACCATTAACAGTTTATTTTTATGTGCAAGAAGAAAAGCTCTGTTAAACTGGCCCGAGATCAGAGATCCACGGAAATTAATTTACACCCCTCTCTGCTGCGCTGAATGGACGCAGAACTGAGCGGTGATTTCTCGCTGTACATGAGGGATAATATCAGCAGCTTCCTGAGCTCCAGCTGCTGTGGACAAAGGACGGCAGAGTTACAGCAGTTCCTGGAGGGAGGAACTTTAAGATGGAGGAATTTTAAAGAATGTGAAGGACAACCTCTTAAAAACTTGTAGGTGGAGCAATTCCAGGTCATCCAAACACTTCATAAGCCCAAGATTTATTTTCCTACTTTGAACTAGTTGCTGTTGCAGCGTTTATCTTTTGTGCTTTTTTAACACATTTACTGTGACCTTTGTATGATTGCATAAATTGGCCCGAGTACGCTAGAACAGTTATTCGGAACCCCTTTCTTGTGTTGTTTCCTGAATTCCCACATTGTGGCGTGATGTGTGTATGGAAACTGCTGGCTTCCTCCGCTGGCAGCCGTTCAGATGTGTGCTGGAGCTCCTGAGGACTGGGCTGGGCGGGGAGCCGGGTGAAGGGAGGATGCAGGGGGAGAGTATTTTAAGGAAGAGAATGTGGATTTCATACATCTTTGTTCTTTTCCAGGTCCGATAAAGCTGTTATCTCCGGTTGTGTGGGTTAAACATGAGCAGTGCTAGTGCTCTGTCGAATAAACAGCGGCAGATGAGTTGAGGTTAATATGCCTCGGGCAAGGCTAGCTGCTTTTCAGTGTCTGCATTAAGCAATATTTTTACTTTCCTGATGACTCTACCTTCTCTCTTTACTCCCCACTATTTTCTTTTAGCATGTGGGAGGGAGACAGGATGTGTGATTGAAGCACAGTTTATAACTCTTTAACGCATGGTAGTTATATATTTCCCGTACGACTCCACGCCACAGCATCTAGCAAATATGTGCTTCATTAGCTTGTTCTGTGTTGTCTTTTTTTTTTTTTTTTTCATTTGCAAACTGTAAGGTTATGGGATGTTAATGAACTGTTTACGTGTGTTTCTACATTTGTTCCACTGCAATGTTCTAATGAAGGAATGTCAGTTAGGAGGGGAAAAAAAAGATTTTCATATATGCTGCATTTGGGATTTCTGAAATTTGACTTCCTGAATTTTTTTCCAGATCTTTCTTTTCAATGTTGAGTTGGGAACGTTGGAAATGATTTGTTTGCTTAGAGCAATTAAAAGGTAAATGGCAGTATCATGTTATCTCTTCTCACATGAAGAGCCCTAATGAGCTCCACTAGGCCAAGTTTCACAGTGCAAGGAGTCAACACGTGAGCAGTTCTTGCACATTTTGGAAACTGGTGTCATTTTACGGCCAAACTGGGATTACTGAACTGGGATTATTTGCATGGTCAGGCCTTAGCGTATTAAGTCAGCTATGGACACACCGTAACAGCTTCTCTCATTTTTCCTTTTGTTCTTTCTTGAAATTACAAGTTAGTGAGCGGGAGCCAGGAGACAAGTAGAAGCTGTCTCTCAGAGTTCGCGGACAGGAGGGACCTCACAGGGGCAGGATTTGAGTGCATTGTATGCCAAAGCCGGAGGAGGAGGTGGATTGTGAGAAAGGCAAGGTACCATTGTTTGTACATAAATACGTCCCTATTGAAGGACCAGTTTGTTATCTCGGGCCTTGTGTAGAGCGGGGATTTGCCCCCCCACTAACGTCAGACTAGAAGAAGTTAAAGTTGCTTTCCCCATTTCAGAACAAGAGCTTTGCTCCTCTGATACAGAGGTTGGTACTGCTGCAGAGATGACTGTGTTATTGCCATTACCAAGCGCTGTTAGATCTTCCAAGACAGGGAGACTAGCTTAAGCCTTTCTTTTTGTCAACATTTTGGGATCCTTTGACTGACCTTCTTGGAAGGGGGAGACGTGCACAAAGGGGATACGTTCACGCTTTTCTTTAAAGGTTGTTACATGTTTAAAGCCAAACTATTTTTTAAGTTGGAAGTTCAACAGCGTGATTCCAGGCGCTAAAGCCTTCAAAGAAAAACCACCTCTCAAGGTGGCTAGCATTTCCCACATGCTACCATCATGTGGTAAAATGGTAACACACACCAAAACGGAGCCCCCAACATAAGAAGGTCATGGACCTGTTGGAACGGGTCCAGAGGAGGCCACAAAGATGACCAGAGGATTAGAGCCCCTCTGCTGGGAGGACAGGCTGAGAGAGTTGGGGTTGTTCAGCCTGGAGAAGAGAAGGCTCCAGGGAGACCTTAGAGCCCTTTCCAGTCCCTAAAGGGGCTCCAGGAAAGCTGGGGAGGGACTCTGGATCAGGGAGTGGAGCGAAAGGACAAGGTGTTAATGGTTTTAAACTGGAAGAGAGGAGATTTAGATTAGATATTAGGAAGAAATTCTTTACTGTGAGGGTGTTGAGACCCTGGCCCAGGTTGCCCAGAGAAGCTGTGGCTGCCCCATCCCTGGAGGTGTTCAAGGCCAGGTTGGATGGGGCTTTGAACAACCTGGTCTAGTGGGAGGTGTCCCTGCCCATGGCAGGGGGGTTGGAAGTCAATGATATTTAAGGTCCCTTCCAACCCAAACTGTTCTATGATTCTGCAAAAATTGTGGTTCCATCTCCCCTTTGCACACCAGCCATTATATCCAGCTGCATCAGGGTAGCAGAGGTTGGTGGATATTTACTATTACGATAGACTGAGCCTTGGAAGATTACGTGATGTATATTTTAGTTTTAGGCAGAACGTTATATACAGGGAACTCCTTTAATATCCTGCTTATATGCAGTTAGTCATGATCAGTTCTTGCCACGCTTTCAATTATTTTCAGCATTTGGCCAACAAAAAGCGGGTGAGTCAGATCCTTGGCCGGTGCCCGCTGGTACAGACCCATTTAACTCCCCTGACTTAGCGGAATGCTTTGGAGACCCTGGGGCTGACTCCTGCGAACGCTTCTGCCGGTGGCCGAGTGACTCGCCGTACTCCTGAGAGCCCCTCGGGGCGTGGTGGGGCGTGGTGGGGCGTGGCC
>VYXH01012049.1:77217-130350 GCA_013397275.1 Burhinus bistriatus
GGCCGGTGGCGGGGGGGGCGGTCCCCGGGCGGAGGCGGGGCGGTGCTTCCTGCCCGCCCCGGCGGAGCGCTGTTCCGCGGGGCGCCAGCTCCGCAGAGCCCGGCGGAAGGAGGCGGAGGAGAGAGCGGAGCTGCCCGGCCCTGCCCTGCTCTGTCCGCCCCGCTGTGAGCCCGCCGCCGCGGGGAGCGTGTGCCTGGGGGACGCCGCCGCCCCAGCCCCGCGTCCGGTCCTGCGGCTCCTCCGTGCTCGCCTCGCCCCGCTGCGCACAGGTAACCGCGGAGAAGGAGGCGCGGAGCGGCGCGGAGCAGAGCAGCCTCCCCCGGCCGCGATGCTGAGGGCCGCCCTTCCCTGCCGGGGCCGCGGGCGCTGCCGCTGACAGCGGAGCCTGTGCCGGGTCACCGCCACCGGGATGCAGACTTTCCCTTCTTTTTGTTTATTCTGCCATTCTTGAGATACCGCTAGCCTCCTTCCAAGGACTGCGGGCAGGTCTTGTCTGACTGTACCGGATTTTTACCCATCTATCTTGATTGCCTGTTTGAAAGTATATTTATTTTTAATAAAAGAAAAAGCGGAGCCACAAATCCAGTTGCTAGCACATTCCTCTTCCTGTGGAGTTCGGTTTATTTCTGCAGTTAAAAAAGTTTATTCCCTCCCCCCTCCAGTTTTATTGACACTGAGGATGAAGAAGGATTTGCAAGTGAAAGCGCCTTGAAATACAACATCTTTTAGAGAGAGCTCTGCAGTTCGCTTGTTGAGTCTCAAATTCCACCCTTTGCCCCTGCTGAATCCACTGTTCTGCCCTTTACTCTCTGGGGTAAAAAAACAAACAACAACAACAAAAACCCGAGGGGGGGAAAAAGTACCTTTGGCAGCAGGGAAGCTTTGTGTGACTGACCCAACGAGCGACAAGTGTCCAGTTTCTGAAAAGAAGAAAACCCTTTTGTCTTCAGCAGATCAGTAGGTAAGAGATGTGCTCATGGCGCAAGGGACTCGGCATTCATTCTTGCAGCCTAAACCTGGGAGTTAGACTGGCTCTCTTCTCTGTCAGCTTTTGCCCATCACTTTTCTCTCCTGTAAAGATTACTCTTCATCTTGCAGAATTCTTGCAGACCCGCTCGTCCACCCGTTTCACCACTGGCAGTAAATATCCAAAATTAATAGTGATGTACTTGCGTGTAATTAGATAAAGTAAAATTCTGCGGAAGTCGCTGAAGTGGGTTTGTGTCAGGCTGTGTTTGAAAGCAGCCGCCTTTCTTGCAGTGCTCTTTTCTTTTGAGAAAATAATCCCAGTCATTGTGCTTCTAATCCACGTGTCAAGATTGTCTTTGCTCGTCATGCTTCACAGAGAAGCATGTATGTGCGTTTACGTATGCACGTGTGCAAACAGGGCTTCCACAGTCAGTTGAGATTTCTTGTTTCACACTGGAATTTGTTTTACATTAAGTGCTTTACTGCTGTGTCACAAGGTGTAAAAGTGTTGAACCCATAATTAACAGTCCTTAACAGATTAATGAACATGGCTAGGAACATGCTTGGCACTGTACAGAGGGAGAATGAGGATAGATTTTCTTTGTTTTGAGATTTTTTTTTTTTTTTTTCCTTAAAGTAAGCCTGAAAACGCAGCAGGGACATGTGCACATAATAACTGGATGGAGGCCCAGTCTCTGTGCGGGGAAACATATTTTGTAGCGTACTCCTTTCTCTAGGGGCCAAGCGCTGAATGCGTGCTGTTTTACAAGTGATAATACCACTGAATTTCTAATCTTTCCTTCTCCCCCAGCTCTGTACCCGCATACCCACTTCCCACGGCCAGAGTTTCATTGCTACCAGTCTTTTGTGCAAGGGAAGGACCTGTGGAATTCCGTGTGGCTGGTCGTAGGATTCCTCTTTGCAGGGAGGATTATATTGTTCCCTGTGAAAACACAACATCCCCCAGCAGGAGGATCTGGCTGTTTCTGTGGTGAAACCAGCCTTGACATCATGCTCTTCCCCACTGCGTGGGTTTTTCCTGTATATGATACAGGAAATGCTAAATATTGGTCTGTTGTGGTCCCTGTTCCGCTTTCTTCCCCTTCCCCTGGAGGGAGTTCTGTGGGGGAAAAAAGGTGGAAAAGGTGTCCCGTTCCTCCCTTAGAGGAGGGGGGCAGCAAGTCAGCGTGCTCTGAGCTGATGGACCCTCAGAGAACAGGGCACCTTGGTCTCTGCTGAGGTGTAACAGCCAGTGGGGCACCTTGCGAGGGGACTGGGGCGGGTGGCTGGCCAGGATCCATCCTGGGGGAGGGAACATGGCGTAGGTTTTGGCTGCTGTCTCACTTTTTTCTGCTACCCTTGACTTTTGCTGAGGACTGAGCCTTTCTGCTAAATCAAGATGAGAACACAAGAATAGTCTTTTTGAGCTTGTCCTGTACCCTTGTGCTGCTCCTGCGTGAGTGATGGGCAGCATCACGTCATTTTTTCGGGGCTGATACAAAAACATGGACCCTACCATCAAGACCATGACCCTGTTAAATCTTTGGGTCAGACTTTCACCAGGGTTACCTCAGTGACTGCTCCCCCTAGGAGCAGGGTCATGGGCTGACCCTGGAAAAATTTGTCCCATAGTTGGAAGTTGCAGGTTCATGTGGGGCACTTGGTCTCCCTCTCTGTTTCTCCAGGACATTTACTTGCAACATAACCCCTGTCCTTAAAACATTCCTGGGAGCCACAAACAACACAGAATTATTTGTTTCTGCTCTAGTGCTTTTTTGAGGAAAGAGTAGGATTTCTAGGAGGAGGGAAGGGGGCGCCTGGTCTTCCCCCAAGCTCCTTGTCTTTCTGGTTCTGGAGATGTTTTGCAGGCAGCGATGCCTGTCCTGGGGAGGAGGCTGGAGGCAGAAAGGAAGCCGGGCAGTGCGCAGTCGGCAGAATGGGCCATATAGTGGGACATGGGACTGCAGTGGTGCTAGCACCTCGTAATTGTGGTATTGTTTGGCATGACACATTTAAATGGTGATGGCCGGTTAATCTACTGATAGCATGGTTCGTGATTCTACCTATTTGTGGTGACGCACATCAGATTGTGCCATAAACATGGGAGAATCAAAGTATTGCTCTTTCCTGAAGCATGCTTGAGTGACTTTGGATTAATGTATGCTTTGTAGCGCTGAATGCCACAGCTGGGCCACAAGTTTTTCATATGCCTGTAATACAAATGTATAAAAATTCTCTGTAGTCTGTAATACAGCTCAAAGGGCAGCTGAGTTAGACGTGCTTGAGTGTTAAGGTCAGGAGATCACATTCCACAGGTTACTACATGAAAGTGCTTAAAGAGGGTATAGCATAAATATTTGATTCATATAGAAGGGATTGGTGCAAATCCTTTTGTCCCTTCTCCAAAGATGTTTTGTAGGCAAAGCACTGTTAGGAGAAAAAACCCACTGAACAACAGAAAACTTGTAACTTCTTTGTGCTAGAGGAAGTAGGACGGTAACATAGTGTATTATTGTTGAATCCCACTAAAATTCTTGTGGGATACACCATTTTCAAGAATAGCTAAAAGAACTAATGTTTTGAAATGTAAAATGACTCATAATGCATGGGCTCTTGAAGTTGGGTTTAACATTGTATGCAAACATTGCCAGCTGGTGGGGATCTTTCTGGATAAATAAGAACTATATTTGTACAAGAAGGCTTGAATGATGTATTTCAGATGCATCCTGATTAGCATAAGCCATTCACTTTGCAGAAGAATAGCAAGAATCCCAGAAGTGTAGGTAATTTAATAGTTCTCTTGTTCTCTTTATCCTGTCTTTCAGCAGCAGACGGACCAATCTTTTGGTTTATTTAGAAATAAGGTTGCATTGCTTTACAGCCACGTTTTCCTAACCATGACAGGGAAATTGAGAATTTGCAGCCCCCAAGTTCTCAAAACATAAATGCTTCTCCCTCTTCTGTCCCTTCCTTTTGTCTCCAGTTGAGAGTAATGTGCCTTTTTTTTTGGGGGGGGAATGGTGGTGGTGGTGGGTTTTTTGATGGAATAACTTGCACTATTTCACTCTGTATAGCACCCAGCACAATGATGTCTTGGTCCACAGCTAGGGCTCTCTGTTGCTACAGTGAATGAACAGCTGAGGTAAAATTTCAGGTTGTTAAAGGCTTTATTTTCTTAACATGGAGGAAAATCTGATGTAGGTTTGGGTTGTTGCTGTATTAATGTGTATACAGAGATAAGTCTTTAATTCTAGAATTATCAACAGGCCAAGTGTATGTTGATGTATGAATACTTTTAGCTGTGAATGAATTTTATCTGTTCATACCTCTCTTGGGGCAGAACTCCATTTTGCAGTTCTTGCCTCATTCTTACAGCTTTTAAAGAGCTGCAGAACTGTAACCCAACATAAAGACAGCCCAGTATAAGAAAGTTCTTGCATGTTAAGAGTTTGTATTAAACTAAAACCTGGCTCTAAACACCTGTAAATGACGAGGTTCTTCTGTTCAGTGCAGAATATGGTGTGTGTTAGGTTCTGTTCTGAATTAAAAAGAAAGCTATGACCTTGTTCTTGGCAAAAAGTTCTTGGACTATTAGATGTTCCCACTTTGGGGTGAAGTGTAAATGCTTTCAGAATAAAGAAAGATGCCTGTTTTCCCCCGTCTAACCGCTGTTGCACATTCCCATATTTCAAGGTATTTTCAGACACTCATTTTTGAAGAAGTCTTCTCAAAGGTTTCCTAATTGAAATAGCCTTATGGATTTTTTTTTTATTTTTTTTTCTCCTTGCTATTGTGGACGATACAGTGGGAGTGGAATGTCCTTGGTTGCCAATGTTTGCTGCTAGGTATGCCCCTTCCATGGATACCAAATGTTTATAATAGTGTGAGAACAGCCATTCTTGGTGATTGGCAATAGGGCTGAAGGCTCTCTTTCTCCTTCTATCCGCTGAAATACAAGAGAGGACTTGGATCTCTTGGTTCTTCATAGAAGTGTTCCAAATTGCCTATTGCTGGGGTTATAAAGTTTCAGGAAGCACCAGAGGATTTGTCAAAATGATTTAGCCCCTTGTGTTGAATCTGGGCCACAACCCATTTCTATAAGCTCATTTTCTGCTTTCAGGAATTCTTTGCTTGTCTTACATTCTGATGAGAAGATACTTTCTAGATTAGACTTTCATCTGCCTTTTGTGCCTGATCTTCTCTGTGTATGTGCCCCATATATGTCATCATCATATTGTAGGCTTTAAATCATTGTCTTTATGAAAGAACAGGCACATAGCTGCCCTATGAGTCCAGTCTGGCTGCAGGAGCTTCTCAGTTGTTAAGCCCTTTTAGACAGGAGAGAGCATATTCCCAAACAGCTCTGGAATGCAGTGCCGGCCACAGGAAGAATTGCATGCTGCAGCCTCCATGCCATGGCCATACCTTCAGCTTTTGCAAAAGTATTTGGTTCATGCTTTGAACAGATCTGATGCTGAAATTGTATCCCTGTGAAAATACTGAACTGTATGGAGAACTCTGAAGTCAGCAAATATCCAAACCTTACACATTATTTGGCTCTCCAGAGTAGCCTTGAAATATAATCTTCAAGACAGAAAAAAGTCTCAGCAACTTTGGGGAATAATAATGTAAAGGAGCTCTTAGGAGCAATTAATTTTTAAGTATGCAATATACTATTTGTCTTACTTGCCTACTATGCCTGTAAGTGAAAGGAGTTTTTCGGGGTTGATGAACTCTGTGTTTATCTAGACACTTGGATATAATTTCTTAAGTAAGAATAGATTTGAAACTCACCTGTGTATAAATGACCATTCCAGGCAAACCAGACATTTGATGTAAGTGGGAGATTGGTGAATGAGGAATGAATAGGAATGAGAAAGAAAAAGCCGTGAACAGAACAAAAAACGGAGAACAAAATAAAAAGGCCTGTGGAAACAGAATTCTCAAAGCCTTAAAATCATGTCTTAGTAGAGTAGTGGTTACATGAGGTGCTTAGCTTAAGTGAAGGAAGAACGTGTGCTGGAGTCTCCCATAGCGCCTGGCGATCATGAGTTGTGGTCATCCTGCATATGATGGTTGTTCGATGTGTTGTGCTTTGTTGTGAGCGGCTCCTGTATTGCTAGCTTAGTGCTGGGAAAGTGAGTGCTCTCTCCTGTTTCTAATAGCCGAATCGTCTCATATTTTACTGGCACGCAGTCTGCATTCTTGGTCCCGCAGAAGGAGTTCAGAGATAAATACTGCTATTCATACTTGTTGCTTTTTTACTTTCTTATCCTCTCTCAGAACGACTGTTGTCTAATTTGGTTGTGTCTAAGCTTAAAATAACCTTTTTTTTTAAAAAAAAAAATACTAAATATTTGAAAATCTTTGGGAGTTTGGAGAGGTCTTTGGTCATTTTTCTTGACAGCTGCCGTTGGACTATATAAGGTTCATCACTATTGGTTAGAATAGAGAACCAAGACTTTGTCTAAACCATAAAAAAATTCACTGATCTAATAAAATTGGTTTTCAAAGGCCTTGTTATGATTTGTATTAGCAAAGCACTTACAGTGTCTGATTGTAGACCAAGATGTTATTGAGCAGTTCTCTTATACGAATGTCTGTGAATTAAGTAAATTTAAGTTTTTGTTTAATGAATTAATTTGCGTTTGTAAGATCCTGTCTAAGAGCTGTATCACAGTAATGTTTGTTTGCTTTAAAATGCTTTGTGTCTCTACACAACTTGTTTTTTAAAAGAATTACTTAATCTCTTAGAATTATTTACTGTAACCCTCAAGGAAAGTAATTCCACATTTCAGTGACTTTGTTTGCTTCAGGGTTTGGTGGACTTTTCCTGCTGTTCTAATTTGGGTGGTTCTCTGTCCAGCTGAAACATATTTTATTGCTTCATGCTAGGGCTAGCCCATCTTATTGTGGGGCTTGGGAAAAACAGGGTGGGAAAACATATCTTCCTAGTTTTCCTATTGTCTTTTTGAAGAGAAACAAAGCTGAAACCTCCTCCATATTTCTGGGGACACAGAACATAAAAACTGTAAGATGGCCTGCAGAGGTGCACAAGGAAGTGGTAATCTGTAGTTTACTGAAATCATCACAACTGAATGCTGATACTCGTATTGGGTAAAAACAAATTTGAAAGACTTTTTACTGCAGAATGATAAAGGTTGAAGAGACTGAGAGCAATTATGTAGTCTATTCTGCCCTTCCTTTGGGTAAAATCAGGAAACCGTAGAGAGCAGGCAGAAAAATTACGTGAAAAAAACCCAGATTTTGCTGTTGCTGAGTTGAGATCGGTTGTGGAGCACTTAGATCTTGTTTAAAAAAAGAAAAAGTAATAAAAAAAGTCTTAGCACCCCTGGGGGAAGAGTGGATTTACCACCTGGTGCAAGACCAGTGCATTTCTGATTTGGGGAAGTGGGGATGGCAAGAGAAAATTTGTATGGGAAACCCACTGGCCCTATCCCAAACTGCTCGGGTGGCATTTGAAGGGAACATTTCCATGGAGCAATGTCAAAAGGCGGAAATGGAAATCAGGGCCCAAGATGGTGTGTGTGGGAGGCAGGCGGCTCGGAGGGAGCACTTCAGCTGCGTGTTGCCTTGCGAGACACAGGACAGCAGGTTTTCCAGCCCGAGCGAGGCCCTCGCAGTCACGTTCCTCGGGCAGCGGAGAGCTCAATGCGTTTCCTGCTGCAAGCACTGCCAGCATTGAGTACAGCTCTCAGTGGGAGCTGGGGCAAGGGTAATTATTTTGGATTTGTGCTTAAGGAGCAATGTGTTACCTGTGGTTTCTGCACATTCAGTGAAGTTCATTTTAGCACACCTCAGTGCCTAAGTGGCATAAGATTGTGGTGTGTTATTAGTTGCTGATGCTGCACCATCAAAACATGAACATGCAGATTTTCTTCATTAGGAGAATATCGTGTAGCTCTAACTTTTTGTTTCTGCAGCTGCTAGGGATACCTTGCAGAGGTATCTTCTCCAGCTGTAGAAAATACTCAGAAAGTTCTCCAGCCTTCTGCTTGAACAAGTTCTGGGTTGCCTACATAGAATCATAGAATAGTTTGGGTTGGAAGGGACCTTAAAGATCACCTAGTTCCAACCCCCCTGCCACGGGCAAGGACAGCTCCCACTAGACCTGGTTGCTCAGAGCCTCATCCAGCCTGGCCTTGAACCTCGATCCAAACCATTTTGAGCAGGATCTATGCTTAAAATTTTTGCCTCTCCAGTTATTGTAGAAAAATCTTTCTAGTAGTGATGAAGTTTATATTAGCCAGGAAGAAGTTTTGCTGGTATGGTTTACACAAGGTTTCCTAAGTAATATACCTAAACTCAATTATTTCCTACTGTAACTGCATCTGCTTTAGAGTGGTTGCTGGAATAGTTACATTGAAAGAAATCAATTCCCCGAGTGACATGGTTGTGGCAACAAAAACATACATGTAGGCCAGGACTTAGCCAGTCAACGCTGCGCTGTAATGAACCTAGTAATATCTTCCTTCCAGTGTGGTGGTGAGGCTTAATTAATCATCTCACAAGTAATTAAAGGTTTTTACAAGGTGCACATGAAAAACCCAGGTGGTTATGATAAAAGTGGTGGTGTTCTTTTATAACATCCTTGCTTTCTAAAGATTTGGTGGTCTGGGTCATCTGTTGGGTTTTACTTTAAGGAAAAAAAAAAAAGCAGATCCATGTTTTTAACCTGTGCTACCCATTGGGGTCACAAAATGGGCTCGCTTTGTGACATTGGGTTGTCCCAGTACTGCATTAGGTTTGTTCCCTTCCTTGAGCCACAGCATCTCTGGATGAGTGTTGCCAGCTCTGTTAGGCTGACTGATGACTGATAAGTTAACTGTATTTTAACTGTTTCTTTTTATAATGGGGGGGGGGGAAGCAGCCCTTTGAAAAAAGGAGGGCCCGTGCCTGCTTGCTTTCTGTAGTCTGTGACGAGTCCTGTTAAATGCTGTAAAACTGCTTTGTGAAATAAGAAGAGCTTCTCCGTATGGGGGCTTAAAATAGTTTAAATGGTGGTAATGCTAGAAAAAGCCAGAAAATTCCATGCTAAAGTTAGACCATATTGGTTGTTTTCTTCTCCATGCCCTTCTCCACCTGTGGTTTTTATTTGTGTCAACATATGATACAAATTTTCAGGATGTCACAACTGACATCTGAGGAAAAACTACCTTAACGTAGCATAAAACAGATATATATCTTTTTGAGGGAGTGTGTTTCCATTGTTTTCAGGACTTAAGCTTTTAGGTTCAAATTTTTACTTTCTTTTTAAAGTAGATGGTGATTCTAATCTTTTTTTATCTCACCAGCAATTAAAACAGCCTGATCCTATCGGTAGGGACAAATGATGCACTGTCAACATTTTGCTCCCTTCTGATAACGCGCATGAAACTGGTTTGCGTGTTTGAAGATTACATTTTACTCTCACATGGTTTTCATTATCTGAGAGCCCCGAGGAGAGGCCTGGACTAAATCAGTGAAGGAATGGAGAAACCACACAATGCAATGAAAATGGTGCTGAGGCATATTTGGGATAGTTGTGGGACCGGGGCTGCTGACGACAGAAGCAGGGCGCTGCCTGAGTGCTAGCAGCAGCAAGAAGTGGAGCATTCTTAAAAGACAAAATAAAATTTGATGTTGAATTAAAATTGCGGCTTGGGTTTACAACAATTCCCCAATTCTACAAGGATAATTACTGGCAATCTGTGAAGTTCGAAGCAGATGAATCTTGCTCGGTGTGCGCTGCGGGGCAGTCCTGTGAAATGAGACCTGATGTGATGAAACCTGTGTAAGATTGATCTGGTTTTATCAAGACAACATCTGAAAGGTGAGATCTTGGCCTTTACGAAGTTAGTAGCAGAGCTCCTGTCGCCTGTGCTGGAATTAGTGTTTCATTAAATATGCAGAAATTGCAGTACATGCCACTAAAGGGTTGTCTCTCTGGAGATGTGTGCGTAGTGCTCAGTAGTGCTGCGTAAGAGTTTCAGTAACTTGAGTGGTGTAATGTATTCACCTAGAAATATTCGCATTAAAAACAGCTGGATGAATGTACCTAGACTGGTTTTGCTATTAGACCAGTATATTCAGAATAAATCCTCTTGCCCCTCTGACTTCTGAAATTTTATGGAGGAACTTGAAATTCCATAGCCTTCTTATCAAAATGATTAAAAGCCATGAAGCGTTCCTATTTATGCCAGGCTCTGTAAGTGTTTATTCTTCTCTTTTTTTATTTTTTTTTTTTTGTCCCCCCCTTTGTAATCTAAAACCTAAATTATGTTGGTGAAGATTATAGGTACTTCCTTCTGAAGAAATTGATACTTTATAGTGAGGGAGCAGTAATTCAAAGGTCAAGTAAGGTCTTTTTATTTTTTTTCCTTAGAGATGTTATTTAGAGGGGGGTCTTCCTGTGTTGGTGTCTTATTTATCTCAAGCCAGACCAAGCGCCTTGCTGCTTTTTCTTCAGGCCTGCCAGGCTTTCTTGTGCTGTTCTGTGCCCAAATCCCAATACCATGAGCATTTGAGGAGAATGGTTGGTGGCTCTCAGTGGGGCAGTCTAGTCCTTGCTGAAGGTGGACTCAGTTTGGCCCAGAGAGTTGTTAGAACCATGATTGGTCTTTGGGTCTTCTGGTGGCCTCTCGCTGTAATTGCCTGATGATCTAATGTAATGGGTATGCATATTATTTGCACCCCTGCGGGTGACATTGTTCTTGTTTTTAGTTAAAAGAAGGAAGTTTTTCTTGTTTGCCCAGTGACTCTGTCCTTCTGGTATGTAGATGAGTAATGTTGGCGCTACTCCATGCACCTGCTCAGTGCCACCCTCCAAGATCACCTGAGCCACAGTCAGCAGATCTAGGCAAGCAGGGACGGGATGGTTGAATGAAAGCTAAGGAAGTGTTTATGGTTGGAGTCTGAAACCCACTTCTGGTTAACAGCAGGTGCTAAAACACTATCACAACTCTGGGATTGGTTGTGTGCCGCCTTGCAGGTTTGGGTGTTGGCGCCAGACGTTGGGAACTTTTATTCTCAAGAGCTGTCCTAGTGTGTATTCTCTCCCTTCCTCCTCCTTGGGTAGGGCTGAAATGAAAACGAGCATTCAGTGATAACCTGCACTATTCATGAAATAATTTTGAACCTCGCCCTTGTGAGTCTGATGCTCCTAGCCACTTCAAAGTGAGTGTGTGTGCAGAACAGCCATGTTTCCAGTGGTCTTACAGATACTCATGTTAAGCGAATTTTGCAGGATCAGGCAGTCAGCCTGCTGCGTTTTGTGTAGGCCATGTAGCAAAGGCATATTTCTATTAAACAGTGGGTGACTCAGCATGTGAGCTGGTCTCTGCGATTGCCCGGGGACTTCACAGTCAGTCCTTTCTGTGCTATCTCTGTTTTGTATTCCCCTCCTCTGTTACAGTGTGCAGGTATGTCTGAAGATAACTCTGCACCTAAAAAAAACCAACCTAAGACTTCATCTAACTGATAGCATCCCATCAGCTGTTGCCAACCAGGGTAAGCCATATTGTGTGTGCATCTGTTAACAAAAACAAGGAATTACTTAGCGAAATTTACTGCTTGAGTTTGAAGTCTGTCACTGAATTGTTTTGTGTGTGAGTGACACAAAATTTAGTAGTAAAACTGAAAGTGCTTAACCATACTCCAGTCCTTTTGAGGTGGTGAACCTGTTCCCATCCCACCTGATGCGTAAGCTAATTAGCTTCTTGGCTGAGCAGTAATTCTGGGCAAGTATGTACAGGCTGTCCTCACAGGGACTCTTGCATTCCTCTTAGTTTCACAAGCTAAAGAAAGATGCTTCTCTTTGCTTGTGAGGTTATTATTGCTCCATGCAGGTTAATTGAGCTATAGCATTATAGCCACTCATCAAACAGCGGTGAGTAGCTCACTTGTCTAAGCTTGTTTATTTTTATAATGCTGAAAAATATTTGCATGCTGTACAGAAATGTGCTGCTTTGGTTCCTTACAGCCTGGCAGTATTATCATTTTAAATTCTTCGTTAATCTTTCTTCCTCACGAGGGACTGGCAAGGTTCCTGTGCATAATTACAAGATGTTTAAGACAGAAGCCTCAGCTACTGAGTTTTTACACAATGCTCTGCGAACATGGGTCTTTTCTTCCTTAAATAGTACCTGTGCTACCTCCCCTTTTATGCCCATTCTTGATCTCAGCATGGTTACGTGCAACACTAGTTGCGATTCCTGTGTTACTTCTACCAGTTCTAGACTCTGATGTTTCGCTCAAGAACATACAAAAACAAAGTGACCATGAATAATTTCAGACTAGAAGTTAGAACAAGGTAGTAAGATGATAGAGCTGCGAAGCTCAGGAACAAACTGCAAAATCGGTTCAGCCTGGGAAATATACCTCACAGTGGTTCCTTGAAACAGAATTGGTCTAAAACTGAATTTTCCACTTGGAAAGCAAGGTGTTTCTAGGCTTTGTGGTTATGAAGAGGGCACCACTGAATCCATAAGCAGGTACAGTTTTGCAGGGTAGTTGGTAGTCTGAATTCAGCCCTATCCATCATAATAGATTTAGGGTAAACCCCCAAATATGTTTGTTTAAAATGTCTACAGAACCTATTCCAGTTTCCTTCCAGCTCTATCATAACAACTTTTCCAGTGCACCTCACTAATTTCCATCTTTGGCACCCTGAAAACTGAAATTGCTGGAAGGGCCTAATACAAATACAATTTGATGTCCAAATAAGTAACACATGGGCTTCAGTACCGATTGTACTATTCATTTTTGTGTTTCATTACATAAAAAAGTTAACTCACTGGTTCCGCCATGAGTTTCCAGCTTGCTCAGAAACCAGATTCCAGGAATGCTGCCACCCAAGTAAGTTGCACAAGATTTTCTTTGTTAATTAAAAATAATGGGATAAAACTGGAAAAAATAGGCTTAATGCTAACAGTTGGTATTTAAAGAAGGTGGGTTTATTGGCCAGAATATCTTCATATTGTATGTCAGTCCACCTTTTGTTTTGGATTTCCAGGCTGATTCCTAGTTTACATCCACACTAAAATTAGTAGTATTCGGTTCCAGCAAATACTTTCACTGTGAACTGTGCCCTCCCTTCGTCAGATCAGCAGAGTTAGCTTGTATTGCTGTGAAGTGAAACTCTGTGTGTGCAACGGTTGCATACAGAATTACTTCCTTGAACATTTGAAGGAGTTAAACATGCACAGATTGAATTTGTCTGTTGAGCAAATCTTTAAGGCAGAGAGGCAGAATCTCAAGCTGGGTTGTATCTTAGTATTAAAAAAAATAAACAACACCACCGCACACCCCCCATCAGATTTTTCTAGTTGAGACAAAAGAAATCTTTGGGTGGAAAGGCAGCATCATATTGCATAATAAAAGCCTTTTAATGCTCTACAAAAAAGGGTTGCTTAAGGCAGCTTTGCTTAAAAAAAAAAAAAAACCCCCCAAAAAACCCAAGAGTCAGTGATGATACTGGTACGAGGGGGACAAGGAATCCTCAAGTTCTGTTGTGCAACACTGGGAAAAGAGGCTAGAAATTGCTCTAGTTATCTCCTATCTTAATGCCTGGTTTAAAGGTTCTTTACTGCATATTTGCTGGCAGCTGTTTTCAATATATCCCTCTCAAGCTAAGTCACCAGTTAAGAATTTGACATTAGATGTTTTTTTCAACCACCATCTTGAAGTACCATACCACACAACACAGCCTTGTTCTCAACTTAGATATTGTTCATGTGCCTTGAAATTGCTGTTGACACCTCAACTATTTAACTTGCAGATCTGAGATAATTTTTGTTGGGTGTGGATGTGTGCCATAATAAGACAGAGACAGAAGTATCCACGTCTGCATTCCTTCGCTACATCTGTTGACTTTATTTTTTGCAACATTCCAGGAATTTAAGTTAAATTATACATCTCAGTGAACATTTTTAGTTTCAGTAGTTCTGTTTTAATTACCTGCCCTTAAAGTATAAGCACACCGAGTGCTCAGATAGGTTCCACTTCTTTTGCGTCATTTCCCTTTTTTCTTTAGGACACCTTCAGTAGTAGATTTAACTGCTTTGTGAATAACATGCCTAAATACACATTTTTCTTTGTCTCCTGATTCTCCCCTCAATGGCTAAAGTTTCTTTAGTGCTTTATATTCTGAAAGGGAAAAGTAACGTAATTAAAGAATGTTTTGGGAATTAGAGCTGTGCTCTGCAATATATTTCTGGCATATACTTTGTCAGTGTCCTTTTCTTCCCCTCGCTTTCCCAGTCTGTGAAATAAAGTTAATATTCCTACACTGATCATTCTCACAGTCATTTCTGAGGCATAAGTTGTTGAAGTTTATAAAGCATTTGACCATATCACCTTTCATCAAAGGATTTCTGCTGATACAGTTTGAAATACACAGCACCACTGGAAAAGGAGCCATAAGCACAGGGTATCATCATCTGTGCTGCAGCTTTCATTCTTAGCAAAAAATAAAACAATGGAGTTAAAGAATTAGCGGGTTTTAATCACTGTTTCACTTGGAGGCACAGATGGGACAGAGCATTACTTGGCAACATTCAATCTTGGAGCAGAAATTGTCATGATTAAAGCAGCAGCTGGAGTAGATTGCTGGGGACAGGGGGGTTCATTCATCCTAAAGGGATCAAAACTGTTGGGCTCTG
This sequence comes from Burhinus bistriatus, assembly GCA_013397275.1. Taxonomy (NCBI): domain Eukaryota; kingdom Metazoa; phylum Chordata; class Aves; order Charadriiformes; family Burhinidae; genus Burhinus; species Burhinus bistriatus. The sequence goes on from VYXH01012049.1 coordinate 91,848, forward strand.
GGAGAAAACAAGAAGCTACAAAAGAAAAATCTGAAATATGGGCCAAAGTTTATTATTTCTAGGGTCTCATCTGCTGCTTAAAATGATGTTTTCAATGCTTTCCTCAGAATTATTTTGGAAGCGAGGAGAGTATCAAGTGATCTGGCCTACTGAAGAAGAGACTGAAGCCATCTCTGAGTGGAGATTTTGGACTTGCGGGAGGAAGGCTGTGTGTGTGTGTCCCACATGTGGCAGAACTGCTCCTCACCAAGGAAGTCCAAGTGAAGGAAATAGGTATGTGCCACTTCAAATAGGATTTCAGAAGAATCACGTTCCAGGCCATTTAACAGGGCCTGAATTCCTAGTTTGGTGAGGCAGCCTGGAAAGAGGTGGATTTTAACTTTCTCCTCATTAACATTTGCAGAAGGGTTCTGTCTGCCTGATGCATGGAAGCCTTGTTACAGGGGTGGACTCCTGTGGTAGGCTGGCCTGAGGGAGGAAACTGGGTGGTTGTGGAGACACGCGGAACAAAGCAGACCCTTCAGGTCTTCTGACTCCTGCAGTTCATCCCTGGTTCAGCCACGGAACAAACTGTTGGGAACAAGTTACCTTTTGCGAAGGGACGATGTTATACAGAAAAAAAGGTGTCAAAATAAAGTGCTAGAATACCAATGTGTGTTCTGCTGTCAGGGCAGAGCCACAGCTTAGCCAACAAGTAAAGCATACTCTATTCAGAATGGTTCTAGCTCAAAAATAGCTCTGCCTTTAGTTAAATGTCTCAAAGGTATCATTAATTTTGGATATTTCAACTCCTGCAAGACCGATGGGCTTGAGTTTCCCTGACAAATTCCTGACTCCCCTGGGAGACTGAGTGAAGTGTAATCACTGTTGGTCACTGACTTAATCTGTACTTAGGATGTGCTTGACATTGGCTCTTTGTGTTTCTCTCATTGGTACGCAGTGTTTTTTCCTGCCGTTCAGAGGTCTTTTTCTGTTCCTTAGATCAGACAACTCTTTTTCCTCCTCTTGCATTTGCATGCATTCAGCTGATGATATTTAGATGTGTGAGGATTTGGTTGCCTTTGTATAACAGGAAGTCCTCACTTGCACCAGTATGTAGTGTTTTCTGCAGCAGGGAGACTAGGCGCTGATCTCACTCTGGGTATTTCATAACTCTAAAAACCTGCTGGCTAACGAGGTATTCATTAATTGCTTTAAGCGATCTAAGCTAAGAGATTTCTTTACTTCCTTTGAACCATACACTATCTTANCTCACCCTTTAATCCTTGTCTGCCAGCAAATATGGGAAATGTACTTCACTGTTGGTAGCCCTACCTGTAAAGCAAACAGGTCTTAGGCATTTTTACCATCATCCTGTGAATTACAAGTCTCCTTTTCGCCTGAAAGCAGCCTTGCTGTCTGAGGTATTCGGCATGCATCCCTACAGCTTGCAGTTGATTGATATTCCTATAAATTTGCAAGTCACCTTTCATCACCTGGTGAGGTTTTGCCCCCTGGCGTGCAAGTCCTTATAAGGTCAAGGGCCTTAATGACCCCCATTGTTATGGGAACCTTTGGTAATCTAACCTGCTTTTTTTCTGTATTTCAAGCCATTGCTCTTAAATGTCTTTTGCTTGATCCACTCAGGCGGCTAATAACCGTGTCTCCTTTCCTTAGGTCAAGGGCAGCTTTTACATTCCACCCAAAAGGCACCACAGTTTGAGATGAGGAATTCAGAAGAGCAAGCAGCTACGACAGTTTTACAGCGCCTGCTGCAGGAGCAGCTCCGATACGGAAACCCAAATGACAACCGTAACCTTCTTGCCTTACACCAGCAAGCCACAGGAAATGCCCCCCCTTTCAACAGTGCTGGGAGTCCAGCATCTCAGAACGAAGGGCTGAGCTCCCAGGACCACCAGCTTGTGACTCATGCTGCCCGCCAGGAGCCCCAGGGCCAGGAGATACAGGTGGACAACAGCATCATGGAGAAGCAGCTCTCCCCGCGACTCCAGAACAGCGAGGATCTCCCGACCTATGAGGAAGCCAAAGTCCAGTCGCAGTATTTCAGGGGCCAGCCGCATGCTAGCGTTGGGGCAGCGTTTTATGTAACGGGGGTCACCAACCAAAAGATGAGGACTGAAGGGCGGCCCACGGTTCAGCGGGTGAGCCCAGGGAAGGTCCACCAGGATGAAGGACTTAAGGACCTCAAGCAAGGGCATGTCCGCTCCTTGAGCGAGAGGCTGATGCAGCTGTCCTTGGCCACCAGTGGTGTCAAGGCCCATGCGCCTGTCACGAGCGCGCCGCTCTCCCCCCTCTCTCCGCTTTCTCCTCAGCAGTCCAGTGACCCTTATAAAAATTCTGGCTCCAATGAGTTCTACAAGAACTCAGTGCAGCCCCCTTCCCAGCCCAATATGAAAGGAATGGAGCAGCGGGGTCCTCCTCCAGAGTATCCTTACAAAAATGTGTCTACCCCATCTATGAACTGCAAACCTCAGGACTCGGGACATTTCTATAGTGATCATCGCATGAGCCAGCAGGGAAGATCTGATGGGCCTATGATGAGGTATCAACATCCCCCTGAGTATGGGTCAGTCAGGTAAGCAAGATCTTCAAACAACCTCCATGACAGCCACAAAAGGAAAGATGGTATAAAACTCAGTCCATTGCCCTCACTCCTGAGGCAGGTTTTCTTTCAGCAAAGATCCCGACTTTATTGTGTGAGATGACATACTGTGTTCAGCTACTGTGTCTGGAAGGACTGTAACCTGTTGCAGTAGCTTTCCTAGAGAGGCCTGGCTCTTAAAAAAAAAAACCACCCAAAAAAAACCAAATCCAAAACCAACCCCAAAACACAAACGAAAAAAAAAACCAAACCAAAACAGGCCAGCTTGATTTTATGGCATGGGGAAGTTTAATGCTGAGGCTCCAGAGCCTTACAAAAGGTTTGCTACAAAAGCCAAAGTTATGGTGTGATTCATTGTGGAAACTTGCAGTTACTTATTGCAAGACTTAAGCTGTTCTTTAATTACATCTGCCCAGGCAAAAGATTTTTTTTTCTAGATTTAAACTACGTCTAAATGCTACATAGGAAAGGAGAAAATGAGTGAAAGCAATAATGGTGCAGGTTAACAAAAATCACCTGAGCTTCCTTTAGAGTTTTTCAAATTTTATTTTCAGTGAACCAAAGTGCAGGAGTGGAAAATGGAGTGTGCTTTGTGCCTCATCCCAGACTTGCTTGTTTAACTTTTGCTAATTTTCCTTGCATCATTTGAAATCTCAGCCTGCTCTGGTTTCCTCTAGATAAGGAGCTAGATTTGGCATGAGCCAAACACTGATGTCCGTGTGGGTGAAGATGAAGTTTTATTCAGGTGGGCTAAAAATACAGCTTTGCTTTACCTGTTTCCTTGCCACCTCATCTCTGCCCAAGACCAGGTGGGATTTGGTACAACGATTTTGGCCTCATTTTGAAGCTAAAAGGGTAATACAAAGGAGCAGCGGGAGGGCGTTGCTACATAAGTAGATGGTGAGGTCTCTGTGCGTTCGTGTTTGCACATATTGTGTTGTGTTTGAGGGGAGCACGAAGCAGAAACCCGTCTGTATTTGAGAACAGAGTCTGAGCTTTGGGGAATTTGAATCTGCTCAGAACCTTCCTCGTCCTATGGGGAGCTATTTTCAGAGTTTGTCCACCATTGTTTGTGATCTGAAATGACTTCAGCAGCATACAAGCCTGATGAAAAGGCCCTTTGATCTGACTAAATAAATAATAAAGAGGCCAGGAAAAGGGGAAGTAAAGGGTTTAGGGGGGGTAATGATTGTAGAAGCTCGTTGCAAATGTTTTTGAAAATTCAAAGGCCTCAAATCTCTGTGCACACAGGAAAGGGAAACAGATCCTTGATGGTTATGCTGCATCAGAAATACTCATAAAATTCTATATAGTGAATGTGAGATGTAGCCTGCTTGCTGTTTAAGGGAGAGGTATTTGAAAACACGCCAACAGTCAGCTCCTCTAGACAGGGTGATTTTTGTCTGTATTGGATGGATCCTGGCTGCTTTGAAAGAACATGGCGGGGGGAAGGGGGGGGGGGGAGAAAGGTTCAGCTGGCAAGGTTTCCAGTAGGGGAAGCAACTGAAATTTGTCTTCAAAGCATTGGGAATCTAATGAGGTTACTTTTTAACCTAAATAGCTGCACAGAGGAGAGGTTTCCTTTGCAAGCAAATGCTGAAGCGGTAGAACAATTGCAGGACTAATCCATAAATTACAGAGCAGCGTAGCAAAGGAAGGGAGCGAGTCCTCTATTCCCCTCCCTCTCCCACACACTTTTAAGAGAAACTGTCATTTAGACAAGAAGCCTTCTGTGTTACTAAAGGTGCAGCTGGGTAATGGTGTGAGGATTTTAAAGGCATACAGCTTTCGGGAGTGCGTTTGCCTCGCGCCGGGCAGTGCTAACGAGTGTCTTTGCAGCCTGGCGGGAGTGATAAAGTAGTTTCAGAGATTGCAGTTTTCCTGCGCTGCAGCTCTGTGTTTATCGGGATTAATTTGGATTGGTAAATGTGTGCATTTTTTGAACTGTGCGTCAAGGAAACAAAGCCCCTTCTTTCTGCTCGTGAAGCCACACCCTTTTCTGCGGGTTTTTCCCCTCATTGTTCGGGGGAATTTGAGGGTGACCTAAAGATGCGGTTAAATAAAACTCGTTGAGCAAGATAAACATTGGGGAATTCACAGCATTCTCATGCTTCACCCTCCCCAGTCTGGGAAAGGAATGGGCTGTGTGGTAAGTTTAAACCAGTCTGCAAACAGTTTGCCTCACCTGCTCTTGGGCGGTGTAACTTTGGGAACACATATATGTTCGTAATGAGATTGGTTTAATGTAAATACTGGGCATGCCAGAGGCATCTGTGCTGTTATTTGGAAATTTTAAAGAAAGTTCAGAAGAGGGCTGGCTGCATGTGAAGCTCTAAAATCCTATTCTCTCCCTAATATCTCAACTGCGCTTTAGTATTGGTGATGAAAACAAACCTTCAGGTCTAAGAGGAGAAGACGGGTGCCTTGGGCTCAGTGTCCTGTGGGGTTGCAAGGTCTCCTGTGGCAGAACAACTAGAGACAGGGGGAGAAGGGGCTCGTGTTGATAGAGTTTTGGGTGCAGAGGAAGCTGGCTGTCTCTCTGATTCAAGCACCATCCTCTGTTTGGAGCCCAAATGACTGAGCTCCTGCTGTGGTGATTAATCCCATTGACTTCACAGAAACTTTTGAGAAGGAGGTCTGCAGAATTTGTCCCATAATTAGTAAATCACTTCTGTGCACTGTGTTCCCCCGGGCAGCATCAAAGTGGGGGATAATCAGGTATGACTAGGAAGTGGAACAAAAAATGCGCGGGCTTGATTTCAGCTGTCTAATCAAGCGGAGTCTGCTCCCTCCTGCAGTCAGCATTTCCCGGTTTGTGCAGGAGGGCTGTGGAAGAGAGGAGGAACTGGAGCTTCTTGAACATGAAACAGGCAGGAGAAGCTAGGGAGGCAGAAAAAATTTTAACGAGCCAGAGACCTTTCCTGATCTCTTCATTCTTCTGCCCTCCCCATTTTGTTGCTCTACCCGCACATCTTCTGCGTGACTTCATGTTTGCAATCCTGGCAGCCTCGGGACTCCTGATGGCTACGTTTGCTTGCAGAGCTGCCCTTACTCCATATCTCTGTCTTCATGACTTAAAAGCTAATGTGACCCTTGTAGCTGCAGAACCATAAATCCAGGTTTGTACTTGGCCCGTGTGGTGTGTTTCTCCGATATGTGCCAGGGGCTGTAAGGGAAGCAGAGATTCTTGTGTGATACAGTCTTCAAAATGAAGTGGCCCTTAAAGTTATGCTTTCAAACTTAAACACTTGTAGGAATTATTGCTCTGAGGTTTTTTCCTGCGTTTGGAGTTTTCAGGTCTTTATGACACTGAGGCAAATGGAAGGAGATTGCATAATTTTGTTTTCCATGTATTTTGAGAGTCTTTCTGCATTTTTGCATGAAGTGGTTAGTTCAGATTACCATTTTGATTACTACCACAGAGTCACCTGAGGACTGATGCTCTCATGGAGGGAAGTTTCTACTACCATTCTATCAGCAATTCTGTTAGGTGACCCCAGTAGTGAATTGTACCTTAAAATTTTGCAGTCTGGCTTAAAAATCTTGAAAATTCCAGTTGTGTTCATTTACCTTTCTGAATCTCTCAGTCCAGAACTGATTTACCAGAGAAATAAACTCTGCAATTCTCATGTTAACCTGTGGGATCTTAGAGCCAGGTAGTTTGAACCTACAAAATATTTATAAGTATTTTATGACAAAATTGAAAGTAGTGGGGGTGCTAAAAGGTTCTTTGAACATGGACATAAAAGTTTGCATACAAGATCTTAAAAAGTCTAGTTGTCACTGTGAGGTTACTAGGGTGTTTTTTTTTTCTTTTTTTAAAGATAGGATGTATTACCCCAGTTCCGTTATCTCTTTTGCTGGGAATATAAATGCATTTGTGGTATTTTGGAAGCTCTAATGCTGTTGGTAATGCAGCAGAACTAGAGGCTCACAGCTCTCATGTTTTAGCTTGGACCCGCAAGATTGGTATGAGCTCAAGATTATGAGAGGCTTTGGCTGTGAGTGCCAAGATGCTGGAAATCTTGGAAACGTATCTGTTTAGAAATATTCAGCCATGGTTTCCTAGAGTTGTTCTTTGCAATAGGTTTAAAAAAAATGTCATTACGAGGCATGTCAGTACAAAGACTGTCCCTTCAGAATTTAGCTGCTGCTGTTGTTTTTCTTTGGCCATCTTTGTGTTCCTTTCATTAGTGCTCAGATCCTGCAGAAATGGCAGGATTCTGCCCATGTGTCTGTGATGGCAGAGTAACGAGATGCTTTTAGTCAAATAGATCAAATTGTTAGCATTGGGATCTAAATAGTCCTCAATAGGCTTATAATATTGACACACTGAGATCAGTGGAGTCAGTCTTCCTGAGTAACTGCTTCAGGTTGTTTTCAGACTGGAAGAGAGTATTCTGTAGGTTCAAAACTGGAAAGGTGTTTTTTTTCCATCCATGGGGCAGACTGGCAATGTATCTCTTTTGATCCAACCTCTGTAGGTCATCATAGATTAAATGTCACAGCAAAGTTATTCCCTAATTGATTTTAACATGAAAACAGGTGTGCGTACCATTAGGTAAAGAATAAGCTCAAGGAGACGAGTGGTTTCTGAAGATGCAAAGTTTTAACTCTGCATGTAACTGGGTGAGCTAAGAAAGGAGCTGGAAACCACCTGAGACAAACCAGATGACCTTGAGGATGGCATGTGATGGTTTTGCCTCACTCTTCATTATGAGAACTGGCAAATAAAGGTAATGAAATAAATCCAACAATAAAAGTAGAGCTGACCTCCCAGGAGGGAAAGAACCAAATTGCTGCCACTAAACTGAACATTCCTGAGCAAATTAATTGCACATCTTTCTTCTGCATGACTCCTGAGATCCTCACACTGCATATGATAGTTTCTGGGGAAATACAGGTCCTGAAATGATGTTGCTGGCAGGGACCACAGTCACCTGAGTGTGAGAAAGAGAGAAACAGTAACTAGAGCAGCAATTACTTGGTTTTTCCTAAGTTACAAAGGCTAGATTTGTTTCCCTGTTAAGGAATTTGAGCATCAGCTTGGAGGTTTCTATGCACCTTCTCTGCTGGAAAGCAGGGAAAATGAGACATAAGATGTATGATATTGAAATAGCGAATGCTGGGCTGAGAACGTACAAACTCCTACATGTGCTGCCAGCCAGATGTGAGTAATGCAGACGTTTCCTCTTTGGACGGGTATGGAGAGCTGATGAGTTCTTTCTGCAGAGAACAGGAAGGATGATGCCGAGTGTTTGCACATCGGCTGAGAAGCCCGTTGTGTAACCCTTTAGTTCCCAGTTCAGCTTCATGCTTGCTGTTGTCAGCTGCCATGGCACTAATGCTTCTGGTGTGGTGGGAGAGCTATGCTGCGGGCTGTCTTGTACACCCAGTACCCCCACTGCACTCAGCAGAGCAAGCGGGTAAGGTCCTTCCTGTGAATGCAGGCAGCCATGGGGCTATTCTGTAGCAGCTATGGCCAGGTGGAACAACAGTATGTGCTTTTCCAGCTGCAGGGTTGAACTGCATCCCAAAGGGTGGGAAATTTTATCAGAAGAACAGGAGTGTTTCAGAACATGTTGAACTGCCAGACTGGGTCTGCACTGGGCTTAAGAAGAGACTGGCTGCAGCATGGAGAGGGAGTGACTTCAACTGTTAGAATAAAGAACATCCAGAGAAGTTAAAGGTTGAATGTCTTTGGAGGAGGAAGCAAAACCTGCCTACTGAGGTCATCCAAGCACAATAAATCCACACAATCTTCTAAGAGAGATTTCTTACTTGGCTAATGTAGCAGAAATTGAGCTGGGGTTCTCCAGCGCCTGGGAAATGTGAGCTGGTGTAGCTTGGAGTTAGTTCTGCAATAGACTCAAGCATGTTATATGTTGCTAGATCTGTCTTTGATATCCTGTAGAGTTTATTGTCAGGAGCAGGAAACATACCTACTGCATAGGACTGAGGATGGTTCTGAATCAAAAGGCTGCTTCTGACTCTTAGGCTTGTTTTCACATCCTTTAACTGTCTCATTTGAGCAGGTTGCAGCTTGTTGGTTGATATTTCCAAAAGCTTGAATCAGTGGTGCTGGCATACCAGCATAGAGCTTAGCCGATCCCTTTACCTCTGTGTTCTGAATTGCAGAAGAAAATTCATTGTTTTCTCCATGAGGGATGGCACATTTCAGGACAGAACAAATGAGCCCATTTGTAACAGTCCTCAGTTTAGCCATTTTATCCACAAAGTGTGGAGAAAAGTTATAAAAATAATTTTGGTCAGTAGTTATTGATGGAGTTTCTCTTAGTGTTTCTGTACAACATAGATTCAAGAGGAAAGACCTTCGTACACTTAGAATATACTGATAATGATTTGATTTTGAAGCATTATAAAAATGAGGAAAACCTGTGTGGGAAGACCTGTGCAGAGGAGCTACACAGGACATCCCACGCCGTGTCACTGGGTTTGTGCACCATCTTCTGCATGACTTTAATGGAACTTCTGCTCTCTGTTTTCCAGGCAGAACCCAGATGTGCAGCTGCAGTTACAACAGAGACCACCTCACCATCACAGCCCAACTTCTTCCTTAACATCCCTGGGATCTTTGACTTTGCTTCAGTCTCCACCACCATCCAGGCTGTCCCCTTCCCAGCATCAGCAACCTCTGACTCCAAGCCAGGGAGATCCTGGCATTCTGCCACGGACCCAGCAGCCATTCTTGTCAAACCAAGTCCATCAGGGAGATTTGTACCGACTATGCCAGCCTTTCCTAGGCCCGCAGCAGCAGCAAGGCGATTCCTATTCAGTAATGTCCCGGGCTCAGCAGATACCTTCCCCATATCAGCAGATGCAAGTAGATCCTTTTGCCATAGTTTCCAGGGCCCAGCAGATGGTGGAAATCCTGTCAGAAGAGAACCGGTCTCTACGACAGGAGCTGGATGGGTGTTATGAGAAAGTAGCCCGGCTGCAGAAGGTGGGTGTGTTTTGGATATTGGGCACTCTCCTGTGTCTAGTATTGTCCATAATTGAATCATCTAATCTGCAGCTGTTACATTCCTTGCTTAGGGGATTGATTATCTACTTTAGGGTCTTTTATATGCAGATTGATTAGTCTGTATCCTCTCCCTTTGGGCAGCAGCTTAACTTTGTCAGAAGATAGAATCAAAGCCTTCAGTTTTATTCTGACGGTTTATTGACCGTGCTCAAAAGAGCATCCTCATCAGCTGTCTTGAAGAGGCTGGGTTAAATCAAAGTTAGTGTTCTAATGTCCAGGATAGCAGCAATCTTCATTTTCCCATGAGTCTAAAAGACTTTAGAGACTGCAGGAAGGGCCTTTTTGGAATGACATGAGACCATAGTCACTCAAGGAGGCAACAGGGGACATTGCTACAAAACTGGTTGGCAGGACAGCGTGCAAGGCAAGTACTGCTGCTATGGCTACGTTAAAGACATTTGGACTGCAGGACTGAAACTAACACTTCTTTTGTCACTCTCTCAATACCACACAACTTCCATGAAAACTTAATATCTTGTTTTGGATTAAGCTATTTGCCACCTTTGGCTTTATTTGAAACAAGTAGAGTAAGTGATGCTAAAACATTTTTTAAAACAATATCCCAGTGAGACCCATCATTAACGTGCATGTGTAGAGGTATTTTCATTGCAGCCTCATAGAAATAACTTCTTGATGACCAGTGGTTTAAAGCTGTGCAGCAGGTCAGCTTTGCTTTTGCCTTGCAGCTGTAAAAAGGCTAATGCTACTTGCAATTTAGGACTGCGTGGGCCTTGCTGTGCTCTTTGCACTGAGCAGTCTCCAGGGCCATAAAAATGTGTGGCTGCTTAAAACACTTGTTTGAGTTCAGGTGACCAGTGTGGCTTTCCACACTCATTTATTCCCTGTGTTACCTCTTTCCAGGGACATGTGTTCATTTTGTTGTATTTTTTTTTTGGAAGGTTCCTGGCCAGGAAATGCTTTAGAGAAATGTTTGACAGCTTCCTGATAATGAAAGAAGGATAAAAATGCACTTCCCTTCACCCCCCTGTTGATCACTTGCTGTAGACAGTGCTGATGGGGTTTGCTATTAGGTGGATCCATACTTCCATAGCAATGCAAACCATGCCTAGTAAGGAGAGTTAGAAGTGAATCTCCTTCTCCTCTGGGTGATCAGAGAAGCTTTACACTGAAGGCTGGAAGGAAGGATAAAACATATTTTACTGTAAATGTTTCCCTCCCCCCATTTAGTAGATTGAATATTTAAAAACACAACTAAGGTGAGAAGTGTAAACATAGAACATCAGGAGGTTTTACTGTGAATTTTGAACCATAACAGTCATGGATCTGCAGAGTTCATCAGTAATGCAAAATCTGCCGCTAGCATTTTTTTTAACATGGTTTTGTGTGCCTTTCTTGTTTTATTTTACTTGTTCAACTTGGTATCGGATTAGCTATTTATATAAATGCTTTTTACGCAAACTAGCAGTAGTGACAAACTGCTCCAGTCTTAGAAAAAAAATAGATGACATTTGCACTTCTTCAGTTTGCTGTATCTGTGCTCCAGTCATCTTGGGGAAACAGAACTAGAGTCTGGAAGGAGAGTCCAAATCTTCGCTTCAGCCATTGGTATTCTTTATACAGAAGGATCCATCACAAACCTGAGACTGTGGTTTTACTTAAAATATAGGTGTAGGTTTCTTTCAATAAAGAAAACTTGAGAGAAAGTGGCCTCCTTTCTGAGACTGAATGAAAAGAATTGTTCATGATAAAATAGTAAGTGCTTGTTTTCACTTCCACTGCAGCTGGAAACAGAAATTCAGCAAGTTTCCGAGGCATACAAAAACCTGGAGAAATCATCCTCTAAGCGAGATGCCCTGGAAAAGGCCATGAGAAACAAGCTGGAAGGAGAAATTCGTAGGCTACATGATTTCAACAGGGATCTAAGAGGTGAATGAAGTAAAACAACTGTTCTTCAATGTTGGGTTTTTTATTGTTGTACTTACTTGGCAGGACAGTGTTTTGCTGCAGAATTCACTGTGTCTGGTGACACAACTAGACTATGACAGGATACTCAGGTATATTCAGTAGCCTGAGATCTTAAGCGCTTGCTGGGAGTGTGGAAAAGACAGGTTTAGGAGAGAGTGCTGCAGTCTTTCATTTCCAGCCTGCGTCTCATTGAGCAGAAACATGTGATAAGCCAAATACCATAAACCAGATGCAAGCCTGGAATTCTGTCTTGTCTTATATCCTAGACACAATTTGTACAATTTGTTCAGTTTATACAAATGAAAAGACATTTTGCTGACTGCCTAATCCCACACCAGGCATGTTCACTTTATTTCCTGTCCAGTGACCCTTTTGCACTGACATACAAACTGCAGACTGTCTGTTCTTCCTGAAGGTCTTGTCATTCTTTATCAATGTAGGCATCTGGTTTTTTGGATCTCCCTTCCTTTTCCACAGTGAGATGTTGTTAGTGTCTGGTTCTTGCTAAGCGGCTGAGGCAGTATGATGGCTGGCAGTGGAGGGTCGTGTTGAATGGTATTTGTCCTTAATGTGGGTCAAAGTTTAACCATTAGTTTGAGAGGTGAAAAACATCTGCAATTTGAGATGTTTAAAGGTGCACAATCAGTCTTTTAAACTGTAAGTTTATTTTTTTTACGAAAGCCTTCTGATTGTCCTATATGTCATCTGCTTTCTCTGCCTCACGTCTCTTATTAAAACTGGGTTCCCAGAAATTGTTTTGCATCCAAGAAGTAAGGCCATACAGTCCCCAGTGGTATCAAGAAGGACAGTACACAAAGGCCTGCATTAAATCATCGTATTCATAATAAAACACAGCATAAACATTTCATTCTTATTTTCATAGGCTGATAAAAATTTCTAATAGCCTGCAGCAGCCGAACTGTTAAGCTGCCCTTAGGGTTTTACACTTTTCCCAAAAGTCAGGTAATTGGACAACAGGGATTTAATCTTCTAACTGTTAAGATTTAGTGGAGAATTATAAGGGAATCTTTTAATTGCACGATGAAATTTATTTGGGTGGAAAAAATAAGGTGCCTTAACATTCGTTAAAAATGAAAAAATAAACTTCTTATGTGTTATAATTGTTTAAAGTAATTTCTTTATAACGTTATTTAACCTGTTTTGTTTCATTGAGAATATTTTCTCAAGGACATAATTAGAAACATTTCAAAAGGGAGTGTCAGCTTCTGATAGGCTTTTTGGTTTTGGCTGTCTAGAATTAGGAGATCTGTTCCCCTAGCTCGCATTAGAGATGTCCTGAGCAGATGTGACTTAATGCCTGAAAGTTTTTAATTATTTAGCGTTCCTTTTGTTGAAAAATTTTGCAGAACGTATGGAGACAGCCAACAAGCAGCTTGCAGAGAAGGAATTTGAGGGGTCTGAAGACAATCGGAAAACCATCTCTCAACTCTTTGCACAAAGTGAGTTACGCAATCATTGTGGGTCAGTAGAAATGCTGCAGTCATCCTGGGGAGGGATAACTGCAACAGGTTGCATAGTTCAGATCTGCCGGTTTTCTACCGGGACAGAAACCAGGGCAGTGACAGTTCAAAACTGGCAGTGGAGAAAGGAGGAGGGATTCAAGAATTCCTTTTCTATCAGTATGTAAAGTTCATCTGATGGCATTTATTAGAGATTTTGGAGTACATGTAGTTTGTAGTTAAATTGTAAAACTAGTGTTTACCCCATAATGTACAGGATATTTTGTCCCCTGAAAGCTTTGGAATTAAACCTTTCCAGGCTGACAAGAGTCCTGGCATGAGCTAAGGCCAGTGGAACTGGAACCTGGTAGGTCTCCTATCTCTTTCCTCTTTAATTTGTTGCTGTCCTATCCAGTTCAGCAAAAATAATGGGGATGAACACTGCCTGCAGTATGCTGGGCTGGGTAAGGGTCATGAATTCTGTCCACAGCAGTGGATTTATCACAAGGCAAACCAAAATGACGGATGTGAAATGCTGCTTTTCCTTTGTACTGAAATGTCTTGAGGCCGACGGCAGTGAGCCAACTTTTCTGTCATCCCGTAGTGTACTCCACCCTTCTGACAATGCTCACTTTTCTCCAATTGTTATATAAAAAGGTAATGCAATAAAATTGCAAAATAGACATTTTCTGTGGTGTAACACACTGCTTCTACTCTGACAAATGCTGGTATCGCTCTCTTGTGTTGTCTTTAGCTTATTCCTTGGGGCTTGCGTTGCAAGCAGATGGCTGTCAGGGTGTGAATCAAAAACTCCTGGTGGTAGTGGAAATTCTGTGAGTTTAGTCTTGTATTCAAACTGGTTGGGTGGACTTTGAAGTTCATAGGTTCACCCAGAGAGGTGGGAAGGTCAAAGCTGTGAGGCCTCACATTCAATTTCTCCTTTTGGATGAACATGGAAACCATAGTGCTACATTTCTTTGGTCCCAGCATTTCTAGGGGTGCTGTACCCACTTGTCAAGTGAAGCAGTACTCATCTGGGGAGAAGTCTGGAACAAAACTTCCGAAAGCCTCGCTGCAAGCACTTACAGATTAACAGACTGCTGGCACTGATTGATACCTGCTGGCATAATGCCACCCTGTCTCATCTCTGCCCATTTTCTGCAACACATTTTAATGTGCTGACGCTGTCAGCAACTTATTTCCTGGGTGGAGGAGAAATAGTGGGATGGGAGAGATGGGGAAAAGAATAGACAGGTGGTGACATTAGCCTTTGTCCTTGTGTCTTATGTCACAGACTAGCTCTGAGTTGCAGTCAGGGTTTGCTCTGCAGAGTTCTGGGTGCTGTTGGCGGACAGGTTTGTTTTGCAACCTGTGTGTGGGCTGTGTTGATTCCCTAGCAGAAGGGAATCTTCAGCTACTCCATGTTGCTAAAGCTTTGCTCCTGGCTCTGTGCTGGCAGAAGAAAGGGAATAATTGTGGTCCTATAAATATAGTTATGCACATGCTTGCACAAACGGGCCTGTGTACTACTCCATATGCAGTCTGTCCTAACACCCAGGATCTAGTTCCTGTTTTTCAAGCCTTCCACTCCTTGTCCTCATTCCTTTGTCGTGGGATATTGGTTTCTGGAATGCAGTTTCTCTGGTGTCATCAGTGCTGGGTGTAGATCACTCCAGGGAGTATTCTGTGGTTATGTATCCAGCAAGTGTGCTAATGTTATCTTTGTAGCTGGTTGGCTTGAGCTGGGAATGACAACATATACAGAGGACATCAGCTCTGTGTTGTGGCTTTGCTTTACACTCCTGTGTGATAAGTTCTGCAGTTCCCAATTATTTTATCCTATTTATTTTTTTTATGAAGGCACTGTTCCTGAAACACACAGCATAGCTGCTCCCACGAGGTCCAGCTCTTTCTGGAGAGCAGCAGAAAAGGACCGGCTGCTGTGCTTGGGGTGGCTTTAAAGCATTAGACATGGACTGTCAGTGCTGGGTAAAAGGCTTTCTCGAACTTCAGATCTGCTTTGAGCAGTGACAGAACAGATATATGTACCTCAGTTCTGGCCCAGGGGGTCATTTTTAAGGGCAGTAGAGGAAGACTGAGGAGTTCTCATTGCTCACTTGTTTTCTGACTCCTCTGATGGTACTGTCAGCAAAGTGGGACAACTGGATGTTGCTTTGAGAAGGAGGACAGCTGCCCCAGGCAGAACAGCCTTCCTGTTTGTGGGGTCAGTGTGAAAAAAAGGAGCACAAGTTTTTCAGGCACAGAAGTCTGCCATCTCCTCTCCCCAGCCTGGGATATTAACATTACCCAGTTTGTTTTCCACTGCTGAAAGCTCAGAGGTAAAGAGGTGCCAAGTTTCACTAACCATCTGGATAATCAGAGGAAATTTCCTAACTGTACTGAGTGATGCACCTTCTATTCCTTCTCACTAGCATTGTCGCACATTGTTACTTGAAGGTACCATGCTTGGTTTTCAGGGTTACAAGTCCTTCTCTTCCTTGAAAGCCATGTACTTCCCCCCCCTGCCCCCCTTAGCGCTAGATTTGCATTCTGTCTCTTCTGAGAAGTTCCAGTACAACCTCTCCTTCACCTCTGGAGTGAAAGCCTCCTGAAAGCTCAGCAGAGATGAGTGCTGTCCATTGATAACTCTCACTTTGTTTTGATAGACAAGGAAACACAGCGGGAAAAAGAGAAACTGGAAATAGAACTGGCTGCTGCACGCTCCACCAACGAGGACCAACGAAGACACATCGAGATCCGAGACCAGGCCTTGAACAACGCTCAGGCCAAGGTGGTTAAACTGGAGGAGGAGGTAAGGATGCTGGGAGAGAGAAATTAGGGTAGCTTGGATTCTAGTAAAAGTGACTGTGGGAATGGGTTTGTCTTGTGCAAATTATAAGGAAATCTGCTTGCTTCAAAGCTGTTTATATCGGCTTAGCTTTGTGTGGGTTAGCTAAACCACTGAACTGTGTACAGATAAGCCACAAATCTGTATTTCCTTGGAAGTGCTTTCGTCTAAGCCACCATGTTTCGTTTTCTTTTTGTTTCAACTGATAAAAGTGAGCTGGAACTGAAATCCCAGGCCTGGCAACCTCCTGAACTTGGCAGAAATTCAGATCTGGATGGACTTTTAACTAATATCAAATGAATGCAGCTTGTTGCTTTGCCAGGTGTTCCACTTACACCAGGTTATCATGGTGCACAGTGCAGATCACCGTATGTACCCAGCATTTGTAATAAGCTGGGCACGGCCTTGGTTGTTTTCTCTCCCTTTCCTCCCAAGAGGGGATAATGCATTTGAGCTGCTTAACTGGGCAGCTTTCACAGCAGTTTCTTTTGTAGCCTTGACCTTGCCACTCAGACATGGCTCTCACCTCGCTGCCCTTCTGCGTCACAGTGCCGTCCTCTTTCCTCTCGCCTACTCCTTTCCTCTCAAAGGTTCCATTTCCCACTCCCAGCCTCTGCTTCCTTTACTCCTACCCTTCCTCCACAGAGAGCCTCTGAAGGAAATCTCATGACCGAGCACACTTCCTCCACTGCAGATTTGTTCTCTCCTTCAATTCTGCTGTATTCCTGCCTACTAGCACTCACCATCACCCTCAGTTGAGCACTGTGCCTATATCCACCTGCATCTTGCTGTCTTCAGAGACATTCCTCAAACCATCCCCTTGTCTGCTTCTACTTATCTCTCTCTGTTCAGGATCCCATTATGCCAAGAGAGGAGGAATAACGAAATACAAAGTGAACGTCCTCCTATCTTGTCTTGCCTACCTTCCTCCTCTCCCAGGTACAGATGTAGCTGCCTTCTTAATTTTAGCCTGCTTGTCTCTAAGCTCTGTATTTGCCTCAGTAGCCCTTCCCCTGAACCTTCCTGTGTTTCTTTCCCTGGTGTCCTTAATTTTTGCCTCTTGCAGTACACTTCTTTTAATCCCTTCAGCTTCATGGAAGCTCTCCCTCAGTCTCTCTCCTCCTGGATCTGCTCATACAGGATGTTGTTGCAGGGTCAGCTGCCATCATACCTTATTAGCCTTTCTCTGTAGTGCTCCACCTCACTTTCCTTTCTCCACATCAAATTCAGGCAGTTTCTCTTTGCTTTCCAGGCCCAACCTAGACCCAACCCTGTTTCTCTTCTCCCGTTGTTGTTGAGAGGACATCTTCTACCTTCATCCTTCTCAATTTCCAACCACCTCTTCTTCCCCACCCCAAACAAGCACTTCTGTGCTTTCTCCCAGACTGTCCGCACCTTCACTGCAAACACTGGCAAAGCCACTTTGAAGCATCCCTTGCTGTGATGCTCACAACGTGGTTGGCAGAGGGTAGGCCACAGTTCATGCTAACCCAGAGACTGTCTACTTGCCTTGCCCTACGTGTGTGTTTCCTCTTCTTGTCTCCAGTCCTAGACTCAGGCTGTGAGCCTTAAGGGCAGGGAGCTTTCATTTATACAGCGCTTAGGATCACCAGGCTGGGGTCCGTCACTGGGGAACCAGGTTCTGTGCAATACAAATTATAATAACAAAAAAAGAAGAAGAGAGGTGAATGCTTTAATATCACTGGCCACATTCGGCCTTGTGCACAGTTGACAAGTCCATTCATTTCACTAAAATTGCAGCATCTCCTGGCAAGGCCGACTTGCACCTTTGTTGCTCAGGGGTACAGGGAGCTTTAGGCTATAGGGCAATTTAAACATGACATGATTCTCTTTGGTTCTAAAACTATTCTGTCATTTGGTCCTGTATTGGAGCTCTTTGGCTTTCGTTCAGATTTCAGCACCTTATTACACTAGAAGTCTGATGAACGACTAACTTTAAGTACACAGGACATCTTTGTGGCTTCCCTGGAACTATTCACATGCTTGGAGTCAACGTGTATAGAGCTGCTGTGATCAGCCGGGGCCAGCACACACAGCACTTGGCTAGGTTGAACCTCTGTGTAGGCACTAATATTGGCTCCCTTGCAGTAAAGTTGAAGCCTTTAAGGGTAATAATAATGGTATGTTTTCTTTTCAAAAGACCTCTCTCGTTTTACTAGAAGAATTGGGTTCAGTGCTGTTGCAAAGTGTTTCTGCCTAGGTAGAATAGTAAAATAAGTAAGTAACTGTGGGCTAGATTGCATGATAGCTTAAAAAACACACATACGCTGATAGAGAGTGAAATGCTCTGCATGAGGGCTTGTGGTCATTTGCATCCAACCTTTGCTCGAATCCCAGGGTGCACAGGAAGTGCCACCCTTCCTGTTGTAGATAAATATGGAAGCGTCTCGGTGAGGGAGCAGGAATTAACTCTGCTTTTTCCTAGAGGTGAGGGGAAATAAGGGAAACAGAAGGGGTAAAGAGTCACTTTTGCAGGTTTCCCAAATCACTTTTTAATGAAATACTTAGGATTATAAAGCATTTGTTGCCTCATTAGTATTAAATTGTGGGAACTTCTCAAATCCCTGAGCTGTTTGGTAACTTTCCGAAAGACAGCCAAGCAAGCTGTTCAGTGCTCAGGGCACCATTTAGAAGGGACTGTAAATGTCAGCCTGAGTTAGTGACATTCAGTGACCGAGAGATATGAAGAATTTGTCATTTATTTCTTATATCCCTGCCATCTTAATCTGAGTTACTAGTCCCTGTAATTGTCAGGAATTTCCAAACTAGTCCTGCAGAAGAGGGTGGAGTTTCTTATGCTAAGGTTTGGCAGCCACTCTGGCTCAGGGCCTGAGGGGGGTGTGCAAATTTCAGTTGTTGCATCCTGTAATGTAAGTTTTCAGCTTTCTTTTTTTCCCCCCTTCCGTTTTGACTTCCTATTAAGCAGAGTTACCCTGCCTTATATGCACCAGATCCTTTATAAAAAGAATATTTCCGTTATAATGCGAGCTATAAGCTCGCTATAGGTGAATTTAAATGTTGCGTTGGAATTGAAACTTCCAGATTCTTTTTAAAATCCTTTGCCTGAATTGCCAGTTTGGACAAAACCACCCATCTGTAAAATGTAGATACTTGTCTGCTCCTATGGAGCTTTGAGAGCTTTTATTGGATTTTAACATCCAAGGTAGAGGGAAGGAAGAGATAAAGGGATGCTAAATGTGATGGAGAAAGGAATGATCTTGCAGATACCGAAGTACAGTGTGAAGTAGTTGGGAGCAAAAGGAGACATTCGCAGAATACCTTCCCTGCTCTGTTAGCAGGGGTGAAATGACTCTCCAAATTTCGAATAAGCTGCCATGAAAGTTTTCAATAGTGTGGAGTTTATTTCTGCAAAGGGTGAGTGATCATGAGTATTTAAAACAAACTTAAATATGGCTGCGAACAGGCTTGCTATGTATGTATAAGTTTTGTATGTAATATTTAAACTTTACTACTTCTCTACTCTACATAAAGACACTCAGTTTTTAACCCCTATTTTCACTTCTCCATTTTCATTCTTCCCTTTAGTAGATGTTCCACAGTTATGCGTGTTGTCAGCTTATTAAAATTGTTTCTAGTGAAGTATTAGTCTGTGTTTTGTAAAATCAAAACTCAGGTTATTTTCATTACATGTAATAAATTTGAGAGAAGTTGAATATATTTGAGGTAAAATGCATGTTGGCTTAAAAACATATATCATGGTCAGAAATGGTTAGTGATAATAATATTTGCGGCTAAAGCAATGAAAAACTCTCATTTTGGAGCATGGACTGCCATGATGGTCTCAATTTTGATGTAAACATTTGAATGGCTGCAGTGTGCAGCAGGTTTGTAGCTGGTAGGTAGTCACAGATGGCCTGTATGTGTGAGCTTTTAAAATAGTCACGTTACCGTGATTTAACCAACATCTGCTAGCGTACACCTTGAGAGCCTTCAGCGAGCAGAGCAGATGGCTAAACTTTGCTTTGCTCTGGGCCAAAGGCAAAGTTGCTGAGTTTACAGAAAGGACCATCCTGACCAGCCTGAGACTCTGGTTAAAGGCTGGCTTACTGTGAGTCCTTACCAGGCTTGTAATATTGCAGGAGGGAGTTTGATGCCAAATACTTTATCTAACCACAGCTGTTGGGTACAACTGCTGCTGTTTTTAGACTTTTTTTTTTTTTAAAAAAGGAATTTCCAGAACTTTTATTGAACTTCGTAATTTCTGCTTACCCTGGTTAATTCATACCATGGAAGACCACACTTCAACTTTAAAAAAGTTTGTGGATTTTTTTATAGTAGTGTAACTTGTACTCCTTTGCTCCACCACTTTACAAGCCACTGTTTTAATGAGTGCCTTAAGGAGACAGCTTTGAAAAATAGCGTCTACGACTAAGAAGATATAAATATCTACTCTTTACCATCCTCACGCACACACCTTGCAATGGAAAGAGAAGCCAGATGTCCTCTCTAATGGGTGCAAATTGGGGGCTGGGGGAAGGGAAGAAGTTTGAATGAAGTATCTTTTCTAAAAGTGGCTTGTATTTAGAAGCTATAAGATCTTTCAGCCATCAGAATTCAACATAAACCAGATATCAGAGCAAAGATACTATATTCATTTCCCACTCAGCTATTGCGGAGAGAAATAGCGCACTATTTCTGATAACACTGAGGGTTCTGTCTGTGGGGAAATGTAGAAACATTCATTTCCAAATGACATCTATTGTACTTTATATGCTGCATCTGAGATACTTTCAGAACAGAGCTCTGGCTTGTAAGGAAGAGACCCAAAGGAGAGTTGTGTGCTTGAAGGCTTGTCTGTTTTTTTCCAGTCACTTCTCTGGGTCTATAAAAAGATATTCCTAGTCTCCACAGCTTTGTCTCACTTAAATTCTTAGACTCTCAGAGCTACATAACTACTCCATTCAGGACAGAGTTGCTTTTAAAGAGGATGCTTTTTGCATGGCTTATTGTTCATGGATGGGTAGGGTGGAGAGGAGAGAAAACTCCCTCTCTTCCCTGTAACTAGTATGTGTGTGTCTTTAATGACCTGCATTCTTGTAACAGTGCAGAACTGGCTTTTTACTGCCATGTCGCTACCTCTCCTATTCTGCCTAT
Organism: Burhinus bistriatus; assembly: GCA_013397275.1. Taxonomy (NCBI): domain Eukaryota; kingdom Metazoa; phylum Chordata; class Aves; order Charadriiformes; family Burhinidae; genus Burhinus; species Burhinus bistriatus. Next base: position 112,865 of record VYXH01012049.1, read on the forward strand.
TAGTAATTTTCCAGAGGTGGCTTTGAGAGTTATAACTTATTTTAACACAAACAAACGGAGAGACGACATTATGACATTCCCATGCAACAAACTATTCCCTAGCAAGAGGATAGTGTTACCGAATTGCTTCAGCATGAGTTCTTGCTGAGGCCAGTGGCGCCTTATTGGGCCTGAATTCAAACAAACTGAGGGTTCAAAGGCATCCTAGAGGAATATATTCCAACTGCAAGAGGGAGAGGTGGTTTAAACGTGCTTACTGTCCTTTTTTTTTTTTTTTTTTAACTACATTTCTGCCATAGCAGGCAAATTCTTGTGGGGAAACACATTTTTCAGCTGCGTCTGAATGGATTCAGCTTTAGGATAAACCCAGAATGTAATGAAAACACCCTGAATATATTAAACAAAGGACTTTGAAGGCATCAGAAATAGTGGGTGGGAGACGAGCAGATGCTGAGGAGTGTTCCCAATTTGCTGAAGTAGGAGCTGTCCAAGATGAAGAGGGTAATGGCTGGGGTTGTCAAAATGCCTGGGAGAATTTCTGAATCGTTGCTAGCTATGCAGGAAGTCTTCTCTTCTTCCCCGGCAAAACTCTTTGCTGAGTAACACATCTGGAAATGATGAATCTCTTTACAGAAGAAGATCCTTCCTTCCCCCTCACCTGCTATGTTCGGGACTGCATTTGTCCTTGCAGAGGCAGCTCCAGTCCAGAGAATGTTATAGCCTCTACCTCCCTTGCTTCTAGCGACTGGACAGTGAAAAGTCCTCCTTCCTGTGTGCCTTGGCTCCCTGTGCCATGTGCATGAAACCTCCATGCCCTCTTCAGAGCCTTTCTTCTGCAAGGACCTCGGGTCCCAAAAAGAGATTGCATGGTTTGTCGGAGTCTAAATCAAATGAAGGAATGGGATTTGTTTGGGTTTTAGACTGTTAATCCCTTTGCTGGGCATTTGTAGTAATAATCAAATGTCCCTATTTCTGACAGGAGTGCTTTGTCCTTGGCCATTGATCTTAGACCATGCAAGTGCTCTCTGTAGCAGAGAATCCTGCAGGTTGCATGCTGCCGGGTATTATGTTGTCTTAGGAAGTCTTTTCTCCTGTGACAAGACTCTGAGGACTAGTTTCAGTTTCTAGGTTTAGTGAATTTGTTTAGTCATTTCACCCCTGTATGTTTAGAGTGGTTGATTCATTTTCCATTGCTGGAAGCCCTGCAGTTCAGGGATATCGGTGTGCAGACATTTTCAGGCAGTAAATGTGACTAACTTGGAAACAGATTGTTCTTCAGGTCAGCCAGACACTTGTGAGCGATGAAGCCTCTGAATCCCAAGCGTATCCTGCTTCTCCCAGCTGGCTCTCAGCTGCAGAAAGCAACCTTGACGAGGGATAAAGGAAGTAAAATGAAGAGAGAAATACGTGGTTGGGAGACCAGGGAATCTTTCAGAGGTATTCCCTACATCATTCCCTGGTTTGTGTATTAGATTTCTGCAGAGTCCCAAGCCACTCCTTGCCTTCTTTATTTTCCTTGTTCTCAGTCCTGTTGCAGAATTTACAGAAACATTGTAGTGGATGTGAACTGGGGAGTGACTGCTCTTGCTTACGATGTTTAGTTAGAAAATCTTGTTGGTAGAGTTAGAGCCTGACCTCTGATACTTGGTTAGCACATTTTCCAAAGCAGTCAGGGATTGACCTGGAGAAGATATGCCCATGATTAAAATTGTGCCATGTGCTGTAGGAAGTGCTGGGAAGGTATACAGTCATGCTGAAGTGCTCTGCTATGCTTCCAGACATGCAGTGAGGTTATTTGAGATCTTACCGTCTTAAAGAGGTGTTATAATAAAGATATGATTATGAGTAAAATGCTCTGCATTTTCAGAGCAGCCTTCAAGGCAAAACAGTTACAATACATTATGTGAGCATGAGCTTGCTTCTTAGTTAAATGCAGTACCATCAAAAGGAAAATTACTATCTTGTCAAATTTATTTAAAATGATGTACCAAAGGGCGTGACTGCATCCGTGTAAAGCTTCAGGAATGAACTCTTATCTAGAGCACGTGTTCACTGCAAGGCCTGTTGCAGAGGAGAGAATTCCAGCATCCTTTGATGCCATCTCCCCCATGGTAGATGTTACTGCGGGCCTTGGCGCTGAGCAGCCAGTTTTGGTTCTTTGCTGGAAGAGAGAGGGTGGGGAATCCATGGCAAATGACCAAGAACAAGCCTCAGCATGCTGCCTTTTTTTCCTTCCTGCCATCTCATTTATGTCTGCAGCACCCTGGCAATACTCAGGAACCTGTTTCCAATTCCTGTCTTAGAAAAACACGATCATACTCTCAATTTATGGTAATGAAATCCTTCTGTGCTTGGAAGAATTATGCCTCATCCTCTTTACATTGAGAGGACAGATCAAGTCAGAAAGATTTAAAAAAAAAAAAATTAGGTTTCACTGCTTACCACTCCTGGAGAATCCTGGTTCACAGGAGAGTAAATTGTTCCTCATGAATACTTGCAGTAGCAGAGATGACAGACCTGGAAATGAATGACACTGCCAGAATATGCAGTGAGTTGACCGAGTGCATGAAATGAAACAATCTCATATATAAAGTATAGTTGTGTCAAAAGACACATTAGGAAAGTTGAGTTGTCTGGAGTGCATACGTGCCTTTAAAGCTTACTGAACATCTGTGTTCCAAAAACCTGCAAATTATTTGAGGGATTCCTGAATTAATTCTGGTTTTAAGCCACTAACAAAAACACACACACAAACCCCAACTTTTCTAACATTCCTAATTCTTCCTGATGCTGGAAGATGAAGTATATTTTGTGAAGGGGAAAAAAAAAAATGGTTGTCTTTATGAAAAGCCACTGAACAAGCCGTGCCTGTACTTTAGGTCTGGTGCATGAGTTAGGCATGTGCAGGCAGTGCTGGTAAGTTGGGCAACACCTTGTGTTGCAACGTTTCACCTGCAGGTTCGGCTGACGGGAGCACTTTCAAAGTGAATGTTTCAGTGGAATTTCTGTGTCCTAATTCTTTTTGGCTGGGCTCTTGGTATTCTTTGAATGCCAGCCAAAACGTTAATCCACACATACTCATACTCAGGTTTATTAATTATGAAACTAGTAGAATGCTGTCAGTGGCTACTTTTGCAAGGAGAATTTTACCTGTGTGTTAAAAAACTTCAGAAATGTAAATGCTTTGTGGTAGGTAATAAGAGACCAAATGTCCGTCCTTCCTTCCTTAATGTTTTGTACAGAAGAGTGGGGGAGGAGAGCTGATTTTCAAGAGATTATTATTTGACTCGATGCATGATATTTCGCTGCTAGCGAGTTTATTAGGTTGTTCCTCACTCTTGCCCAGGTCAGTAAGCTCTTATGCAAAACCAAGATACCGGGTGCTCTCCATTTCTAGGTTCTGCTGCTGACTCATAGTTTATCATTTTTTGGCTAGTTACGTAACTACGGTGAGCTGCTGTTAATCTAAGTGTAAAACTAGTGCATTAATCTACACTTTATTGGAGTCTGAAAAAGCTTAAATCAGTGTTATTAAGCACTATAATCTGGAATAAAAAGATCTATTAAGTATAACATTTTTATTGATTTTCTGCAGAGCAGCAGTGGAATATTAAGTTGTATTAAAATGTTCTTGTCTCTCCCATTCCAAACAAGCTTGAAATCTTGGGCAATCAAAGAATAAAAATACCTTTCTACTATACATGCACTGGTGGGAAGGCCTTTGGCTGGATTACTCACTACTTATTGTAACTTTTATTATAAAATACTTGTTTGGGGAAAATCCTCTAGGGCAGCAACATTCACGCTGTGAGATTAGATGCCTGCTGACTTTATGAAGAGAAGAAAAGGATACCATGTCTGGGATTAATAGTGTTTGGAGATTTTCCTCTCTGCTATTCACATTGCAGTCTCTGGATTGCCTCAAGGAACGGGAGTGTGAAGAGGGAAAATTTTGAAGAAACACATGATAAGACCTTTTCAGAGGGAAGGTGCGATATAAGAATGGCTCGTGTTGTTCAGATCAAAGCCCAGCAAGCCTAGTATCCTGTCTCCGCCAAAACTTACAGCAGATTCCTCGGGAACACTATCAGAACAGGGCCAACAAACAGTGATACTTTCCCAGAATACTTTCCGCTTCCAAGAAGGACTTCCTGAGCCAAAAGTGGCGTCTTTTGTCTTTGATATCCCTCAGTGGACTCTCCTTCCATGGAGCTGTAGAGTAGCTCTTTGAACTCGCACAAGGGAGTCTGTGTTTTGCATTGTGGGGCTTCTCTAGACTTTGGCTCTGACTGTTGGGAAAAGTTGCCTCCTTCCTGCTATTTTTGTATTTCAGGGTTTATGACGATCATCGCTAAAAAACCAGTGCCCCAGATTTGCCGCAGAAGGCCAGCTGATTGTCATTGTTACTCTTTTCCTTAACAGGAAATTATGTCCATAGATGTGCAGTATTCTATATATTAGAATAGAGCTGGGCCCTGGGTGTGGTGGTGGTTTTTTTTGTTTCTGTTTTTGCGTTTTAGTTTGGTTTTATTCTGCCTGAACTGTGGATTAATCTTGCTAAGACAGTTACAGGGGGTCTCGGCATGGTGGTTTTCATTGCTTATCGGGAGGCAGGGTAGGAGCTGGGTTGGCAGGATGAACGATGGAGGAGGACGGACGGGCGGGGGCGAGGAACGAAGCAGGACCTCTCAAGTCACACTGGGCTGAAATGACCGAGATGAATGTCCAGACTGCTAGAGTAAACCTGGCTGCGGTGTGGAGAGAGCACAGGCCATGTCGCGTGTATGCTTTGATCCTATTTATTATTTTATTGTTACGGGACTGGAATAGGATCCTGCAGTTTTTCATTCAGTTTCTGCTTAATCTCACAAAAACACTGCCAGCAGTTTTCAATGTTGCACTGAAAAGTGTTCCCAACTTGTGGACCAGCTCTAATCCCTGTCTTTGCTACAGTTACCTTGATAACGTGTGTCAAGTCACTTAAACACTCTCTATTATGAACCCAGGTGCCCTTTCTAGCCCGTTGCTGCTCTCAGTTGTTTGCAACAGATAATTACCTCAGTTTCCCCATCATTACTGTGGGGTCGCTGAGGACAAAAAGAATGAATACACCTAGCAGGACAGCAGAGAGGGGAAAGACCTGTAACACCCTGAGTGATGAGTCCAGAGTAGGAGTCTGAGGCACGCTGACAGCCGTCATCAGGACGTGTTCTTCCCCGCTGCTGTTTCTGCGCTCTGCAATGTGTATGAAGCCAGAAGTTCACTCACTTGTTCTCATTATTTAACTTATGTTGCATTTTCTTCCTTTGTTTCAGCTCAAAAAGAAGCAGGTCTATGTTGAGAAGGTGGAGAAGATGCAGCAGGCCTTGGTGCAGCTGCAGGCAGCGTGTGAGAAGCGGGAACAGCTGGAACACAGGCTGCGGACCCGGCTGGAGAGAGAGCTGGAATCTCTCCGGATGCAGCAGGTACCTGCTGTTTCCCTGTGCCGTGCTAGGTTTCTTGTAGGATTGTACACTATACCCTACATCACACATAAAAGAAGGGCAGTGTTTTTTTCCATCTTGTAAAATTAGTGAATTTTTCTTTTGGTGGCTAGAATCATGGATTTGCTGGCTATCATATTGTTTTTACTTGATTGAATTCTTCCGTTCCAACCAGAAAATTTAGATCAGAGAGCAGTAGGGGATCCATCACAAGACAAGTTTCAGACACAGCCACATAGCTAGATGGTGTTCTGTTTTTAAGTAACCTGGTTATATTTACTTTTATATTATTTTAAAAATATTGTTCATAGTTTGAGATTTTATATAAAATTCATTAACAACTGGTCTGAAAAGAGGCCCTTCAAAAAACTTTTGCATTTAAGAATAAAGCAAAACCAAACCAGCAAAAACGATTCTGTAAATGCAGTTGATGGCAATGGATGGGAGCTTCACGTAAAGTGTGTTCTTACAATTGTAACGTGCATCTTTTTCAGTGAAAAGAATGAATGAGAAGTAGATTGTGCAGTGGTGTTATGAATTGGATGTGTGAAGGTTTAGTTTTATTTCAACCTATGTCAAACATAGGTGAACTGTCAGGTTTGTAAATTTTACTGGAAATAGGATGCAGGCCTGGGTTCTAAATTGCGTTTAGTTTCAGATTATGTTTATCCCCTAACTTCCACCTCTGCATAGGAATGGATATTTGTATTTTTGTGTTCGTTTTAGTTGCAGCTACAGTAATTTGAGAGACTTTTCTGTGTTACCTTTAGAAGAGTAGGTGCTCTGAACCCCATAATTTTTGACACTGAGCCTGAGTCAACACAAAAAAAAATAGTTTTCTTGTCATGGTTAAGAATTCTGAGCTGAACATAAAATAGCTTGTCTGCCCAATTTCTTTTCTTTTATTTTAAACTATTTTTTTTATTATTTTTAAGTCAAATATCCTACCAATCCCAGATAAGACTTCCATATAAAACTATGCATTTTTTCCGTTGAACTATTTATTAGCTCAGCAAATCTCCACTCTTTCTTGTTTTGAAAGTGAACACTGCTTGTCCTCCAAATCTTGCTTTAGAACCAAATTGTTTTTGATCCCCAGCTGCTTAATCAACAGGTATACACTGATCATATTGCTTTAATACCCAAATAATTTAAAAATATTTTGGATGGTTTTGGTTTTTTTTAAGGTGTGATAACTCTAGTGTACTAGTTAGTGTTTTGCTGGAACGGTGTTGGAAGTAAGTCTGTGTTACTTTAGGCATTATGGATGGGCTGTAGGCATCAGACTTGAACAGCCTGATCCAGCTCTCAGACGCACGTGTGGGGCTTTGCCTGTGGAAAAAGGCCTTAGGAGGAGTATTTGCCATCTCAGATATTTGCTTGTTAGTATTGACCAGCTCTGGAATGGCACCAGGAATCACTCTAGCATGGGTGCTGTGAGTTAAACTTTTTTGGGAGCAGTGCTCGGTGTTTTATGACTTTTGAACTTCAACACTTGGAAAACAGAAGGAGCCTTTCTTGCATTACATGAGCTTGTTTCCTGTTTTTTGAAAGAGTTAAGGCTGAAGTGCCCCTGCAGATGTTTCAGATTAAGCTCTTAAGGAGACCATTACCATCACCTAGTCTGCCCAACATGGCATAGGCCACTGCATTTCACCCCTGGGGGGTTCTTGTGTCAAGCCAGTGCTGTTCTGGACCAGCCTCTGTCCTTCAGCCAAAAAGCAACGAAACCAACCCTGAGTCTTTACAGATGCATCCTGAGACTTTTTTGGTTTTTCTTTTTCTCTCTTTTGGAAATCAGCGTCAGGGCACATCTCAGGCTGCCAACGTCTCAGAGTACAATGCCACGGCGCTTATGGAACTCCTGCGCGAGAAGGAAGAAAGGATTCTTGCTCTGGAAGCTGACATGACCAAGTGGGAACAGAAATACCTGGAGGAGAGCGTGATGAGACAATTTGCTTTGGATGCAGCTGCAACTGTGGCTGCTCAGAGGTAAATGAGACTTTTCATAGTACAGGGATTATTTTCTTTTTCCAGTTGCATGTCACATTTCCCACCAAGGAATGTTGTCATACCACCCTCCCACGATACCTCTCCTTGTGGGCTGAACAGCCTCTCAGACTTATGCATGCAAGTGGAGCTTGGCTTCTTTTCCTGGGAGCTGTGCAATTGCCGACAATTAGAAACTTTTTTCCAGGGGAATATTCCCCCACATGCAGGGGCCATTTTTGAGACTGGAATTGTTCTGAGCCATTCCTAGAAGCTGTTGATTCAAGACTAGATGTATGAGGAGTGATTTGGTTTTTTTATTTTTTTAAACAGGAATCAGTACTCGCTGAAGTCATGTGAGATGGGCTAAGCTTGGTGATTCACATCATTCACCCTGAATGGCTTACTTGTTCTCCAGAATGTTTTTGCAAATTACTTTGTGGTATTGTCCTCGACACTGTTACTAACCAGAAACATCTACTAGGAAATTCTGCTCAAAATATTCTGCTGTGTATGGAGAGCACTGCTTGTGGGGGTGGGAAGGGTGTCTGAAATTTGGTAACAAGCTCACATTCCAAGACAACTGTACAGAAACACTTATTATGGCTGTAAATAGGCCCAAGCTCTTCAGCTAGTTGGTAAACAAAAGCTGTTATTGGAGTGCAGCTCTTCAGCATTAGGTATTGCTTACATATAATTTCATTGCACACTAGTTTCTGGTTCTTGATGGCAGATTTTATTTTAGATTGTTTCATGAACCAGTTTCAAATAGGGATGTTATCGCAGCTGGCTTCCTAGCTTGTAAGATCATACTAGAATTACAGGGGTAAAGTTGCAGATCTGCTGTGTTAGTGTTTAAATACTTATCTTATCTTGCTCCAGAAGCAGGCTGTTATTTTAGGGTATTGATGCTTCTTGTGCACTGTTTTCCGCCTCCCCGGAGATTCTCTAAAGGCTCTTGCTACTGCTTGTCCTTAGAGGCCATGTTATATTTTCAGCATGCGCTGATAAGTGGGGGTCTGGTGTATTGTTTATCATGGAATGAGAGGGGATGTGTTAGGCCTGTTCAGGTTTTGTTAAATGAACAAGAATGCCTTCCAGTTAGGAAAGAGCCAACCTCTGTTTTTTCATTTCCTTCTAGCTGCTTCTACCCTAAAAGAGAGTATTCCATTAGTGTCAGTACTTCTGCAAGTTTATATGCAGTTGGCACCTATACTATCTCCTTCAAAAACAGAGGCTATGAGGGATTCCAGTAATTTTAGTGACCACATCATCTACACTGTGCACAAATTTCTTTCCCTTTTCTTTGATAGTGGAAGTTGAGGTTGCAGGAAGGATACTTTACAGCATGGGCAGGAATCTGGGTCAGATTAGGTTTCTGTGATGAATGAATGACCTTCTTATGCCCTTCACGTTGGTGCTTTGCTGTTCCTGATCTGAAGTTTTGCAGAGTTAAGGGTACATTACCAGACAGTTCTTAGACCTGCTGGGTCTGAGAGAACAGATTCCTTATTACAAGGAATTGGAGCTCTTGGTAATTCCAAATTTTTTTGCATGTGTGTTTTTTTCTAATTATGTTAATGCATAGCTATGTCAGTAACATGCTCTTAATGAGTCATACAGTGATATGGATAGTAGCACAGGGACTTGGTTCTGACTGAACAGCAACAAGTAGAATGAAATACTGTGTTTTGGTTAGTGGACTGAACAACTATCACTGTGTTAACATCAGGCACTATGTGGAATTGGTCTAAAACTCTTCACAACCCACTCCCAAGTTTTTTGGACCAAGCTTCTTAGGATTGCTTAAGAAACTTCCCTGCCTAGTTCCTTTTGATACTCAGATTCCCTGTATGATACTGTTGGAAGGGGAAGGGAAAAAGCTTTACATCTGAAGCGAAGTTTGCGCTGCTTCAATTGAAGAAAAGTGCCTAGTGTTCTATAGCATCCTTCCCCCTCTGCGTGTCCTTGGATTTGCCTCATTGATCAGTTTACAATAGTACAGTGAATCAGTTAGATTATAGACTGGCCCAGGATGGACAGTAGATCGACTATTGTTATAATGACTTGCACATGTTTGTAATCCTTCTTTCATTAGGACTGGGAGTTGGATTTTTGGAAGACACTGAGCCAGCCTAAACTCAGAAAAACCCGAATGTTCTTGTTTGTTAGTTTTGAGCAATAATTTTGTGCTGCTAGGAGGAAAGCAGCAAACTTACCTGGTCCTTCATCTGCTCTACTGCTTGTTCTCAGGGACACAACAGTGATCAGCCACTCGCCTAACCCTAGCTATGACACCTCGCTGGAAGCTCGCATTCAGAAGGAGGAGGAGGAGATCCTGCTCGCCAACAGGAGGTGTCTCGACATGGAGGGAAGGTAAAATGCAATTTGGTCCTATCTGTCTTCTTTAGGACACAGACTTTAAATTAATTGTCTGGGTAGACGCCTTAGAACCAGAAATTCTTGTATCTTCACCAATAGCAACGATGTAGGATGCCAGACTCTCATTTGGCCAAGGATGTATCTACATAGCAATCCAAAACCTGTCTTGATACTGAGGACTAATGCAAAAAAGTTGTCTTAGATTTTTTGTGTCTGGCTTGTTCCTCTTCTGTCTCCAGGGCATCCTCATCACACCCCAGGCTCCAGCCACCTCTTAACAGTCTTACAGAAGTTTTTTGCCAGGAGTTAGGTCCAGTGCAGACTCCCCAAAGTGCGTTAATGCTCTTCTTTCTGTTGGTCTCATGTCCTGTCCATAACTCTCAGCTTTGTCTCAAAGCCCCTTCCGTGGTTCCTTAGGGCAGCTTCCAGTAGCTGAAGGTGGGTGTGTATCCCAGTGCTGCTCTCTCGTGCATGTGCACAGGAAGTCTCATGCATTATCTGCTCTGGTGGGCTAGTGCGCAGCCAGTGTTCAGGGCAATAAGCTCACTGGCGTCCTCTCTCTGCCTCCCCAAATGCCTAAGGGAGCCCTAGTCACAGAATCACAGGGGATGGAAGGGACCTCTGGAGATCATCTAGTCCAACCCCTCTGCCAGAGCAGGATCACCCAGAGCAGGTTGCACAGGATGGCATCCAGGTGGGTTTGGAATGTCGCCAGAGTCAGAGACTCCACCACCTCTCTGGGCAGCCTCTTCCGGTGCTCTGCCATCCTCAAAGGAAAGAAGTTCCTCCTCATGTTGAGATGGAACTTGCTATGGGCAATTATGTGCCTGTTACCTCTTGTCCTGTCACTGGGCACCACTGCAAAAAGACTGGTGCTATCCTCCCGGCACCCTCCCTTTAAGTATTTATAGGCATTGATGAGATCCCCTCTGAGCCTTCTCTTCTCCAGACTAAAAAGACCCAAGTCCCTCAGCCTTTCCTCATAAGAAAGATGTTCCAGTCCTCTAATCATCTCTGTAGCCCTGTAGTCACAGCTGAGAAGGTACTGAGGGCTCAGTCCAAGGAGACAGAAGTACAAGTACATTGTTCTTCTTTGTACTTCTCAAAAAGGATCAAGACTCTGCATGCTCAGATCATTGAGAAGGATGCCATGATCAAAGTCCTCCAGCAGCGCTCCCGGAAGGAGCCTGGTAAGACGGACCAGCTCTCCTCAATGAGACCCGCAAAGTCACTGATGTCGATATCGAACGCTGGCTCGGGCTTGCTGTCCCACTCATCAACACTGAGCAGCACTCCCATCCTGGAGGAGAAGAGGGAGGACAAGAGCTGGAAAGGCAGCCTAGGTAATTTTTAAATAACAGTGACAGTTCAGATACGCAAGTCGCTGCTTAGAGGGGAGGCAGGAGCAGCAGAAGGAAGGTGGTGTGTCGGACAGACAGATCAGCTGGCCTAGCATGCAGTAAAGCTGATTGCAAGCAAGATGGGACACATTTGGAACTACTGCTTGTTTTAATCACTTTTGGGAAATAGTGACTTCTGATGTCCAGGCTCTGTCATTAAAATATGTAAGCCTTTATTCCCAATTTGTTACCTGATTTTAGGGATATTTGAGATGTAGTTTTCAGAGTTCTCAAGCACTTGCTTTCAGCTGGGTTGTTACAGCTGTCTGAAGATGTAAAGTCTCCTTGAATAGGAGCAGAGGTACTGATCAGGATTGCTATCCTGTAGCATTGTGCCTGCACTAGCATGACTTTTGTCTAGAATGGCTTGATACCATTGTTCTGAGAAAATGAATTGTAATAGAGCAAATCTTAGATGATTTTCTTTTTTTCGTGGGGGTAGTTAGGCCCAAAGGCCCTCCCTGTGAGACTAAAAGACTCTGAAATGTAAATGAGAAATCTGTTGCAGCTGATTTCAGAGTGTGCAGATTTACTCTGCCATAGATGGGCCACTGCTCGGAGATGGGGAAGTAAGGTGTGTTTGCTTGCAGCAACATGAGGCTACTGCTGTTCTTCTGGTACTTCAGCACCCAGTGGTGCTATAGAAAGGTAAATTGGTGCTGTCTGCTGAAGCACAGAACGCTTTCCAGATCCTAGAGCAAGTACCACAGAGGACTGCAGAACTGATACCAATTTGTTTTGTGGGATTGTGAGATTTCCCTCCCTTTTTCCACAAAGGTGTTCTGCTAGGAACAGAGTATCGCTCCGAATCCATTCCCTCCACCCCCTCTCCTGTCCTTCCTTCCACACCGTTGCTGTCAGCCCACTCGAAAACAGGCAGCAGAGACTGCAGCACCCAGACTGACCGGGGGAGTGAACAGAGCAAAGCTACTCCTTCCACTGCAGCTCCCACACCAGGACGACTCCCCAGTACCAGCCTGGCCTACAGTGCAGACAAAACAGGTAACAAAGCTCAGCTGCTCTCCCCTGCCACTCGCTCGCCATGAGTTCGGCTCTGTGGGACAGGCTCTGCCCTCCCTTTTTCCATTCAGGAAAACTGGATTTAGTTTTTGTGAGGACAGACAGATTTCAGAGGCAAGCTTGACAATGTGCTGAGGGGGTCTCAAACTCTCTGAAGGGAAAAAAGCCTTAAGAGTGGTAGCATAAACATGGACACACTGGGTAGAGAGGTTTAACGAGATTTAAGAATTGGAGCAGGTATATGCAAAATCCAGGGTAGTCTCTGAGTCAGTGCCTACTCTGAGTTGCGAGTAGCATGTGGGGTTTAAACTGTGTATGAAAGCGAGCTGTAGAAACCGGCCATTGCATTTTAGTAGGTATTCAAAGCAAAGTGGACTCAGATAAGAGGGAGGGAGAAGAAAGGAAGGTAGCTATCGTGATAAAGCTGTCTCGTTATTGTACTGTCCCAGTACTGACTTCAGTGTTGGCACAAGTAGATCCAGTTGACAGTGACTGTCACAGAAGCTGAATTTGCTTCCCACAGAGCTCTGAGCTGGCAAGAGCTGCTCATTTTCCAGACCACTCTGCCAAATCAATGCAGATTACACAACCTTGCCTCTTCTACTTACAGACACATTACAATTATGTTGTTCTTTATGGAAGAGTGAATTTGGCTGGTCTGCTGCGCATCTTGCCCATGCTATGCTATTTAATGAGTATCGAGGGAGACAGGGGAACAGGTTTTGTGGTCAAAGTCTACACTGACTACATTGGTTTAAATGCAGTCACTCCAGTTTTATATGCCATTGTGTATCAGTGGGAGATACCCAAAGGGAATTTGATAAAATATCTTTGTTTGTCTGGCTACATACCTGAAGAATTGAATTTTTGAAAATGAAATAAGGAGTTGTTAGCTGTCTTTTGGCCAGTGACAGAAGATGACTTTTAAAATGTTTATGTAATTTTTCTAACCTCATTGAAGTTACAGCTTTGATTGTCTGTCTCTTGTTTTTCCTCATCACATAGATGGGCCACTCTTCCACTCCAGCACTCTTGAAAGAAAAGCCCCTGTTCAGACCGTGGGGCAGGACCTCCCAGATGGAGAGATGGTAGAATACCTCATCTGAAAGGCTGTACCAGGATCTGAGCTGGGATACAGTAGCAAGACATTTTTAAAAGACATTTTTATTGGGAAAAAATTGTAGTACCTGAGTAATAAAAGAACACTCAGCTGTTTGCTCTTGTATATTATGTCTGAAAAGTATGGACAGGTTAATTTATAATTTGTTCTAAATTATAAAAACCCGTAACACTTGTTCTTTGAAAGTTTCCCCCTTTGTTTTTTAAATACTAGATCTGGTAACATCTGGAGAAAAAACAAGAACTTGGGTGCACTATATCTGGTATTTCATTTCAGTATTTTTAAAGTCTCTTGAACAGAGGTATCTGCTCTCACAGCTGTTGGGTAAATGTCTAGCTTGAATGCAGTAAGATGGGCATAATCGCCTTATAATGATCCGCACCAGGGACTTAGTTGTGAGCATCACTTAATGGTTTTAGAATACAGGTGTTCTGAACAGCTTTTATAAATGTGAGCTGTGATCAAGGGAGATTGCTCTTTACACTTTCTCTTTACACTCAATCTAAGAACTCCAAATAGGTATTTCACATTCATAGGCTGGAAAGATTTCCATTTTCAGTGTAGTAACATTTTTATTTTGTTTTTATTTCCCAAATTGTGTTATTTCTTTATTAAAAAAAATTACTCCGGTGATTAATGTCGCATTTCACATTTTTAGTTTCATTGAAAGATTTGCCACACTTTTATACTTAAGTACTTTTTCAATAATTTATACAATGGATAGTAAATAATATATTGCATTCATGTTTTACGTAAATTAAAAAAGGAGTTTACAGGCTCAGTCCTGATCTGTTAGATCGGATTTCTGCCATTGTAATTCCATTGGCTTTAGTGGAACTACTCCAGATTTACCATAGTGCAAGTGGCAAGCCCTGTTGCTTTTCAGTGTTAGCAACTTAATCTACTGCATCTGTGGAGATCTTTCTCCGTAGCAGATTTTTCTGTATTTCAAATGCCCGTCTACTTTGTATGTCCCTCCTTCTTGGAGATACTAGTTTCTTTTTCATATAGCAAAGCCTCGGAGGTAGAGCTTTAAAAAGGAGCTCTGCGTAAAGTTTCAGATGGCAAATTCCCTCCTTCCAAAATACTCTGTTTCTTCATCTAAGTGGAAAGAGCAGCTTAAAGAAAGTCCCAGAGGCATTACAGAAGAAAGTTACACGTTTAAGTCATCAGGTTCTCTGTCAGATTTTTGGGAACTAGCACAGATGTAGCAATGCTTTGGTTGCAGATGCTATAGGGAGATATTAAGACCAATAGAAGTAAATGAGTATTTTTTGTTACTGTTTTTGCATTTTATTAAAACACTTCAATGTTAATTTCTGTTAAAAAATGCTTCTTTTTTTTTTTTTACTTGAATGTTAAAATATTTAATTAGCCAGTGGTCACACGTTGGGAACTGGGCTAGTCTCTTTTTTACTCAGCATTAGAGTAGCCAGATTTTCATTTCAGATCATTTCACCCCAGAAATAAGGAAGATCAGCAATTAATCATTGAACAGTTAGTGAATGTCCTTGGTTCCTACTTAGTTGACGCTACTGATATGGTGTCCAATGGAAATGGCCTTACCAGATCAGCAGATATAACACAAATTTCACAATGGACCGTTGGGAGATGAAAGGAGGTGCCTTCTGTCTGTTGCACGGGTGACTTAGTGGTGCCTAACGATCAGACGTGAGTTGGATTGTTTGTCTTCTTGTGATTATCACTTAAAAAACCAAGGAAAACACTTCCCATCATTTCTAGCAGATTTGCTGCTTGTTGGTGTTATTCAGGCTATATTTCTAGACCCACAGAAGTTACAGATGGCAAAATGCATTTGGTAAGGTGTGAACTAAGTCTAAATAGCTTGGCTTTGCCAGTGGCTGCTCTAACAGGCAGCACAAACTCCCTCCCTCCACCGCTACTTAAGACACTTCAGAGCTGCATTTTAGGGCTTTAACTGTCTCTGCCATATGGGACAACGTCCTTCTGGACAGTGCGGTGGACCTTCCCTAAGTGTATTCTAATAATCTATCTGAATTAGTTCTCCACCCTTTTCTAGGCAAACTGTTCACAGCCTCTTCATTCTCATTCCTGAGAATGTCTTGCCTTTATTTCTCTTGGCTTAATTCCATCCCATTATATGAAGTAATGCCCACTCTGGATGATACAAAGTGATTTCTCTTCCTCCTCCACTGCTGTTGAAAATGCAGGAGAAGCTTTTCTCACTAGCTCAAGGTGTCCATCTTTCTGTCATTTCAGCATAATTTTCTATATTATATTTTGTGGTTTGAGTTTAGAATGAACAGTAAGAGATCAAATGCCATTGAGTGTCTGTGTGAGAGAGGGGGGAGAGGTGTTTGAGTCTTTTTCTGTTCTTTTAAAGTCAGGAAAAATGATACTCCATCTTTACAAGTACTTCTTAGCAGCAGGAAAGAAGTTTTGCAACTGTCAGACTCTAGATAAAGAGTTCCAACTTACTTGATTCACATTAATTCTAAAACATCTAGGAAATTTTGGATCCTTTGCTGATAAAATCTGTTTTAGAAAAGTGATTTTCCCCAATCGATATTGGCTGTTCAGCTGGGCTAGGTAAAAATAATTTGTTTATCCTCCTTGCAGCTCATTGTTTTCAAACTGAATGCCTCTGTAATCTATTTTTACAAAGACAAAAGTTTATAATAGCTTTCTTTGAATAAAATACAGATTATGGACAGCAACTGTCGCCTCCAAAAACGGAAGCTAGGTGGTCTCCGACAGTCCAAGGCATCAGGATTGCAGGAGCCTTAGCAGTTCTATGCTCATGGAAGTAAATTTGGAAGAAGATGGTGCAGTTTTACATTGTGTAGGTCAGGTTCTGTACCCTGTTTTGTAGTTTTGATTTCTTCCAAAAGCAAAACCCCCAAAACTTTTGACATGGAAGTTTGAGGTCATCTTCCCATGCTGACAAACTAGGAGCCATCAGGAATGTATTCTTTTCCTCGAGCTTCCTCAGAGCCACCCTGATGTGAATGTAAAAGAGCTGCTTGCTTTGAGGAAGATGTGTACTATAGTCTTCAGTCTCTCTGTACAGATTTTTATTTTGTTTTTAAACAGAAACTGCTTTAAGGAGACAAACTGCACACCTAGTTCCTTTTCCCTCTGTAGAGCTTATTTCTAGTAGAAAAGTGATTTTTAACACAGTGATTGCAATGACCTTCTTTGCAAACCAAAAGTTTAGACTAAGAGTTTTTCTTAAACTCGGGTATTAGAAGCAGAATTGTAGCTTTTATAAAGAAAGCCACATACTCTTCTTTGTAGAGCAAAACGAGAAAATCAAGTTTAGTTATTTTTCCTCTTTCCTTTCACTGCTTACAGAATGGCCAAACTCACAAGTCCTTCCCTTGGGCAGTTCCTTTGGGATTTGATGGCTCAGGGAACTGCCTGAGATGTGGAGGCTTTTGTTCCCATCTGGCCCGATGTCATTCTTAACTTCAAATAGCTCCTACCTGGCAGCTCTTGCGGCATCTGGAGCAGCAGTTTTCGGTCTGAGGACTCATGAGGATCTGTGAGTTTCTCCTCAGGAGTCTGCTAAGGGCAGCAAGTGGTGTCCGGGGGCTGAAATTCTTTATGCGTGATGTTGTCAAGTTTGTAGAGTGAGAGGCTGAAAACCGGCGTTAGCTTTGCTTCGTTTTTGAGGCTGCCTGAGCGAGGGGACTTGCAGAGTTTTAGGCCAAGAACCATTTCCAAGGACACCCTCTGCTCCAGGAGCCCACACCGATGACCAGCGGTGCGTGAGACATGTAACAACCGCACCCCGTGAGCCGTGATACCCGTACAGTGAATTCTGACAACTGTGGCCAGACGATGTGCTTTTTCCATTGCTTTTAAAATGGTGGCAACATAAACTCGGGGCAGTCAGGACAAGCAAAACCCTGGGAGTAATTTGGCTTTCTCTCCCTCCCCACGAGGGCTGGCACAGGTTAGCCCGGGATTCACTGTGCTTCTTCACGCCGTGGCTGATGGTTTTGCTCCGTGGCAGAGGTGGGGGGCGGGGGGCCATGGGGAGGGGGATGTCTCTTTTCATGTATTTGTATAGGAACTCTTTTTTTTTTTTTTTTTAAAAAAAAGAAA